>CM018048.1:6159088-6759088 GCA_008638375.1 Nyssa sinensis | reverse complement strand
CCAGTGAGATCATCGCCAGTGATGATCATATCATCAACGGATAAAGAGGGCAGAATCATGAGAATTGAAAGTGAAGCCAAAGTCGCCAATAACATAGCTAAACTTGGCAAACCAAGCACGAGGAGCCTGCTTAAATCCGTAGAGAGCACAACAAAGCTTGCAGACTTTGTGAGGAAGATGATGATATCCAAGAGGGGGTTGCATAAAGACGTTTTCTTGAAGGTAGCCATTCAAGAAGGCATTTTTCACATCCATTTGAAATAAACCCCATTTGCGAATAGCAGTGACTACGAGTAAACAACGTACAGAGGTGAGACGGGCAACAAGGGCAAAGGTCTCTTCATAGTCAATTCCATATTCTTGGGTAAAACCTTTGGCCACAAGATGAGCCTTGTATCTATCAATAGAACCATCAGAGTGAGTTTTAATTTTGTAAACCCACTTGCAACCCATAGCCTTTTTGTCAGGAGGGAGATCAACAAGGTCCCAAGTATGAGTTTTCTCGAGTGCCTGCAATTCCTCTGTCATTGCTTGCTGCCAAAGAGGGTTAGAACTAGCCTCACGATAAGATTGAGGCTCATGGTGAGAAATAATGGTAGAAAAACAATGATAGTCACGGAGACGAGGAGGTGGTTCCCTTATCCGGATGGAACGACGAGGTGGAGGACCTGGAGTGGAGAGATCAGAGGAGGAGCTGGAGGCAGATGAATCAATGGCAATGGCTGGTGGATCAGCTGTAATAGCAAGATCATAAGACATAGTAGATGTCTCAGAAGGATCTGTAGGTGGAAGTTCAGATGGCTCATCAGGAAATAAATCAACAGCGGAATCAGTAAATAATAAAGATGTGGAGGGGGAGGATACGTGAAAGGGAGAGAGAGAGGGGAACATTTTGTGTTCCCAAAAGATAACATGATGAGAGATGCGAAGTCTCTTGGAGTAGGGATCCCAACATCTGTAGCCTTTATGTTCAATGCCATAACCCAAGAAACAACAAAGACGAGCTTGGGGTTCCAACTTAGAACGCTCATGAGGTTGGAGTAGAACAAAATAAGCACAACCAAAAATACGAAGATGACTATAGTCAGGAGAAACACCATAAAGGCGTTCATAGGGAGATTGATTAGGGAGGACAACGGAGGGGAGGCGATTGATAGTATAAACGGCAATAAGAGCAGTCTTTCCCTAAAAATGTTCAGGGCAGGAGGCAGAGATAAGAAGTGCCCGAACAGTGTCCAGAATATGTCTATGTTTGTGTTCAGTATGACCATTTTGTTGGGAAGTGCCAGGGCAGGAACGATGAGGAAGGGTACCATGCTGACGAAGAGTATGTAAGAAACCAGAGTCTTTGTATTCCATGGTGTTATCAGAGCGAAAGACTTTGACAGAACAAAAGAACTGAGTGTTTATCATGCGGGCAAAGTTAAGGTATATTTGAGGTAACTCGGAGCGATTTTTCATGAGATAAATCCAAGTAAAACGAGAATAATCATCAATAAAAATGACAAAGTATATGGATCCTCCCATGGTAGAGTGAAGAGAAGGTCCCCAAATATCAGAGTGAATCAGATCAAAAGGAGCAGTAGAAACAGAATCACTTTTATTAAATGATAAAGCCGGTTGTTTGGCAAGCTGAGAAGAAAGACAATCAATGTTTTCATTTTTGACAGATCCTAACAATCCACTAGAAATTAAAGTTTGTAGACGACTAGAAGAAACATGACCCAATCGGGAGTGCCAGAGCGTGGTAGGAGAAATTGTGGAGACAGAGGTTGCAGAGGATAGTGGAGAAGTGAGTTGAGAGGGAATGCAGAGATGGATGAGCTCAAACAAGCGTCTAACCTTACGGCCTATCCCAATGGTCTTCCCTGTTTGTGGATCTGCACACAACAACCAGAAGAAGAAAAAATAATATTGAGTCCAAGATCACATAATTGACCAACAGATATAAGATTAAGAGAAATATTAGGTACAAGATAGGTGTTAGGAAGGGATGCATGAGATGTGGAGACCTCACCAATATGACTAACAGACATATGTGAGCCATTTGCCGTGTGAATCTTGGGAATATGAGAACCAGGAGTTATAGAAGTGAAAATACTAGAGTTGGAGGTCATATGATTACTGCATGCGGAATCAAAATACCAACAGGACTTACCAGAAGTGGCAGACATAGCAGTGGATGGTGAAGGTGCAAGAACCTGTTTGAGGATTGCTTCAAGATTGGCAACAGAGAAGGATGGAGAGGAAGACTCAGATGGAGTAGGTCCTTCGGCAACAGCAGCGAGAGAAGAAGCAGACCCTACTTTGGATGAGTCACCAAATCGGCCCTTGGGCCAGTTGCCACAAGACTGAAGATTTGGATTTTTGTGGCAGTCATCCTGACAGTGTTCAGGTCCCTATTTCTGACAGAAGCAACATACTCTAGTAGGGCAGTCGAGAAGAACATGGCCAGAGAGATGACAATACTTGCAAACTTTTTGAGTAGATGAACTGCTTTTGTGTGGAGGAGGTCGAAAGGCAGCCGGTGCAGTATCTATGGAAGAGGGCTTAAGGAGACCAAGACGGGTTTCTTTTGAGAGCAGTTTAGAGATGGCTTGCTCGAGAATGGGAAGAGGATTGCGGTGAAGCAATGACGCTCGAATCGGCTCAAAATGGTGGTTGAAAGCCATAAGAAAATGAATCAAGCGTTGTTGATCACGGTAGGTAGCAAATTGCTCAGCATCAAAAGTGCAGCGCCATGTGGGTTCTGATGGTGTCAATTGATCCCAAAGGGCATACATTTGGGACAGGAAATCATTAATAGATTGGCCGGATTCCTGTCGTGTACGATGAAGAGAGCTGAGAAGTTGATATTGGTGAGCAAGACCAGCAGTGGTGTAACGAGCTGCTAAGAAATCCCAGACTAATTTGGGAGATGAAAAACAACCAAATTGGAGGTTGATGGAAGAGACAGTGGTATTACGGAACCATGTGATGATCTGATGATTTTTGTTGTCCCAGTCTTCAAGGCGTTCAAGAAATTTGTCAGCAGCCTCTTCCTTGCCTTGCTGAGGTTCAGTGATATTGCCAGTGATATAGCGCCACAACTTGTGTCCTTGAAGAAAACTAGACATGGCTTGTGCCCAAGGAATGTAGTTTGAACCATCGAGAGTAACAGTGATGGGCTAAGAGGCATCTGAGCGATCCATTGCTGGCAGCTGACGTGGCAGGATAACGGGACAGCTGACTTGGCAGATGACGGGGCAACTGACGTGGCGGGTAGTGGACCCGTGTGATGATGTGGCTAATGACGTGGCGAGAAGTGGACCCAGGTGATGACGTGGCGACTGACGTGGCAAGTAGTGGACCCCCAAGTGATGATGTGGCAGGTGATGTAGATGATGATGTGGCGGGTGGTGGACCCGTGCGATGATGTGGCAGATGACGTGGTAGCTAATGTGGCCAATGATGTGGCAGGTAGTGGGCCCAGGTGATGACGTGTCAGATGACATGGCTGATGACGTGGTAATTAACGTGGCGGGTAGTGGACCCAGGTGCTGACGTGACGGGTGGTGGTCCTCCTAATAGTGATGAAGGAGAGGAGCAGTGGTGGAATGGCGGCAATTGGAGGAGGAGCACTGCTCACAATGAAGGCGGCATGGCTCTGATACCATGTGGAAATAGAGAAAAGAAAAGAACTGAGGAAATATTTTCATATATTTCTGTGTATTTAAAACTGTACAATATGAGACTTATTTATAAGTACAATATGAGAATACAATGTGGAAATATATACGATGTGGGACAATGTGGGAATAGAGTTTAAATGTATTCTAGAATATTCTAACAATAGTCAAACACTTAAGTTTAGAAGTAGTTGCCTCTCCGTTCAAACTAGGAAGATAATTGAATAGAACATTTACACTAACCAAAGTTTAATTACGATTGGTAAACAGTTAGATAAAATTGAGAAAATAGTCGACAACAAATAGTCTATTTATTCTCAACACTCTTCTTATATACAGTTAAAAAAAACCTTTAATCAAATTACCTGAAGTAAAACTTTCACAAAAACCTCAACCTAAACCCACAACGGCTTTAGCACAGGTTAATAAGATGCTTTAGGCACCAGTTAAGGAAGAACCCTCTAGTTCCTCCAAAACCATAGTAACCATCGAAAAAACAAATGACACATCCAGTGCTGATTCATCAACCGATGATGGTGATACTTTACAAACCCAGTATCAGGAGTTAAATCAATTACACGATCAACTTCAAGATCTTATAGTTAAAAAATTCCATCATCCTCGAGTTAACCTTACCAGTATAACAAATAATAGATATTCTTGTCCAATGCCTCCTGATCTTTAGTATGAAGAAAGATTATTCCATAGTCAATTTTCAGTTGCTTCTCATTGCTTCTATGAATGGAACATAGGTGGCTATTCAGAAGAAGAAATCTTAAACAAACTTAGTCACATGGTTATAGCTGCTAACTTCTACCTTGAGAAGAATAGCATCACTCACACCGAAGTAGTAAGACTATTAGTTCTAGGTTTCACAGGCAAGCTTCTTGCTTGGTGGGAAAACACCTCACAGAAGAAACCAGAGAAGCCATAGTCCATGCAGTAAAACGAAACCCTGACGGTAACTTAGTATTTGACGAAACAATAAGTCAAAGAGTACCGACAGAGTCAACACACTCATTTACACAATAACCAAACATTTCATAGGAACTTCTAGTCACATAATTGCTAGAATTCATGACCAATTAAGCAACCTTCGATGTCCAACCCGCAATGATTTTGAATGGTATGCAGATGTTTAGATATTCCTAGTAAACAAGATCCTAATAAAATCTTGTAGCAAAAGTTCATTATAATTAACTTTCTTTCCAAAAAAGCTTAGGGATCTCATCCTTCCCAACTTTGAGTCATTCCAAACTCCCCAGTACAATACTCATATTACGACTACAGTCAAGCTTTCGTCAGGACACTCTATCTTCATAATGAGTCCAACGACCCGCCCCAGCTCATTTTTAGTTACCTTCCCTAGTCTTAGTAAACCAATTTTCTGTTCTTGGCCAACCTCTTCGTCGAAATCACAGTCTATCAAGTCTCCCCAGTTACAGTTCTGCATTAATCACATAACCCCGCCCGCAGTCCTTACGAGATAACTGATCCATTTGATCCTTCTATATATGTATACACACACACACATACGTATACATCCACACATTATTTTCATATATATATGCAGCATGTATATAAACAAACATACACACATACACACACACATATATATATATATACACATATAAATTCATACACATTATTCATATATATATATATATATGTAGAAATGTGTGTTTGTGTATATATCAAAGATTTGAAAGAGAAAAGAAAACAATAGAGAAAGAACTGAAAATGAAGAAGAAGATATGAGAACGAATTGTAAATTACCTGGTAACAATATTTGATCTATTGTTAGGACAAGAAGTCTTCTATAAATGTGAAAGAGAAAAAAAAAACTTGTCTGTAAATATTAGAGATATAGTAAATTGTTTCTTATGATGACAATATAAATATTTTCCAACTCACTAAAAAAGTAGTTTTGAATTAAATAATAATAAATAGTAAAAATTCTTAATTTTTATTGTAAAAATATTTTTTTAAAATTATTTTCTAATTAAGTTTCAAATAAATGGGTGATTAGTAATTGTCCCAAATGTGTTAGTGTAATTTATTTATTTTTAGGGATAATTACACTTACCTCTCTTGAGATTTCGGACAATTACAGAAACCTTCCCTATACTTTTTGAAATAACACTGTCCCCCTGTCAGTTTGGTTGGACAAACGGCCTTAACAAAATTAATTCAATTACCAATATACCCTTATATATTAATTAACCCATCTTCACTGTAATCCATTTTTTTGCCCTGAATTCTCCATTTTCCTCTCTCTATCAAACCCATTTCCTTACCCTAAATACTTCATTTTCTCTCTCTGTCAAACCTATTTCTTGTCAAACCCAAAAATCCATCTATCTCTTAACCTTTCCTATATGTATTGTCCCCTAACTATAGATCAGATTCGCTATTGAACACCACCACCGCCATTCAACGAGTGTGATGACCCAAGGAACAATAGTCATCCACGGGGAAGCTGTCATCCACGCCATTGAACACCACCACCGCCATTGAACACCACCATCGCTATTTTCTCTCCCTCCCCTTCCTTCCACCCACCATCGCAATTCTTGGTGGTGAACGACTGTCTCCACTCAAGACTACTCCAAGTACTTGTATATACACACATTTGTCCAGTCCAGTCAAGTCCACCCATTGATTTTATCTTTATTTGCTACAAAATTTTGTTATTTTTCTTATTGATTTTTGAACCGCCCTCACACACAAACAAAATTTTGAGCGACCAAGTTTGTATAGCAAATATTTCAATTCGTTTTGTTATCTATCTCTCTGTTGATCCAACAATTTCTTACCTAATAATTCCTTTGATATTTGTTGCAATCAAACACTGTTCATCAGAATGGAACGAGTGTAGTGATTATGATATGTTTTGGATGGTTATGTTTAATTCAATTATCAGAGAATGGGAGTTCGAGAAGCTGCTGTTCAGGGACTCCAGAACAAATATCCGGCGAGATCGAAAATACGCAATACAGGCGAAAAATGCATACGCGACGGGGGTGCACATGTCTGAGAATGTGATAGGGGAACGTTGCACAAGACGGAGACAAAGATCAGGTATTACCACTACCACAATTCCATATCCATACAAGGGGAGCTCTGCCATGAATTATTGCCGATGTTGGCCAAGAACAATGTCACCTGGTTGGATAACCTCCCTTATGTCGACGACGACAACATGAAGAAGCTCGCTGACACTGTCAAAGATTTCGGGCGCAACACCCTCAAGGGATTCGTACACCTCAATTCTTAATTAGCAACCACTAAAACTTCAATTTTTATTTTTTCTTTTTCTTTTATTTGTCCCTAATTTGAAGAGTTAAATCCGGAAGTAGGGTAAAAAAAAAAGTTATTTTTCAAAATAGGTTTCTTTCAAACTTATTTACTAAAGTAGGGTGCTTTTAAAAAGCGTCTTTTGGAAAGACGCTTTAAAAAGCATCTTTCCAAAAGACGTTTTATAAAATAATTTTTTTTTCTAAAATATAGATTAAAGCGTCTTTTGTAAAGCGTCTTTCCAAAAGACGCTTTATTTTTGTCTGTGTCTCTTATAAAGCGTCTTTTCAAAAGACGCTTAATTTGTTTGCCTGTTAGTTAAAAAACGTCTTTCCAAAAGACGCTTTTTATTTTTTATTTTAATTTTTTTTTATTTTTTTATTTTTTTCAGGCAAACAAATCTTTAGTATCTTTGCTCAAAATCAGGTAAGCAAATGCTTTTTGAATTCTCAAAAACGCTTTCAAGCATATATAGCTATAGCCAACACTAAACATTGAAAAATCAAGAGATCACTAGTTCTTGAGATCCGTGTACTCGGGTCCTTTCAGAGGATAAATGGGAGTTTATGTTCTTTTTCTCTAATATTAAGTTAGATCATGTGTACTGTGAGGCAGATCTGGCAGGAGATATTACATTTATATTCAGTCATTATCCAACAGGTTTCGGAACATGTGAAAATGACTCGCCAATTAAAGAAAGAAAAATATTAAAAATATATTTTAGGTAGAGGTTACAAATTTCCACCCATGAAAAAGATAAAATAAAGAAAGGATGAGGAATAAAATAAGAGTATGACGGATTGTTTTATTGTGTACATTTTTCATGTACATGGGTGATGGGTGTGTTCCCCTTTTGAGCATGTTTTGAATAAATTTTTACTCATCAAAAAAAAAGAAAAAGACTATTAAGGACATGATTGGATGGCCCTTGCAAATGACATAGTCCATTTTATGTGTACAAAATAGACTCATTTCAAATGCTATGAGGGACAGCGTTAACTTGTTTCAAAGGCTACATAAACCCAGCAGTGAGGACACAATTTTCTTTCCATCATCAATGGCCATATAATTTTCCGAGTACACATTAGAAGTACCCATTTTCCTCTTTTGACAGCATATTGCACAATCAGCTTCTTTTGAAGGTAGATAACAATACTCAATCAAGCACAATATATATTATCAATTAATGACTTCAAAGCCGCAATGTAAGAACCTGGAAATCCCACATAAAAAATTTCTTCTTCAGAGGAAGTCATAGTCCAGCACAAAACATGAATTGGCTACCTAGTCATGAATCATGATTGTTGTACTTGATGACAAAACCATTACTATAGTTTCTACTGTTTTTTGGCCAAAACATGAAATCCATAAAACAGAAATAGCAAAATGTATCTATGTCCTTGGTTTAAAGAAATAGATATGTTTTATTTTGTCTCCAAATGAGTCCCTCTAATAAAAATTTTAACGCTCAAAATAAGATTCCAAAAAAAGCTAAGTTGAGTTCTGATTTATTCCTGAAAATCAAAAACTTATTTTGACGTGAATAAGTGAACTCTTAAAATACCAATAATACCATCAACCTTTGCTTGAAAATGACCAAGGCGCACCGCACAATGTATTCCCTGCATTTGGAAAACGAGATTTGGGAATATGTCTAACTCATTGGTCATTTTGCCAGGATGTTTGGACACTACATGAAAGTGAAATCAGTTCCTTCTGGTTTTCATAGCATTTGAGTTAAAAGTATATCCATTGAATTAAGCATCACAAAAGAAAAGAAATGGAGTCCTCATCAAAACAATTGATAAAAAAAAAGACTGCACAATTTAATAATTTATGACAATCCTAAAAAGTTCAATGCTGCAATGAATCGGACTAGTCTCATATGCAATGAAATAGACAGAACTGATAATTCAAATGTTATAGATAAAAATAATAATAAACAAAGATGGATTCATTTGGTGTGCATCCCTTCATTGTCTTAATTTATTGGAACATTAACCAACAAAAAGAAAAAACTTCCACAAGAAAATTCACCCTCATGTTTATGTTCGTGATGAGCTTTGGATTGCAATTCATCATTCTCTAATATTGGGTGGCTCTTACTTCATCCTGAACTGAGTTTTGTAAATGAAACTTGTGCTTAATTTTTATTCTTCACCAACCTTTCAAATATTGTTGCCAAATTTGTCATCCACAACAACCACCTAAATTCTCATAAAATCTTCCCCCAAGTCCTGATTTCTTCATATTTGGAGTGCTAATTCGATCCCATATCTAAATTCACAATATTTTAGTACAAGATCGCCAAAGATATAACAATTACAACATTTTCTTCACTGATTCAAATTCAATAAATGTATCTTCAAATTGTTATCCAACTGATAATGTAGAAGGGGCTCTACGAAGATAAAGAATTAGCCAAATTAAAAAAATGACAGTGTTTTACCCCCTGCTTCACCATTATGCGCCAGCAATTTTCTATGACATACTTCATGCTTCTGCAATTTCATGCCACTGGCTGGAGATTTGCTACATTTGAGCTGTGAGGAGTTCCGCATATTTTCCATGCACGCTCTCTCTGCTTCCAAATCTGGCTTTGTACAAGAGCTCTGCACAGAGACAAGAAACACCCAGTCTCAACATGAAACATTATGTTTGAACTGAAAAATAAATTATGTTTACCTATGGGGGGCTAGTAGATTCCAAATAGTACATACGCAAAATATTTGTAGCACAATATGGAGAAAGCCTCAAGCAATTTAATGTCAGTTAAGGGGCATTAGCATGCAATATGTAAAAGAAACAATTCCAATACGGTTTTACATATTGTATGAAATAACTTGTGTAATTCTCCAAAGCACTTGCAAACAATTATGTTACCACCTCCAAAAATTGCTGGATGGTACCAGAATCGAATTCTCAAGTATCCAGACCTTTCAACCCACTAGAAAATCCATGGTCAGGTCCACCATTTTGCAAAAGAAAGTTGAGTGCAGGTGACCTTATATAACTGATTAAGCACCTAGGCCTATAATCTAAAACAAAACTGCTTTACACACACACAACACATAAGAAAAAATCGACATTCTCGTGTTTTTAAATGTTTTTAGACATGTTATCTTATCAGGTCAGTGGGCCAGGTTCTGTTTGATGCAATCATAAATAGGCTGGTTCCAGTTAAGGACTAACCCTGAATTATAGATGAGGCAGTTTCACTGTTTCAGTAGGCCAGTTTTGGCCCAGTTTCCATCTCACCCACTTCCAGCTCTAGTTCAAATGCTATAGGAAAATCAAAACAAATTCTTTTCATTTGATAGGGGTTATTTTATCACAAAAACGAATTTGGCTAATCAGTTAAAGAATGTATTTGATTGCCTTGGATGAAGTAACAGAGGAGACTCTAGTTCAACTGCTACATGGCACATTTTTCTAGTAGAGACATTATAGTAATGTTAGTGATGCATTTTCTACCTCAAACAGAAAGTCTAGTGAATAAGAAACACTACCTGAGCATCACTCCCTTTCTCAATGCGTTCTCTATTTCTCTGAATACAAGCCATATAACCACTTGACTGATTACTAGCTGCATTGTTTTCAGCAGTGGCTTCAACCTTTTGTTGTGCAACACTCTCATCTTGGGGCCCATTTCCACCAGCAGTTGACTGGTAAGACAATATGAAAAACCAAAGACTGTATCAGAGTTAAATTTTAAGTTAGCAAGACACAATGAAAGTGTTACATGTTGGAGATAAGGATTAGCATACAGTCTTTCTCCTCCAAACATGCTGCCACAAATTTCTCAGCTCATTTTTCCTTATAGGCTTGACAAGAAAGTCAGCAGCACCACTCAACATGCATTTATAAACCATGTTAACTAAATCATGTGAGGACATCACTGCACAATGAGGAAAAAAAACATTAAATCTTTAAGCAAAACAAAATAATCAGATAAGTGAAAATTCAAATCAATGTGATGTACATCCTGAAGTTTGGGGGAGCCTAAGCTGATCTGCTTAACTGCCACAATCTGAACTGCTTCAGGATCCTCCCTTGCACTCAACTCCAAAGCCAACTGTATTTGGTACTCCTCCTTTATTTCAGGATCCCTCGAGTTGCTCGAACCTGAGTCACGCCTTGCTGCATCCAGAGCAGCATCCAAACCACTACTACTCACAGAATTGCAGCTACATTACCACATCTGCAACACATCCAAGAATGATTTTTTTGACAAAAAAAAATGACCCTTAAACTGAAGTAAGAAAAAATTAGTCCAAAATACTACATTTACCTGTAACAGTAATTAGTCCAAATTTGACTTGAAATAATATAAACTACCTCATAAATTTAAGTCCCACATCCAGGTTGTCTCCTTTGACGAACTGGCCTTCTACGTGGGCGTTCAAGTTGTTGCTCAACTTGTGTAACTTGAGAAGGACCACCAACTTCAAATCGACGACGTGTACGATGAGTACGTGTACCTCGTGGTATGGCATCAGGATGAAATGCCCGTTCTATATCTTCACCCATACCACCTACGTCATCTCCATCATCGTGAGCCACTGTCAACCCCTCAATGCCTGTGTCATCACCCATCCCACCTATCTCAATTGCTTCTGTGTGCATGGCATTTTGTAGAGGATAATCAGTGGGAGAAATGCATTGTGGAACTGTATCGAGTGGCGTGGATCCATGTGCAGGTGTAGTGTACGCGGACGGAGATGCAATTGATGATGGAGGGGGAGCATCCGAGACTGAAGTGGCAGCACAACGACGACGTCTCTCGTATGTTATAATGCCATGACCTTGTTCTTGAGGCACTGGTACCAATTGTGATGGCATCGGGTCTCTTGATATGTGCTCTTCCATGACACGCTCCTGAGAATGAATTGCTTCAAGAGCAGAATAACTCAGCGCTTGAATATCAGCAAAGGCCTGGTGTGAGTCAACCTGATCCGCACGACCCTTACCAGCTCTTAGATGTATTTGGCTGAGGGAACTTGACTGCAAGTAACATAAACAATTAATTATAAGTACAAATATTATAATATAAAAAATAATATAAGAAACATGAACATATCAATTAAATTCATACCAATATTTCAAATATGCCGGCTACAGGTTCAAATCCAACCGCCAATAAAGCGACGGGTAATTCGCTGATACCATACCATATATGGATCCGTATAGTCAAGCGAGTGATATAATGGGTCAGCATATGCAATATGATCCCGTCGTTGTCTCCAAATATCGATGTAGGATCTATGCACATGAACCCAATCAGTCACTGATTGGCCTCGACGATCAGTGGCATGCAGGTCTTTACCGGTGTCTGGAGATAGTGGTATATCTTGGCAAAGTCCAAACTGGCGCATTACCCGATTTGGAAAATGCCACTCAACCACGTCAAAACAAATTAGTGGTGACACCGTTCGCCATATATCATTACCAACAAGGCAGTATGCAGGTAAAGATGTAACGACATCATCAATGTAGGGCTGCCACACCATCTATATGCCAAGAAACAAAAGTCCAAGGATAAGTAAATATCAAAAAAGATCAACTTAAATAATATAATTTATATTGTGAAAATAACCTGATAGTCTCGCATTTGGTCCAGCTGGTCTCGATAATGGCGAAGCACATGGATGGGTGTCTCTCGTACACATAAGGCAGTTCTCCACTTATACCCTAATGGTAATGGCTCATCGCCATGTACATTCTCCCTAAGAACTTGTCTGTCAGGTCGAATGTGTATCAACCTCTCCCACGCCCATAACTTTGAAAATAGATTTCAAATATATTAATAAATATTTAATGTAAAAAAAAAAATTTAAAAACAAACTAACATGTATTAATATACCTGTAATAAAATAAGTGGGCCACCTATTGTTGAGGCAGTAGGCTTTGTAGCCCGACACATCTCTCGATAAAGGCATGCAAGGACGGCACTCCCCCAACTAAACTTCCCTGCATCCTCTAACTCTCTAAGTAATGGAAGATACATTAATTTCACTTTATTTCCTGATTTATCGGCGAATAATGATCCACCAATAAGCTGCAAGATATGGGCCCTAGCATGCCTACGAATGGTCTCATCATCTGCATCTTCTGTTAACTCAGCAAAATGATTAAGAATCCATCTCATCTTTAGTCGTGATCCATCAAGATCGGAGTCAGATGGTACAACGCCCAATAAGTCCAAGCACAGCTCTTGGCAGACATTAACAGCAGGGCTAACATCATAACCTGTGACAGGTTCCCCATCTATTGGCAAGCCTAGTAGGATAGCCACGTCTTGCAATGTAATGGTGCACTCGCCTACTGGTAAATGAAAGGTGTGTGTTTCTACCCTCCACCTCTCAACCAATGCAGTGATAAGAGCCCAATCAAGTTGTATAAATCCAACTCGATAAATCCCGTAAAATCCTGTTAGGCGTAGGTAATCCTCGATGCGGTTGTCAACTCCGGCAGCTCGTCGTAATAGGCTATCACTCTTACGACAATGAAAATACCCTAGGTCCTACAATTCAACATAATGAATAAATAAAAGTTATACAAAACAGCCCAATATTTTAACACATTTGAGTTGGATGTTATAATGAATACTAAGTCCATAAAAAATTAGTATAAATGTCACTTTTGTTAGTATGGTATGAATTTTCAAACCTGCCCCTCCCATATTCTACTAGATCTATGTGTAGATTGCATGTAAAGTACAGATCCATCTATTGGCCCCGGATTTACAAGCTCCCGGTTAACGATCTCCATCTGTTATTAACAAAATTATAAATGAAAAATGAGATAAAAAGTTAGCAAGTTAAAAAGTTTGATTTAAATGACAAATGAATTTATATGAAAATTGGAAAGTTTGAACAAACAAACAAAAAAGTCCTTGCCTAATTGTTTTTAACTTTTTATCATCTAATTTAACCTATTACAATTAGCCCAAAAATAACTTGAGTTCCATATAATCAGCTGCTACAAAAAAAAAAAAAAATCAGTATAACCAAGAAGTCTATGTATATTGTATAACCATGTACTTGTAAAAAAATGATAGAAAAAAAAATTGTCTATGTACAGCCATGTAATTCTTTCAATTCAGTAGAGACCAGTTTATGCTTCATAGAAATTTCCAATAACTTCTAAAGGTGTCATGAGATCATATTTTGCAACCAGGATGCATAAGGAAGTCAAGGTGTGATGCTGCCTAGCTTCTACTGCTTCTTCTCCTTTTGGTTTTACTTTCTACAATTTTTTTTCTTATGTAGCTTCTACCTTTGTTCTCACAGGGAAGCCCACATAATCAGCTGCTAAAAAACAGAAAAAACTTTTCGGATGAACAGTAAAATATCAGACCAGTAGCTAAAAATGAACAGTAACAATGAAAAAAATACTTCACAGCAAATGAACATATATATACTTTCAGCACTTCAACCAATGATCATATCTCAATATCACTAGAGATTTCAAATCATTTATCTAGATTATAATTTGAAAATTAGAAGAATGATTGATCCTAGGAAATGATAAAAGGGAAGGATCCAAATCTCATATGGAAAAAAGTAATAATGAAGAGAAGTTTCTGGTTTGTAAGATACAAATGGCCAAAAGTTATTCAAAATAACATAAACATTAATTAGTACACTTGAAGCAACATAATTTTATTAACAAATATAATAACAAAAACAAGAACATTGAATATGTGCTAAATTCCTGACTTCTACTGCTGTTGAATATTAACAGATTTTTTTGCTGTTGAAAATGAAAGGATGGAAAGTCCACTGCACCAGAAAATAATCCATATTAGGAAAAACGATAAATTGAAAAGCTAACTAACAAGAACAAAATAAATACAATGATAGCATAATTTTACAAATAGGTCTGCCATCTGCCCATTTTAGTCACTAAAACCTTTTTCTAAGCTACAAAGTTCTGAGATATAACAGATTTTGTTCTTTTTAACTAACATCAGCTTGTTCTTTTTAAGTTTGGCTCCTTTCTCTTCAAGTTAGTCAATTTAGCAGCAAGTAGACGGAATCTCATCACTCTCAAAGCATGAACTGAATCTGAGAAGGAAAGAATCAGCACAGGAAGGACTTTAAGAAACCTTCTCAGAGCTCCAAGTCCTTTTTTTTTGTTTTTTTTTTTTTTATATGTGGAACAACTCAATTACTTTATTGATGAAGTTAATAATTAATCCACTCCAAGTCCTTTTTTTTTTTGTTTTTTTTTTTTATATGTGGAACAACTCAATTACTTTATTGAGTTTGGGGGAAAAACTTTTTTTCGTGGGGCAGGGTTGCCCTCCCCATTGACATCCCTACATGTTTGTCTTATGTTGGCTCAGCTTAGCTCAACTTAATAGGCCCTAATCCTAACTACTTGGGTTTAGTTACATGGATTGTCATCTACAATCAGCTTTTTTGTAAAGCCATATCCTTAGTTAAATCCAACCAATCATGTCCTTTCTCCCATGGTTTCAATCCAATTTTTTTTAAAAATAATTTCAGCCTTCCTCTTGTCCTTTTGACACATTTAACATGGATCAAATCACTACCCTGTACTAATCCTATTTTGATTATGTGTGTAATATAAGTTTTTGTTCCTTTTCTTAAAATAAAATATATAAATATGTTTAGGGCATCGAGGATAAGTCCTAAACATTAAATCTGCCTTATCCTATCTCATATAGGTTTTTCACTCACACACAAAAAAATTAAAAAGAAGCAGTTGCCAACAAATAAATAAATACATAACATTAAATCTGTCAGGCAGCCATGAGATGAAGGACAAAAAATTAATACAAAAACAAAGCATGATGGGTACTTACATACAAATAATTTATATTGAAAATATTTTAATGTTAGATAAATATAACTGATAGCGGTTGAATTTTTTCCAAAAAAAAGAAAATTTTTATTGTGGTGGTTGTATTTCGAAGAGGTGTAGAACCATAATCTAAAGCATTATTTGAATAGGTTATAAACAGGCTTATGAAATCTTAAGCACGTTAATTTTTTTTTTATAGAATTTAAGCTCTCTAACTGCCAGCCTTTGTTAAAAGACAAAAATTCTATCACTAAGTTTCTCTAGTTGGTAGAATAATCCTCTCAATTAACCACCACTTTATAACATTTTGTAGGATTCACATTTACAAACCCCCTGTTTGATTAGATACCTTTATTGTGCTTATCATGCAAGCAAAATATCAACTTCATCTTATATTGGTAGATGTGCTATCCATGAACTCACTTTTTTCTTAATACACTTTCTTAATAAAACTAATATCATGTCAATGGGACAAGTCTCTACCAATCAACTCAGTTTTGGACCTTTTGGCAGACATGACAAGCAAGCAGGGAATGCTCAGTCCAACAGTTGACAAATAAAAAAGTCGTATCCAAAATTATTAAGAGGTACAAAAATAATAATTTTAACAGCAGGTGTAATTTAATCATGTCATATACTATAGATTGTATTATATAAATCATCATTTTCTGGCATACAAAATGTTGTTTTCATGCTACTAAAGTTCCAAATCTAGTTCTGTGAAGCAATGCAAGAATTCTGAGCTCACTTGCATCCCAAACTGTTGCTGAAAACCATTGAAAATTCAGGGTGGTATAACAACCTTCGGCAATTCTTAATGATCATCATCTACACAAATTGAAATAAATGTTGACATTTGTCAAGATTATTATTGAGTTATAATTTTCACCTTAACTCCAAGTTTGTCGCAAATATTTTCAGCAAGAAGAAGAGAATATGCAGAATGCTTGTCGGCCCTGGATGGATCTGAAGAAAGAATGGTTAATACTATGTTACCTTCAGCCAATTGAAATATCATGTTCTGTTACCTCCAAGTAGCCACTCCAAGTCCTTTTTTTTTGTTTTTTTTTTTTTTATGAACAACTCAATTACTTTATTGATGAAGTTAATAATTAATCCATACATAAAGCTGTTTTTTTGTTGGTTATATAGATGCAGAAATATTGTAGAAAACTGCATTTTCTCAACCTTTCACCTAGTGTATTCTGTCATCTTTCTTTTAGTTGTCAAATGTTTACACTAGACCAAATCTGATTTTCTGTTCTACCTCTATGAAGTCCCCTTAAACAGAACCTGGGAATTGATCCCTCATTCCATGGATATTACAAGAACAAACAACCACAAAAAAAAAAAAAAAAATTCCTGATGAACAGTAATCTGGAAACCAGTAGCTAAAAATGAACAGTAACTTTGAAAGTTAGTGTTCACCTGGAGCAAAATTTAACTTCAGCAAAAAGGTTGCGCCTAACCCTTTGATTCAATTGATGTTTCTCTCAATCTACAGATCCAAATGTAATGAAATCTATGCCAAAATCTTCCTTATTGAGTCTAGTTTCTATACCATTTTGAATCATGCAAAAAGTCCATGTAAAACTCAAGTTATGATAAAAACACTACTCATAGGTCAGATTTTTGCACACTTGAAGCAAAATCAAAGCAAACTTTCTCATTTTAAAAGTATTCAAAGTCCATAATATATAAAAAAAAAAGCTAGTACAAGAGATGATGAAATGACATAACTCAAATGATAAGAAATTCTCATAACTACTACAAAAACATACATAATTTCTGCCATATCATTAACAAAAAAAAAAAAAAGATAACAAAGACAAAAAATCTGCTCAACATCTACTTGAGTAGTTGAGTTAGTTCCCCGTGGGTTGCTGATTTTTTTTGTTGGACAAGTTCTTTTATCATGTCCCCTAACCTTACAATACCCACATTGTTTTGGCCTAGGACCTTCTCCTGTGTCCATCTCATTTTGAATTCGTGTCGATTGTGGACGACCCTTCAATCTTTTCATAGTAAGATCAGGGCATAGAGTTGGACCAGTGGGCTCGTCCCAATAATCCTCATGGTGAAGAGGATGAAATTCAGGTGCATATATAGCCATGTGTTGTGTCAACTTATAACATTCATTAATATAATTCCATCCATCAATAGAAGCCTTTGCAAATACAGCCAAGGCGTGAGAACATGGCATTTTGTAGATGATCTATTTTCCACATGAACATACACCATCACGTGTCAATACTGCATGTGAATGGCCCCTCCTTGTCATAACTGATGCCTCGCCAGAGCACATGTTGAAGTCTGTGATCATGTGTCCACCAATCTTGAATTGGTAACGCGTAATCTTTATAATGGCAAAAGGGGTATACATGCAACCTTCAGATATAGCTTGTTGCCCAAAACCTCTCCTGGCACAAAAATACTTCACCAGACGATAAAAAATCAGTTGTACACATGCAGATATTGGCAAATTCCTTGCACCTTTCAGCACACCATTAAAAACCTCAAAGATGTTAGTGGTCAAATGTCCATATCTTCGACCTCCATCGTGTGCAACTGTCCATTGTTCTGTAGGTATTTCATTCAACCAATCATATGCCTTTTGGTTGAGGCTTTTAATTTCTTGCATGATGGAATTGTATTTACGGATCTGATGTGCACTTCCAGCTGCCCAAACAAGTGTCTTTAGATGGGCATCTTTGAATTTGCTATTAAAATTACTACGAACATGCCTCAAACAGAATCTATGATATGCTAATGGCTGTTGCCATCCAGAATTCGCATCTTTCACCGCAGCAAGTATACCTTTATGCCGATCAGATATCAAACAAATCTCTTTCCTCCTCCCCACAACATGCAACCTTAACAAATATAAGAACCATCGCTAACTATTGTAACTCTCCTCTTCAACGATTGCAAATGCGAGAGGAAATATTTGATTGTTAGCATCAGTCCCCATAGCAATTAACAACTTTCCCTTGTATTTTTCATACAAATGTGTGGCATCAATACTTATAACTGGCCGACAATGCAGAAATCCTTGAATTGATGCATTAAATGCCCAAAACAATCTGTCGAAAACCACCACGTCCGAGTTGCTATTGCTACGATACAACCATTCAACAATTGTGCCTGGATTATACTTGACAAGTGCTCCCATAAACTTTGGCAACAATCTGTAGGATGTCTCCCAATCCCCAAATATCATGGAAATTGCTTTCTGCTTTACAATCCAAGTTTTCCTGTAGGAGATCGTGTAACCGTACTTTTCTCTCATTTGCTCGACAATTAGATCTATCTTTAAAGCCGGATCAACCCTCACCGCACCTTGTATTTCAGTTGCAATTAACTTAGAATCTAACTGCACATGATCTCTGTTCATAGCACGATTTAAACAAGTGTGTGGCCCCTCATATTTTGTGATTTGAAATCGGCCAGTCTTTCTATTTTTCATAGCACGCAGTCTCCATTTACACATTTCATGAACTTTACATCTCACAACCCAAAGATCTTTTTTGCTTTCAATCACCTCATATTGATTATGACATCTAATTGAAAATTCTTTCACAGCTTGCATTAATTTTTCCTTGTCATTAAATTCAAGACCTTTGCCCAACTCGTTTCTTGTTGGATCCCAAATGTAAGGATGGCACAAATGGGATGAACTGCTCCCACCAACATCATCAGTAAAATTGACATTTGAAAAAAATGAAAAATCAGCCTCATGCAAACGAATGCAGTGGTCATCGGCTTCATCCATTCCATCCTCATCACCCGATTGTAACATATCATCATCTTCTTCCGATGATGATGATGCATTGGGGAGATTACTTCTATCCATGGGATTGTTGCAAATGTCCTCAACCTGAACAATGTTCACAATAGTTGCAATATTAGGAAAGTGAGACTCCACACGGTCTGTATGACATGTCTCAGCCACCAACATAGGACTGAAACTTTGATGTATCATAGGGACAACTTCACCAATTTGGCAATCACTATCTTGTGTGAGCAGTCGAGTAAAAGGACCGTGCTCAATCTCCACCGGTTGAGATACAACACAAGGATGTTGCACATCTTCTGTCTCCATATACAAGTCAATCATTGAATCCACTGTCTTATCATCAATGAGTTCTAATAGAGAGTATTTGTTATGCTCAAATGGAAATCGACAAGTCATCTTGAGGTGGACTTGTGTGATATCCAACTTCATTATACCATACATCTTCACCAAAAGTTCATTATAACTTGTTCCTTTCCTTAACATAATGCTTCGTCGAGGCCGAATATCATACCACATACTACCTTCTTCCCCGTAACAAATATTTCCTCCCCAATAACATAATACAGGTATTGATGTTCCAGCCATTTCTAACCTTCAAAAAATAAATACAAGCCATCAAAACTTGAAAAATACTCTTTTGAATAATAAAACCCTTGTATGAATTATGCACCTTCATATCTACCAAAGGCCTTGCAATCTGGATCTCCCAATTAGAGTGAACATGATTAACAATTTTTTTTTGGTAAAACAAAGTTTTTCTAAAATGTGATTCTAAATAGGACAATGGAATCCATTCCTATCTCAT
Source organism: Nyssa sinensis (assembly GCA_008638375.1). NCBI lineage: Eukaryota > Viridiplantae > Streptophyta > Magnoliopsida > Cornales > Nyssaceae > Nyssa > Nyssa sinensis. The sequence goes on along the minus strand of CM018048.1, from coordinate 6,738,690 downwards.
ATTTCCTTCCATATGCATGTACATGAAATTGTAAAATACAGATAAAATAATAGAAATTGTACATAAGCATAGAAGATAGATCAATCACAAATGAGGACCAACAATAAGAAGCATTCATAGTACTGAGATATGTAATTTATCTAACAAGTGAGATCTTATTTTAATCACTCTGACTGACCATACCAGTCTCAACTTCAGATGCAAGAAGATTAAAACTCACAAATGAAAACTCAATAATATTTGATCATAAAAAATCACATATGAAATGATAAAAGGGAAGGATCCAAATCTCATATGAAAAAAAGTAATAATGAAGACAAGTTTTTGGTTTGTAAGATACAAATGGCCAAAAGTTATTCAAAATAACATAAACATTAATTAGTACACTTGAAGCAACAATAATAAATTAACAAATATAATAACAAAAACAAGAACATTGAATATGTGCTAAATTCCTGACTTCTACTCAAAAGTTGTTGTCACTACAAGTTTCCATATTATTCCTAAACTTCTAATTAATCATCCCAAATAAGAACCAATCCCTGATCATTTCAAATAATTTCCCAGAGTATTCCAAATAGAAATGAACATTTTAACAATGATAAAAAAAAAAATAACAACTTACAACTAAGAAGGCCAGAACCCTGCACCACAGTAAGACAGTGTAGATTTTTTTGCTGTTGAAAATGAAAGGATGGAAAGTCCACTGCACCAGAAATAATCTATATTAGGAAAAACGAGAAATTGAAAAGCTAACTAACAAGAACAAAATAAATATTATGCTATTTTGAATATTATGCTATGTTGAACGTAACTACAGGTTATATATATATATATATATATATATATATATATATATATATATATATATATATATATATAGAGAGAGAGAGAGAGAGAGAGAGGAGCCAACTTTCCACTTACCAGTATCAAACCAGTAGCTATTGATTAGTAACAGGAAAGCCCGAACCAATCTTTTGACTCCAATGTATCTGATTCTGTTTTAATGACAGAAAGATAACCCGATACACAAGTAGTCTGCTGTGTTGAACGTAAGGATTAGTTCTCCATCTTGAACTAAATGTCCAATCCCTCCTTCTTAGTCCCCTTCCCTAAACCTCTTCCTCTTGCGGTTAGAAACTGGAAAAAAAAAAAAACGTGAAGAAAGGAGAAAAGTGAACAGTTTGGCTAGGAATAAAAGCAGAGAAGAAAGGAGAAAAGAAAAGAAAGAGTTGGGGAGAGACAGCAGTGAGAGAAAGAGAGATCTGCTTGATATGGATAGATGGAGAGAATCAAAGTAGAGAAGAAAGGTGCTGAAAACGTCTAACAGTGAAGAAAAATGAAAAACAGAAGGAGAAGAAAAGTGAAGTGAAGTGAAGTCTGATGTGCAGTGAAGAAAAGAAGCAGAGAAACGTGAAGAAAAGAAGAAAAGATGCAAAGAAAAGTAGAGAAGAAAAGTAGAGAGAGAAGTGCTGAAAATGTGTGAAGAAAAGTGAAGAACAGAAGAGAAGAAAAGTGAATTGGAGTCTTGACGTGCAGAAAAGCAGCAGAGAAACGTGAAGAAAAGAAGAAAATATGCAGAGAAAAGTGAAAGAAAAGAAGCAGACAAATAACTTTGCGTGTGACAGTGAAGAAAAGAAGCAGAGAATATGTGAAGTCTGGTACGGATAAAAGAAAATAAATCGTTTTTCCAAAAGACGATTTCACAGGCATCCTAAATCCGTAAATAAGTTTACTGTTACACCACTCTTGAATTAAAGTTTCAAATCCACCCTATTTTGGTAAAAAATTCCTAATTTGAAGGGTGGGACCATCGCCGTACTGACTCTAAGAGAGAAAGAGAGGGCGTAGTAGCATATGTATTGTAATAATAGATGGGGCTGGTCCCATATACAGGTGGCGTGAATGGTGCATGTAGGGTTAGTCTTCTTCCTCCCACCAGGGATGGGATCCGTTGACAGTAGTGATAGAGAGACTAAAGTGAGGGTAGTTTTGTCCTTTAACCATGACTTATAAAGGATAAAATTGACATTTAGACAAAAAAAATTGCTTACATTATCAAATTCTATTAGGTCAACTAACGATTATTGACGGTAAAAAAAAATTTGTTATCGACATTGAAACCAGAAGAGGAATAGTATTATTTTAAAAATTATAGAAATAATTTTTGTAATTATCAAAAAAATTTAAAAAAATAAAAGAAAACAACGAAGAAAGAGTATAATTATTTCTAATTTTTAAAACAACTCCCGTCCTTTCTTTTATCATGATGGAGACATCTTGACTGACGGCAGTCTTGGTCATTTTTCATTTACCGAACAAAAAAACATAAACGGGTTAAATTGAAGTGCACCATCGAGCGGCTGGAGTCACGGCCCAAACCGACTCCAGCCATCACCTCTTCTTCGCCTTGAGCAGATCATCCACCTATCATATCTGGTGAAAGGTTAAGGAACCTGTGCTGTGGCGGTGAGCACCCTTCCAGTAAGTTTCTTTCTCCATTTCTTCTTCTTTATTTCATGATTCCATCCATATAAGATCTGCAAATTTCTTCACTTTGTGCGCACTTGATCACATCTGGAGAAGGTGTAAAAACAGCCCTTCCAATTTTGTTGTATTCCATTGTTAGCTGTTTAACCTTAACTACACATTTCTACGACAATTTCAGTCTTGCCCTTATTTGTTTTTTTACATGATTACACCTTCGTATTATTTAGGATATCTTTCTTCTCCATCTGCAAAGATTTATATGACAGATGTGAATCAGATATTTATTTTCTAAACCCTTTTCAAGAAGAATAATAAATACATGGAAAATAGTGGAAAAGCTTATAGCTAGTGTAATAATTGTTAGGGTAGCTAGCATCTTCAACACCACTATCCAGAATTTAGTTCAATTTTAGCTAAAATTCTACTTCTCTGTTTTCGCTAGTCATTTTTTGAAGTGCTAAATCCAACACTGCTTCCCATTTTAGTTCAAACTCGATCACTTTTTGATTGAAAAATGGTCTTCAGATTGACAGAAGGGAGAGAGAGGGAGGGAGAGAGAGAGAGAAGATAGCTAGTCAAAATCCCTAGCCAAATTTGACTAAGGATATAGCTATTATGCAAAATAGCTAGCCACATAACAAGCCTGTTGGAGAGGTATTTTTTGCTTTCAATTCACTGTTTTAGCTAAAATGAAGGTTTAGCTAGTGGGCTTGGAGACACTCAAGTGATTTAACTATGCTAAATATCGTATGGAGAAACAAATAGAGGTTCAATTAATCAGGTTTCTATTTAACATTTTGCATGGCATATAATTTTTTACTCGGCTTTTAAGCATGTTTCTGTCTGAATTGGAAGCATTACCAAACGGACAACTGTTGTCCATGTTACTCCATGGTGGTGATCTTGTTTTCTATTTAGTTTATTGATGTAATGTTGTCAAGATCATTGGTTTTTATGTATATGAGGAACTATTTTGCCTCTTGAATGATAACTCCCCTTGCACATTTCTTCCCTCGATGTATGCATGCGTGAGCAATACATGATATTTGATATACACATGCAGATTTATAAAATAAAAAAAACGTATATACACAGAGAATTTTCAAAATCACGCTTCAATTGTTTCTTGATGACTCTCTTTAATACTATTTTTTTTTTTAAATGTATCCTTATTTAAAGTTTGATAACTCTCCCACCATGTGATTATCATTTTTTTTCTTCTTTATAACATTTTTGCATAGCAGAGGGAATACATCTGAATTTAGGGTTCATGTCTTATACCTTGTGCTGAACTTCAAGATTCACAATTTTTCAAAACCTTGTGGAAATGATTCATAAATCATATGCTAAAAAGTAGCCAAATGACGATGGAGGTTTTTATCTGCAAGCGCAGTGTACCACAAAAATGATCTGTGCTCCTTGAAAATTCTCTCTTTTCAATACAGTTAACCCAGAATTTTTCAAGCAGGTCGAGGCTATTTACATAATCTCTGATCTTCTACAATTTCTACAACTGAAATCCGAGAGAGAGAGAGAGAGAGAGAGAGAGAGAGAGAGAGAGAGAGAGGATGACCCTAACTATACATAATCTTCCAGTGTAATAACCAGTGAAACTGGCAAAGAAATCTGAAAAAAATCTATACAACACTATCTTACAGCTCCGCTTGGTTTCCCCTCGTTCAGATCCCACAGTCCCAGGTAAAAAGGATCCCCTAGTCTCCATTATTTCAGGATTATAGTTTGCATCCCTCCACAGAACAGAGGCTTGCAGCTCTATCAATTATATTAGAAGTTCCTCAATTTCTAGAATTATCAGATCGGCAATTTAATATACCTCGGGTCTTTTACTAAACTCCAGCTTCAAAATTAGCAGAACTGAGCTCCTGGACAGGGATTTTGAGTCCGCTCTTGAACAACTGAAGGGCCGACAGTAAATGATGGTTCAAGATTTTGATTTACACTCTTTGTCAGCCTCTTTAACCTCTAGGATTTCTGATGTTTTGCATCGTTTTTTTTAAGGGAATCATCCAACTCTTAGTCCATAGATTGTTTGGTTAATTACCTGACCACATTATTTCGTGGTGGCTTTTGTGAAAAAAAGAAGATTCCAACTGATATGTTCTTGATGACTTTGTTGTTGCTGTGGATTCCAATGACCATATACACTACAGCCTTCTAATTCTAGTTAGTAGTCTTTGCTTGGTTATTCCATCTCTATATAAGCGGTTGATATAAAGCATGAGAAAATATATATGGACCTGCGTTGCTTGGTTATACCATCTCTATACAAGGGGTTGATATAAGCATTGGAAATATATATGGACCTGCGTGATCTCAGATTTTGTTTTCTTTTTCTTTTTTTCCACTCCCTTTCCTCTCAGATTCTTAAAAAGGTTTATTGGGTACTGTGTAAAAAAAGGGTTTATTTGGTATTGTTACTCCAGCGGGGGCTAGAAAACCTAAAAAGGTTTTTTTATCCGACTGTCTTTTTCATTTTCCCTCTCGATACATCCCAGTTGTACTGCATTTAATATCCACTTATGTTAGTGAAGACCCACTCACCATGAGCAATAATTTTGAACTTCTAGAATCTGGAAAACCATGTCCTTGGTAGGGTTATCAGTTCCTATCTGCAAAGCTATAATTTTTGTGAGAATGACTATAACGCCACTGTGCAGGTGGTCTTATATTCTTGGTACTAATAATAAAATTGTCGCTTCATTGGAGAGAAATCTCCATATCGAATGTATCAATACTGATCATTGGTGATTACTAAGTCTATGCAAGTTTGCATCTTGAAATCATTAATGAACTAAAGTAGTGAATTTACATTTTTTTTCATACATGAAGTGATGTCAATTCATATATTCTTTTCTTTGGGATTTTAATTTACTGTCAAGTCCTTTCTATTTTCTAATAGTTATAAAACTGAAGTTGAAGTTCTTTGTTCCTATTTAATATGTTTCTCCTTTCCACAAAACCAGCTGACAGGGTTTTCTGTTATGGATGCTATGGGAGGTGAAAATGAAAGCGAATCTGTGGACAGCACACACAAGGGGAATGAGAACACATCTGTTGAGGTAAAGGTATTGTTCTTTGCTAGGGCTAGAGATCTAACTGGCTTGTCTGATATGCCATTGGAGGTGTCATCTGGTAGCACTGCTCATGATTGCTTGAATAAGCTAATTGCCAAGTTTCCACGCTTGGAAGAGATCCGTGGGTGCATGGTCCTGGCTTTGAATGAGGAATACACACCTGAGTCTGCAGTTGTTAAAGATAAAGATGAATTGGCTATCATACCTCCAATAAGTGGAGGTTAAATATTTTCCGTATGGAAATGCAAATATATAGGATGAATTTTGTTTATTGTCATACTAAACAGAGCTCTGTAACCTGGTATTCTTGTTTATGATGATGATAAAGACAGATAAATCGTGTTCTATGACCATATAAAACTCTTAATTTTCTGCTTATCAAACAATGACTCAACAATACTTTTGTTCTAGAAAAACCCAGAAGTTGATGGAGGGATGAATGATGAGGGGGCAAGGGCACTGTGTTGAGGAGGCAAGAAGGTATTGAAGGTTGGTGCAGCTTCAAGTTGTTGAGAATGAGAATGAGAATGGGCAGTGAGGAAGGCAGCCTCTGCTTGGGCTTTGGCTAACTGGCTCTGTGCATCATATATTTGTTGATGTAGCTTTGAGATGATTCCAACACAGCCATAGATTGGGTCTTCCATTCTACATTGTGCTTCGTAATACATGCACTTTGCTGCTTCACCTCGTAATTCAACTGGAAGTTGCTGATTGCAAAATCAATCAAATCAAACCAAAAAAACAACTTGTCATTCATCTAATTGACATGTCAACATATGTGTATGTGTGTGTCTCTATACGCATCCTAAATATATATATATATATATATATATATGTATATAAGCAACTAAGTTATAAGGTGATTAAAATGATGTTCAGTCTCCTTAAGGATTGGAGAATTAAACAAGGATGCAGTATTTACCACAATCATGATTGTTATATATCTTCATAAAAAGATGTAACTTTACCAGAATATATATATATATATATACATTTATCTATATATATATATATATATGTCATGCATTGGAAAATAACTCAACTATTTGAATGGAAAAAAAAATAAAGATTTGAAAGGATGTAATTGAATCATATGTTGGCTATTAAGTAGTGAAGACTTTGCTATCACTAATTCAAGAACTATAGTTGGTTAGTTCCCATTTTGCATAATATGGATTAATAAAAAATATAAGAGTAATACTAGGTAAACCAGATTGGTTTACTGGATTATCTCATTTAACATAATTCTTCTTTAAAATTTAAATAAAAAAAATCAAACAAATTCATTAATTACAAAAAACGTTTGACACATCATCCTGGTAAACTAACCGGTGTACCAAATCGGTCCACCAAGCATTTTCCAGAATATAATGATGCCAAATTAATCTCGATTTGAGTTTTGTGTCTTAACATTTAAAAAATTTAAGAATAATGAAAGAAACAAGAGGAGGCAAGTAAACTTCTTATGAAACATTAAACTCCCTTCCATTATTACATATCATATATCATATAAACGTAGTAGTTAATGAAGTAAATAATATTAAGGAATCAACTTTAGATAACAATATATATATATATATATATATATATGTATAACCTGGAGCATCTTTCCAATATTGCTAGCACCATAGATTCTATGAACACAAGCAAATCTTTGAGGATCATCAGAAGGGAAAATAAGGAGAGAAAATGCAATCCGAAGCGCATCTTCTTCTCAAATACTTGCAAGCTGCACAACGAGTGGAAGTCATGACTGAGAGATCCTTGGAAAATCCTATTAGAATCTACCCACAAAGATTGTCTAAATCTTTTGTTCTCCTCTATGAAATCTAATGAAGATTTTTTTAATACATAAATGGTGAGGTATTTGTATTGGGAGCAATGTGTTAGAAATGGGAAGAACATTAACGGCTATATTTTTAAATTTTTTTTTTTTTGGTGTTACTAAGGGAAGTTGAGCATTCCAAATTTGAGAGACACATAGAATAGGAAAGAGAAGACAATAGCTTCATATATAGTTGAAGGTTTTGCTCCTCTACCACTCCCATGCATTAAATTATCATAATCAACCATTAATTATATGACTTAGTATCATAAATATTGGATAAAAATAAATAGGGACCCAACATTGCTTACTCTAATTTAGCCACTTAAAACACTCAGATTATCTCAAGAATGGGTAATGAGAGTTATGCAAAATAATATTAATGATTAAATTTGAATTTAGTTCACTTATATAGGAGGACCAACACAGATTAGTGACTTTTAATAAAAATAAATAAGTAATGAGAAAAGCTCAGACTTAAAGGTTGCGCCTTAGATAGTGATTCAGATATAATTTTTTAAAAAAAATTTCTAAAATTTTTGTAATTAATTTTTAAAAAATTGTGAAAATACATTTGTATATGATAATTTAAATTATAAAAATTAAAATTAATAACTTATCAAATGCGTATTCCCACGCTTTGAAATTCAAAATCTGTATTTGAAAACCTAACCAAACAAACCCTAATTAGCCCCAAAGCAATATACTTATCCTAGGATTTAACCAAAGTAGACACTTGAATTAAAGATGGAGGAATTGGAGGAGACCCCTTTATAAACATCAAACAATGTTTTCCTTGGGCGGTCTTGAATGCATGAGAATTATTACTACCAAACACTCAATATTGGCCATTTGCCGTAGCTCATGATTCCTCATGTACAATTTAATTGACCTATACAAAGCCAAATTGGCAGAGCATGAAAATTTAATTCTAGTTTTAATGTCTATTTAAAATAAATAAATGACTAGCCACCATAGATCAAATGGAGAAAGCCGTGAAATGTAGTATGTATTTTAAAAAAGGACAGTGTTTGGTTTCAAATTAAGTAGAAAAAACTCTTTCCTTATTCGTGTCACAATTTTAATGGGTAGTGCATGTATTCACATATATATATATATATTATATGACTATTTTGTTTTAATAAAAAACTTAAATAAATCAAAAATAATATGTATATTGTACATGTAATTCACTAAAATTGTGGTATGTAGGTAAGTTAAAAAAGTTTCTCAAATTGATTTTGGAGCTAAGCATTAAATGGTGCATGTGTGATAAATTAAGCAAGAGTAAGAATTGTGATCTTAATTTGGTCTGCACTTTTTAATGTTATACAATTTAACAGTGTACTATTGTGTGTGTACATTACTTCACCCTCCTAGACTCTCCCCAAACTTTCACTCACACAAGCCCCAATGTTGTACATTGGACAATCAACCACAGCCTAATCCCACTTCTTCTTTTTCTTTATTTTGGGAGGGGGAGTAGGAATGACAACGGGGTGGGTTCGGGACGGGGTGACTCTTTCCCAACCCCGACCCCATTTATCTTTTCTTCCCCAGACCCCGCCCCGCCCCGTTTAAATTTTACCCCGACCCCGCCCCAAACCCCGTTATATATATTTTTTTAAGTTAAAATTTTTATTTTAATAAATAAATAAATTTATTTTTTCAAAATAAATAATATAAAAAAATATATTTATATAAGTGTAATATAAAAAATCTTAAAATTAATTTTATATAAGATTATTTATTTATAAATATAATATATATAAAAAAAATTAAAAAATTTAATATATAAACGGGGCGGGGCAGGGGGGGCGGGGCGGGGCTTTTTGCCATCCCTAGGGGGGAGGGGAAGGTTTCCAAATTTTGTATTTATAATTAATTCTCTTATAATTATAATTAATATTTAATAAATTAATAATTTTTTTAAACAAATTTTTTATAATATTAATTATTAGAGAAATAAAATAGTAATATATGTACTCATATATATATATATATTTATTTATTTATGACATGTTTTGATAATTTATATTTATTTATTCTACATAATTGAAATAAACAATATTGTAAATGTAAATAATTATAATATCAAAAAACACAAATTCTTAACTTCAAAATAATATTATGAGTTTTTATTTTATGCCTTTAAGTTGAGAATTATATGTAATCATTGTTTATAAAAGACAAAAATGTCACATTGAAAAGTTGGACATAAAGTTAAATTTTTCTATTGAAGATCATTTACATTTAAAAATATTTATTATTTAATAAAAATATGAAAAAACTTATTAATTAATAAATATTTGATCTCCTTTAATTAATAGAGGGTTGACTGTAAGCTATTTATTGATAACATTATTTTATTTGATAGGGTTAAATGCTAAACTAAAGCTTTAGAGAAGTTCTAAAATCAAAACGGTTTAAAATAAGTGAAATTAAAATTGAATATATAAAATATAACTTTAATAAAATGTATGTACTATATAACTTTAATAAAAGTAAAACATGAATGATAATGTAGTGAAGATCAAATATCATAAAAAAAAAATCAAAGAATGAATAGTTTCATTATTCATAGAAAGAGAGATATTGGAGTTGACATTATCTGTAGAGTTAAAGTAAGATAAATTCAGTAAAGAAGAATTCTTATATATTATGTAATTAATGTATATCTACAAAACTAAAAGAATTATCTTTTTACAACATAATTTTCAGACTGTCACAAAGAAATAGATTTAATTTAGTACGCGTAAACTAGTACAAGATATCTCTTACCGATTCATAAAAATAAAAAAATAAAAACTTTTTTTATAAAATAATTATCGGACTAACTATGTTTTTCTTTTGGGTTACATAAAATATTGAGCAATTACTAAATAATGTGTAATTGGAATGCAAATTCATCTTTTCCTGCCTACTTAAATAAAATTAAAAAGTAATTATTTTTCAAATTTTGTTGAAAAGGGGAAAATAAAAAAAATAAAAATCCTGATTTCCCTTCATATTTACTTTTAGTCCCCGTTTTCAATAGCTACCAAACAAAGAAAATGATTTCCTTCTTATTGTCATTTTCTTTCATTCACCAACTCAAGAAACCAAATTGGAGCTGAATGCATAGTGTGTCAAGCATAACTCCCCCTCCACATTAAGGCCAGAAAAGGGCCAATAATACAAAACACAAATATCCTCGGTTTATTCATCTTAAAATGAGAAATTTTGTGGGATGTAACACATTATATTAACAAACTAGAGTATTGTTTTAATGCCCATGTTTTTGTGCCCATTTGGTTCCCATCCTCTCACATGGGGGTGAACCTACTAGCAGGTCCCATGACGATGAATCCTACTTCATGTGAGAGGTTGGATACCAGATGGTCACAGAGACATGGACATCAAAACATTACTCAACAAAATACCATGGTGCAGGGAAGCTGCACAACCCTTTTGCTGCAGCCACACACACTGCATCAGTGGAACCACAACAAAAAACCAATTGTAGCAGCAATATTTTGCACAACAAAGAATCATTTCTCTTTTAGTGAGAAAATTAGGGGCAACAAAATAAGTCTAGAGTTTTATATTCAAGCTTCAAATGATACAAAAGTTTCCTGGAAACTTCAAGGTTTGTACATAAAGGAAGCTGGGGGACACAGGATTATACAAGTGAAGACACAAAAACCATATCTTAACTTACCTTGTGAACACGCTGCTTCCTCGTATCTTTTCCATAACATTACTTTCATCTGAGACTCATAACAGGCCATGGAGTCACCCCAGCTGCTGGCAGTGATGGCCGTATGACAGGGACCCGCTTCACAACTGAGAATGCTTCATTAAGACGTGCAGCACGGCTCATGAACTGAGATACCTTCTGCAAATATTAATCAGAGACAAAAAAAAAAAAAACAGTTGACATGTATCATCTATCAGCCCATGTAAGACTATTTAACAAAGTGCAAACAAATTTCCCTTTACTTACAAATTACCAAAACTGTTTCCTTTAAGTAATGCTGGACATCATACATAGGAGAAGTGTTTGAACATTTAAGTAATGCTTGGAAATTTCAAAATTCCCCAAAATCAAAACAAAATGTCAAATCTTATGTTACTTCCTAAAAAATTCAAAACCTTCAGTCATGTTCTACAAAGAAGACCACAACCAGACTGTTTAGATCTATTCCATTTTGAGACATAAGAGTAAGTTTCAAGACAGCTAAATGGTTTTATCCACATTCAACACTCGACCCCTAGTACTGCTAGCTTGTCTAAAGGCTATTTTGACATTTGGATACTGTATTAACCAGCATATTATCATCTTTAATAGAATCTAACACCATATTTTCCATCGATCCATTTCATCACCTCAAGACCATATTTTTTGTTTGTAGTACCCTCAACTTGAACTGTATTTTGCATTTTTTTTTAAAATATGGTGTGCTACTCTCATTTCCTTTCCAAGTAATTCAATTGCTTTGAAATACTATCGTCATCCTGCCACTCTTGTCGAAATATTTCAATTATCATATAACAAAAGAGAGGGCTTGTCCCTAATTTTTGATTGGACAAAAATAGCTTTACTATTTTACCCTTTTTTGTTGAAAAGTTACTACTTTACCTATTTTCGATTCAAGTCTTTTTCTTCTTCAAAGTTCCAACTTCCAAGTCCCAACAAACACACAATGAAACTAGTAAACAAATCAACTTAAATCTGATTATTTACATATTTACAATAATACTTTTAACACAATGAAACCAAATAATTAATAAATTTAGTATCCAGACTCAACACATATATTTGAATTGGAATTTTGATTATTAAACATTAAGATTTTTTTTTTGATCAAGTGATTATTAAACCTTAACATATGAGAGGCAATTAATAAATTTATTTACTCATATTCTCTAATATAATTTTTTAATCAAATCTCATTCAAACATCCATAATTTCTCATAAAACTAAACACATTATCATCTTAATTCCAACTTCATATATAAGGCAAGCATGAAAAAGATAGTAATATCAATACCTAGAATTGCCAAAATAAACATACTTCCATATTTTCTTTTAATATTAGGTGAGGATATTCTTAATTTATTACATAAGGGTAAAAACCTAAGACCTTTATTATTAATTCATTAGCTTTTGGTGCACTTATGAACCTTGTTCATGTTCTTCAATATAATTTTTTAATCAAATCTTATTCAAACATCTATAGTCTTTAGAAAACTCATATTTCTCAAAAAACTAAACACATTACCATCTTACAAGGAAAGTATAACAAAAGTAGTAATATCAGTACCAAGAATTACAAAAATATATACTTTAACAATTTCTTTTAATACTTGTTGGGGATAACTTTAACTCATTATGTTGGGTTAAGAACCTAAGACATTTATTATTGATTCACAAATTTTGTAAATTCGCGACTTAAAAAGAATATATAAATAGCTTTTAGTAGAGTAAGATGGAAAAATGAAATTAATATTGCTTTCCATAACATCAAATGATATGCAGTCAACCCTCTTATAATTAATAAACATTGGAGATTGAAACTTTATTAATTATTAAGTTTTCTCATACTTTTATTATCCGATAAGTGTTTCTTACATGTAACTTATCAAAAAAAGAAAAAGAAAAAAGAAAGTATTTCTTACATGCAAATGATTTTGGGTACAAAAATAAGAATTTATATGCAACTTTTCAATGAAATTTTAGTTTTTCAAAAAGATATATATAATGCTCAACTTAAAACATAAAAAACTCCTAATATCCTTTTCAAGTAAAGAAGTCTTTCTTGATGTCATAATTTTTTCCAATTATAATATTTTTTACTTCAATTATCTTGAATTAATCAATATAATTACCCAGGCATGTCAAAAGTAGGATATGTTTTAGTACATATAACTATTTTACTCTCTAATAATTAATATTATAAAAAAATCCTGAAAAATTATTAATTATTAGGCAATAGAATTATTAATTATTCACCATAGAATCAAGTTGGTTTCTTAAAAATTTATTAATTATTTGAGATTATTAACTTATTGAATAGTAAATATAAGAGGGTTGGCTGTATTATGAAAAAAATATAAATTTACTTATAATTTTGTCACTAAATTGCCAGAAATAACATTATAAGAGCTTTAGACCAATTATGAAATGATTTCAATGAAAGATTTGGAATTTTTTTAAAAAATTCTAAGTGCCTAATTGAGAGAGACTTCTTTTGTACTACCTACTAATTGAATCTTTAATAGCTATAGTCCAATGAAATTCAAATTGTAACAAATAATATTTTTCACTATTAACAACATTATCTTATGCTACTTGGCAAATAGCATAGCAAACCTAATTGGTGCAATTATACAGGAATAATTAGATCTATTGGTTGATTATATTTAGATTTGATGAATTTGATATTATTTTTTTTTTCCTTTGATAAGCACAAGAATTCATTGAAGAGGGCATGAGGGGGGCACAACCAAGTACAAAAGAAAGGGACTAGTCAATACACAAAGTCAGTGACTGATATTCCCCAAGAACTTTACAAAAGCATCAATAGACGATGTAAATGACCCTATAACCGCAAAATATAAGACACACAAAATACTCTTAATTCTACAAGGGGATATAACTCATTCCCTTCAAAAAGCCCCTATTCCTCATACACCAAAATAAAGACTAGTGGTGCAACATCCCACACTTTCCCAAGTCTCCTCCTCTTACATCCCCCAAGCTAGCTACTAAAAAATCGCTCCACGGTACCCTACATTATCCAAACAGTGAAAGAAGAAGGCTCCATAAGTCCTTAACCACCTCATAGTTCAAAAAGAGAGAAAAAATGTTGAATGGTTTTATTGTTAGAATTGGTAGGAGATTTGGAGTAAATTAAAATTTTCCAAATTCAACTCTTTCCTTGAACCAGTTACTCCGATACATAGGATGCACGGGACATCATGTATGTTCAGGTGGATTAATGCATACCTAAAGGGGATGTGGACGGCCCCACATTATAAATAACAAACAAACAAATAAATAAACAAAGGTAAAGATGAAAGAACTCCTTATGACTTGGCCTTGAAACATAAATTTTATACTCAAGAAAGTTTGAAATTAAAATGAATGATCAATGCCAGTTAAAAGGTATAAATGAGCATATATATATATATAAAAAAATGTCATTATCATTTAATTGTAATATGCTACAAAAATACCATACAATTGTCAACTCCTCCATGTGCTGCAAGCACATGGATGACCAACTAGTACATCTTAGAAAAGACCCTCATTTTAAGGGACATTAATCCAACCATGGTTACCACAATTCGCTTATCCCCTAGCGAATTGCGAATTGAGATCGCATGATCCAAAATATGGATCATTAGCGATTTGAAACGCAAGATTTAGCATTCTAATCTAAGATATCAAAAGTCCCAAAAAAATCATACAAAATACACACACATCATTGAAATTTTATTTTGTAATGGCTTGGATTCGTTGAGATTTTTTTGGTGTTTATATTTACATACCAATATTATTACAAATACAATAAAAAAACATATCACGTTCCAAATAAATGTATTTCGTTTCAACAAAGCGATCCAAAGAAGTCTAGCCCTAACGTACCATGTTCTATAACAAGTGACAATCTACGTTCTCGTTCCCGTTTCTCGTACCGTAACGATTTGCGTTCCAGGTAACATTGAATCCAACTATCAAGTATTTTCTATGATAAAGCATGTTCAGTAGTAAGTATCCACTTGTCACACAACAGTCCAAATGCACCTCTTTAATTCATCCATCCCTCTCCAATTCTATGGGCAACATGAGTCTTCAATTGAACTCTATTCCCCCCCCCGCCCCAAAAAAAAAAGAAAAAAAAATCTTCATTGATGATGGAATCAATATAACAAAGGGAATGTTCCCTAGTCAAATCTTTTGTTGATAGCCTAATTAATAATGTAGATGTGTGATGTCTCCCTGTTGGTAAAAATTGTTTGATTTTTTTTTTTTTCTTTTTGGATGGGTAAGATTGTTTGAAAATCATTAGCTCCTTACAAAGTATCTTTACTTGCTTGAACAACGGTGAGAAGCAAGTACCAAGTGATAATTCAAATTGGAGTGAGTGTAACAGAGATGTAAACTCATTAACCGACAATCATATATTCATCCACAATTGGTGGCTAAAGAATTATGTGACTGAAGTTGCTCTGTTTTTCGATTATGTGTTATTCCCCTTAGTTATATTAAACCTTTTTTCTGGGCAGTACAATATAATTAAAAAAGGTATAAATGAAGTTTGAATAGTTGTCCCCTTTCCCTTCTTTGGTGTGTCTAGAAGAAGTGTAATAGAAAAGTATTTGATGATGAGGAGATCCATACTGTAGAAATCCTTATTAATGTGGGAAACTTGGGTCCTGCGTATGGTTATTCTTTTCTTACTTTCATGATTCTTGTACACTTCCTTCATATGTATATTTCCACATCCTCATCTAAGATTTCCATTTTCCAATTAAGTTTCAGTCGTGTTTAAGTTCAATTCATATAATTTGTCATTATCCTATATTAATTATTGCAACATTACAATTAACACTCAGTCAGTCCTGTCAATCAAGCTATATCATCATTGAAAATATAAAGCATGTGGCCAAATTCAATACATAAAACTGCTGACATCACTACTTACAATTAAGATACATAACAATGGACATGTTATGGTTAAATTATATATATTATATAAAGTGAAGCTACACAGAGGGTACACTCATTTCATCACAAGAGACCCAATAATGGGGGCCTCAAACAATGCATGAAAGTATTAGAATATACCATCACCAAAAATAACATCAATTACACATCTGATCCAAAATCTTATTTGGCCTCACATCAATTACGCAACCGAACTAGAAATCCAAGATGGTTTAGAAAGGAAATGTGATTATCTAAGATCTAATTGGCTTAACTGGTCAACCTCATCAATCATAATTCATTTGAAAATTTTTCAACCAGTACTGCATTATAATAATACTTTTTTTTTTTTACAAAATAACAATTACAAGAAATCTTCACTATACCAATAGATCAATGTCATTTGAATATAAAACCTAACTTACGTTTCTTTGATTGCCAATAAAATCAAGGAAAAAAGAAAAGAAAAAAAGGAAAATGAAAAGAAGAATAGACTCTCATGCTTTCAGTTGAATTCAAAAAGAACAAACTCAAGTAAACTATATAATTATCATAAGCCTATTTGTTAATTAGATTTAATGTGAAGTTTTAGATTTTGGAAATTTGAATTATTTTTCTAGATTTTGGCATCAACAAAACAACCAATCTTTTAAGCTAAAAATACTCTTAAAAATACAATGTTGACGATAACTTGTAGAGTATTTACAATAGCAATAACATGGATAAGCATAATGAGCAGTTTAATTCTCAAATTCAACCAAAAATGCACCAGTCCAATAAATGAAACAGCAAGACAAGACAAAATGGTTTAAATAACCGACCTTATCATCCACAGTAACCTTCAGCTGCAAGCCTTGGCTCTTCCGCTTCATCTTATACAGTCGGCGTCCCATAATTATGAAACCCATAACAGCTGCTGCCACAGAGAAAGTCCACACTGGGCTAACCCTGAAAACACAATATTTCAAGAGCTCCAATGGAAGCTTCCACCACACGACACTCCTCTTCTCTTCCTCCCCACCCAATTTTGTTGCTTCAATTGCAACATCTTTGCTGTCTCTGGAATGCCCATCTCCTTCTTCGTCCTTCTCTTCGCCTGAAATCTCTGACCCCTTTCCTAAATTAGCATAACCACCAATACCCATCTCACTGTCCTTCTCAAAGTCCCCAAATTTCACTGGAATAGATCCAATTCCACCTGAATCAGACCAGAATTTCCCAGAATTCTCACTTTCAGCTCCAATTTCTCGAATCCCTTCTAAATCCACCTGAATTTTCTCATTTTCAGAAAAACCCAATCCATTCTTCTCATCAAAATCATTAAATTTACTATCATCAGAGCGATTACTGCTCGAATCGGACCAAAACTGGCCTGATTCCTTCCATGGACACCGAGTCTCCGTCCCGGGATCGATCCAACTGGGATTGTCAGGCTCAACAGAACCCTCCAAATTCACATCGCCTTCCGCAACAGTCTTGGCGTAACTTTTATGGGAATCGAGAGAGAAGTAATCGACCCGAATCATACCTTCCGAATCACCATCGATACCGACCAAACCCCTCACGTTCTCAACCGAATCGGACGAGTTAACCAGACCCGTGGCATCCGAGTTTTGCAGCACCTCCCAATCTTGGAACTCAATGGCTTCTCCTTCCATGTTGTTGATTTTCGGAAGATCAAACACGAACCCTAACCCTAACCCTGGAAAATGAAACAGAAGAACAGGGATGACGATGACGAGAGAATAATATATATATATATATATATAGAGAGAGAGAGAGAGAGAGAGAGAGAGAGAGAGAGAGACAAAAAGGTCGTTTTAACGGGTAACCCACTCCTAGAGGTAGTTGATGCTCTTCAATTTAGGTGAGCCAAAATCGGCGGGTTCAGGCGTGTTATAAATTCGTCGGATTATAAACGAATTGAATCATATTTGATTTTAATTAATAGCTTCGAATATAGGTCGGATCAATTCATTCGGTACTTAATTTTTTTTAAAAAATAAAATATTATTTAAAATTGATATATCTCAATCAAATAATATGACTAACAAAATTCATTATGTTTTTTTTTTTAAAGTTTTTGGTGAATACACATTAATTTTTTTTTTATTTCTCTATTAGTTTAGCTAATCAGATGAAATTTATGATGATTATTTTCACGGGTTCATTTTCTTTTCTAGCACAAATTAAATTGTCAAACTAATAACAACTTAAATAATTACTTTGATAAATAACATTATCTACGGACTTAAATAAAATTTGCAAAATGATATAAATCTATATAATTAGTTACTTTGATAAATAACATGATCTACGGACTTAAACAAAACTTGCAAAATGATATAAATCTATATAATTATCTCTGAATATTCATAACTTGATTAGGACTACAGAGATTTTATAATTTCACTCATTAAAAAGTATCTGATAAAGATTTGCCACTTTAAGTTTTGAAAGAACAATACAAATAGCAGTATTAAGATATTAGCATTCAAAAAACACTAAATAAAAATCATTACTGATATCTCATAATTAAAAAAAAAAATTTTAATCACTATCAATACATCAATTAGATTACTAACTTTTTTTTTATTATGAAAAATGTTATTTTATTGAAGCCATAATAGCCTCAGAGTTGAATTATAGCCCTGGGGGGGGGGGGGGGGGGTTGAAACAACCTGATACGAAAGGAACCTTCTTGTGTCAATTCCACATTTTATTTTTATTGGTAGAAAGAGCAAAAGTTTCACAAATAGCCACAGTTTTATGAAATTGATAAATAGATATGTTTCATGAATTTCATTAATAAAATTTTACCACGTAGGTAGGATGTCAACTTTGTATTTTTTTAAAATCAAATGTTTTTCATCTAAATGATTAAATATTATTGACCTGGTATATGAACTTGATTCATAATAAAACTTCTTCTAAAAATTATTTGGAGATATGACTGAATGGTAAAAACGTTGAGGATAAAATTTAAGCGTCTTGAATTTGAGTCCTTTTTGTGCCAATCGTTGACAGCTAAAATTTAAAATATGGGCCTGGTTGTCAGGAGGAGGGGACTTAGTCTATTGCGTGTAAGTTGGTCCAAAGAAGGACTTAGTATAGTGCACGTAAGCTGTCTCAAGATATTCCCTAATCGATACAGTAAAAAAAAAAAATTCTCATAAAAAGTGAGGCTAAAGTCTTTTCCCTTCATTTTTTTTTTCGATGTTAGACATGTAATAGTATTTCTATGGTTTAAAAATATTAATAAAATTCAAACATCTCGAGTTCGAGTTATCTTTGTGCCGATCGTTGACAACTTAAAATTTAAAGAGTGAGTTTGACTATCACGAAAAGGAAGACTTAATCTGATGTGCGTAAATTAACTCAAGATACCCTTAACTGATCATTCATATATATATATATATATATCTATAAAATAATTTTTACTTAAGCAAGTAAAATTTAAAAGAATCTTTTATTTGTTTTCAAACAAGGACTGTTCTAACATTAAGCCAACAAAATTTACTTTAAATCCAACTTACGAAAATATTTCAAATTTTATGTGTTTATAGAACAATCCATAACGACTCAAAAAAAAAAAAAAAAAAAAAACTAATTTTAGTGTATAATTCTAATTTTCTTATTATTACCTATTTAGATAAAAAAAATTATATAAAAACTTTATTTAATATATACATCTCTCCTAGTGAAAAGTTATTACAATTATATAAAACAAAAAAATAAATGTATTATTTATGGAAAAGAAAGTATTACAAACATTTATATAATATTAATATTAAATAAAATATATATATAGTAATATTAATAAAAAATTTCATTTAAAATTATGACTTTTTCTCTTTAATCTTCGAATGATCTAAAGTGGGCCTTCTTCCTTAAGGTCACCTTCAAATGATGCTACACATGTCACCTCTTTTTATTACTTTTAGTTATCACTTCTTAGGTAAATGGGTCTCATTAATTAAGTCTTATGGTGGGGTTGCATGATACATCCCACGGTACTAATGGGTAAAAATAAGTTATAATGTAGCATTAGTCAAAAACTCGGGTGCACCGTCAGCACGGCACAACAGTCATCAATATTGCATCATGATCCTACATCAATATTTGTATATATATTCAATATTGACATCACAGTAGAGACGGCATGCCTGTGGGACGGTATCACTGAATTTTTGTGATACCATTAATGGACCCTTTCGTATACGGGCCAGTTAGAGTTGGACACGTTTACTTGATACGAAAAAATTATCAAGTAATTTTATCCTTATTTTAATATTTTATTAAAAAATTTTATTTATTATTGATGTGATTATTCGAGTGTGAGTGAATTCAGTCTCTTAGTATTAGTCATGTCAAACGTGTCTAAGAGACTTAATTAACTAACACCTGTATATACCAAAAGTTTAATTAATTAGTACTTAAATAATTATATCAATAAATAAATAAAAATTAATAAAGTTTTATGATAAAAATAATATTATTCAAAATTGCCTAATTGACAACAGTTCAATACCATTGACTGGAATGTCTTGAACTTGGACTCGAAACCTTTGAAACACTTGGCCCTAAAACTTCTTCATTCCTTAAATAAACATTAATAATATCGTTCCTTCTGGATACTTTACAACTCAGTTTGCCTTCAATATAATACATCAATTTCTTCCCTAAAATTACTCAAATGCCCAATATCATTTTCTTTATTAATACTTGATTACAAGGACATTTTTGTCAACATCAGTAATGATCTCAATGGAGGCATCGCCGTCAATAATAAAAATAACAAAATTAGAAGATAATAGGTGGATTTAATACATCATCTATCTGTAATCTATCTGTATATCTTTGAATTTGAGCTTTTTATACAAGTGGTCCACCACCACTCATGAAGCCCACAAGGTGGGAGAAAATTATTATATGAGTCGAGATTAATAATATCAGTCAATCATGAATAAACTGTTATGTATATAATATATTAATTTTTTTAAAAAAAGTATTGTATAAATATTAATTTATAATTGAACGAAACTATTAACAAGATTAATGCTCTAAAATAATACAATAAATTTTCAAAAATAATATCAAAAATGATAAAAATACATGGTGTCCATATCTCACGAGGTGGACCCACTTATATGAAAAGGTAGTTCAAAATGATAAAAGTAAGTAGTGTCTTTACTTTATATGAGCATGTCTTATATTTACCAACGCATGCTATAAAAGTAAAAATTAAAATAAAAATAAAAATAAAAATAAAAAATATTTTATCATGGATCAATTTTAATTACATGACATGAACCTGAGTTATAACAAACATGTCATTTAAACAAAATCTTTTGTTTTAAGAGAACATAAAAATAATATTTGTTTATTGAATATGATAGGTATGTAAAATTTCTCAAAATAACTCAGAACTTACCATAGTTAAAACTTTAACTCAACATATTAACACAATCGCACTATATAAACCCGGCTCTCAATTTTAGTTGAAGCAAGCAGCAGCTAAAAGCATACAACACATACCTTGTTTTGAATTAACCTTCATTCATGATGATGAGTCGGAATGTGGCACGGTCGGCGGTGGCTTATGTCAGCCCACGCTTTTTCTCAACTGCCACAGTCACCGGACTTCTGACTGCAGGTCAGTCCAGTGCATTAGTTCATGTTAATAATCCAAGTAATGGTCTGGCAAGAAAGGCGGTGACATGGATTAGTTTCCCGGTTGTTGGTGTGCGGAACGGGAGCAGTATGGCGTCGGGTAAGAAAGAGGAGAATGAGGAAGAGAAGAAGAGGCGTTCGGGCGATGGAGATCTGAACGACAAGGCCATAATTAGTTACTGGGGCATTGATCCTGGAACAGTTACTAAGGAGGACGGAACAAAATGGGAGTGGAGTTGCTTTAAGGTATATAATTATAACTTTTATATATATATATTTAATGGTTACTTACAAGGCGGAACTGTCCATAGATTTGAAGAAGCATCATGCACCCATTACGTTCTCGGACAAAGTTGCGTGTTGGACGGTAAAAACTCTCCGATTTCCTACCGACTTGTTTTTTCATGTTCCTGCTTCATATATAATTCTTTTTTTATTGGATTAATGTCTTTAATTAAATTAATATCGCCTCCAAAAATAAAGGACCTGTTTGTTTGTTTTTTTTTTTCATATATATATATATATATATAAATATATATGGGAGGCCATTCACTCCTACACAGAGTTCCTCAAAGAGATTGACAATGGTAACATTGAGAATGTCCCAGCTCCGGCAATTGCCATTGATTACTAGCGCCTCCCACCTGACGCCACTTTCCGAGATGTTCTCATGGTTGTAAGAGCAGATGAGGCTCACCACCGCGATGTTAATCACTTTGCATCGGTACGTGTGTGTGTGTGTGTGTGTATATATATATATATATATATATATATATTAATTTGTGTTATTGATTTGTTGGAATGAATGAATGAATAATGCAGGACATACACTATCAAGGACATGAGCTGAAGCAGCACCGCTGGGATATCACTGAAGGAAAAGAAATCAGTTGGCTAAGGAATGAAATAGATCGATCGATGATGATCTAAATATTGGTTATGATGGATGCATGGTGGTTGTTTTTTTTTTTTGTTTGGACTGAGATCCTGCATGTAAATACTTTCATGGGCCAGTTTTTGTTTGTTGGGAGTTTAGTGTGTTGCAATTTCAAAGTATCACCAATTTTTTTTTTTTTGAACAATCAGCATTATTTTCTTGTGTACGTAGTTATGATATGGGATGGATTGGAGAAATATTTTAACCAACATCTTCCATGAATAAAATTACAAGGAAGCTGACTCTATGAGAGGGAGAAATTAAACCATTATTTGGATCATCGAGTATGAACATTGGATGAAGCAGGATAACAATTAGGTAACAAAAAGGCTAGTAGTAGTTGGTCTTCATCTGGAATCAAAGTAGACCACTGACTTTGAAGTTTGAAGTGACTATTAGAAATGGAGTCAATCCATTGCTTGTCAATGTCATGCTCTCTCTTTATCTTCACCATAATGATGAAAGATGACTTGAAATAATATTGCTGAATGCACTCTCTTTTATCATGTTTTTTAACTTAAGTGTTGGTCGAGCTAAATTTAATTACTAAACTTAATAGTATTCCATCGGAATCTAGTTAAGCCACCTTAAGATTTCTAGACTTGATTGACTTCTCTTAAGAGAAAGTTTTTTTCAAGGAACTTCTTGCTATTCCTTCATAAGGATGCCTTAAGGTTTGGGGCAAACATTCGAAGGATTCTTTGAGTCTGGTATGCAGCTATAGTACTCGAAAGTATTATATACCCACTATTCGAGATACTCAAGGTTTTATGGCTTGGAGGTTAAAGTACGAGAAACTCCTAATGTTCATTGCATGACCCATGCGCGGAACACTCAGAGTCTTTTTAAAAAGAGAGATTCCTCCTAGATTCCATGAACCTTCTATTACTTTTCATTTCATAACTACTTCTTATTTTGGACTATAGCACCCATGCGGGTAGTTTGTTATGAGTGATATCATACTTTAACAAGCTCACGTGCTAGGACTGTTATAAATAGCCTACTCATATCACTGCGAACATTAATCAAAACTATCACTTTCTCTGTGTGACTAGTAACATTCGTATGCTTCTTCAAGTAAACCCTAAATCTAGAGAGTACATAGAACCACGGTTAAGGTCACTGTCTATACATCATAGTCGATCGAAACCTATTCTGACCCTTGCTCTCATGGAATCTCTCTCTATTAGATTGCTTATATTTTCCCTTTTGCCCATCACTCTAGTATTTATGGCTATTTGACAAAGAATACTCACTCAATCACTCACTCTCCTTCTCCCTATCTTTCTCTCTCCCTCTCTCTCTCTTTGGATTTGTTTAACTACTTACTGGATCGATCCCATTTGTAAACATTTTTGACAACTCCACTAGGGAGTGAGATCTTTTGAAAATGGCCTCTCAACCAAGGAATGATGCTAATACAGGAAAACTACTTAAAAGAGAGACTGGATCCTTTGAAGCCACACCCACTGTACTCCCTAATGTTTAAAATCCTTAACCCTAAGTTCTGATCCCGACCCAAACTCTAAAGGATTTGGTCAATTCAATGGCTGAACATAGAAGAAATCAACAAATCATGTTCGAGGCTTTATTCAGCCAAAAAACTCTCCCATATACTCAGGCTTCACAAATTAGGCCGCCAATCTTTTGACCTCTTCTGCTCCGGCCACGCCTATGGCACAAATGGCGATCGCAACACACTAGGCAGTGCGGTAAGGATCTCGGAATCTATCTCGACCATTCAAAGATTCGTTCCAATAGGAATCGACAACAGGGAAACACTTGAGGGACTATCCACTATGTTGTCTCAATTGATTCCTGCCTCAATTACCCCTGCACCAATCGTTCCTAATCCACTTGGGAAGATGGTCAAAGGGAAATCCAAACCTTCCTACTATAACAAAAGCAAAATCTACCATCAACTGACTTTACCCCTCCCTATTCACTTGAAGTCTCTTTGCTACCATAACCGGAAGGTTACCACCTTTCCAAATTTTTCAAATTCGAAGGAAAAAATGGCAGTCCTTGCGAACATGTCCATCGATTTATAAAATCATTTAACCACTTTGGTAATGACCCAAATTTAAGGCTTAAGGAGTTTTCTAAAACCTTAACTGATTAAGTTTATATCGGGTACTTGAGCCTCCCACCAAACTCTGTTCACACTTGGCAAGAAATGGTCTACAAATTCTTCCATTTTGAGGAAAGAATTACATGATTGGATCTAGCCAAATTTAATCAGAAACCAACAAAGCCTTTATGTGATTTTGTAAGCAAAGCTTTAGATTGTTATGAAACAGTAACCAAGAAGGAGTTGGTCAAACTCTGCATTAATGGAATGTTGTCCAAATACAAAGTACACTTAGTCAATTTAGAGATCAAAACATTCTCTCGACTGGGAGAATCAGTTCGATTGACAGCTAATGCATTAGAAGTTAATGATGTCCCTAAACTGCTAGCAAGAGGATTCCATTGAGGGCGCTCTGTTCTGGTTGTTGAGGAACATGGGACAACCACTAAAAAGATGCGCAAAAACCCTCCCATTGAATTCCCATGTGAAATAAAAGAGGTTTGCACACTCTTGAAGAACTGGATCGAAGACAAGCAAATCGATCTCCCAACTCCAAAGAAAAAACCTTCATCTCGAGATGAGTAGGGTCCTGGTTACTGTCTGTATCATCAAACAACCTCTCACCCTTTGAAGGATTGTTGAACCATGAGAAAAATCTTCCAAGAAAGGCTTAAGGCAAACCAAATCCAGTTAGCCAATCTTGCAGTCAATGAGGACCCACTCTCGATACACATTAATGGGAAAGACAAGGCAACTGTCCAAATGATATCCTTCTACAAAGACATAGATGATGAAAACAAAATAGGGTATATTCTGGGATAATCCAGCTGCCAAGTGGGTGCTATCTCTGATGAACAAGCACACAAACTAAAAGAGTCTACAAAGTTTTGTTGGTTCTTCGATCAAATGGGTTTTAGTGAAAAATCTCGAGTAGAAGCCACAAAAGTTATTCTGTAAATAGTTGCGGACAATGGAGAAAGTTTCATAGTAATTGATGGATCCCTCTGACGAGCACTTAAAGACTCCACCACCACCATTACCTTTTTAGAAGAAGACAATGTCTTACCCTACAGCCATAACATGCCCTTCTGCATCCCAATTATCATCAAAGGAGTAGAATTCTCCCGAGGGTTTCTTGATGGAGGGGGCATTAATTAATATCATGCCATTGAATGTCTTCCATGCTATAGGATTAACAAAACAAGAGTTGAACGGTCAATTAGTTTCTATCACTGGATTTGGAAAGCTTAAGCTGCATCACCTTATACTTGGAAGTCGGGCCAATCAAATGTCACACCAAATTCCACATAATTGAAGCAGACACTACCTACCACGTGTTACTAGGAAGGGCTTGGCTACACCGACTTGCCATGATTCCCTCGACATATCACCAATGCACTAAAAGAATTCACAAACACAAAGTGGTTACTATTAGAGGTTGTGCCCGTCCCTTTGCCAAAAGCGAGGCCCACTACACCGATGCAATCTTCTATACAAAATGTGCAGATGAAGAAGTTTTATCTTCCAAAACAATTTACTCCATCCCACTTCTCAAATGGGAAGATGCTTGAAATGAAAATTTTTAAGAACCCACAAAAAGAAAGAATAAAAGAAAAGGGAAAGGCAAAAGCGGAGTTCAATGAGTCTGGATGCCCAATGGAAACATAGTCTACCGATTATGACAATCAGGGAGGTCATCCTTATCCACAAAAGAGACCCCCACTTCACAATGTTGTGCCATAGAAATATAGCTAGTCATGGTTGAAGAGCCCCAAAAGGCCCTTGAATGCTTTCAAGATGATCCAAAACCTCAACAACAAGAACTTGAAGAACTAAACTTGTCCTTAGAAAAAGGAATTCATCAACCTGTTTTCATATGTAAAGAACTTAGTGCTGAAAAGAAGCAAGAATTGTTTGCTCTACTCAGAATTTTCTGATGTCTTTGTTTGGAAATACGATGAAATGCCAAGGATCAGTATGAAAGTAATTTTCCATAAACTTAACACAACACAAGCGAAAAAGGCTAGTCAAGCAAGCTTCATGAACCTTCCGACCAGAACTCGAATTGCAAATCAAAATTGAAATTTAGAAGTTGCTCGACGCAGGTTTCATCATAGCAATTGAGCATCCCACATGGCAAGCTAGTGTAGTTCCGATAAGGAAACGAACATGCCAACTAAAAGTCTAGATTGACTTTCATGATCTAAATAAGGCTTGCCTAAAAGATGACTTCCCATTGCCCAATGTCGATACACTAAGAGCATGTTTAGTATGCTAGAATGGAATAAGATAGGAATGAAATAGCATCAAGAATAGAATGGAGCAAGAATGGAATGAGAATAATTATTCCATTCTTTTGTTTGGCTGAATACCCAATAATGGAATGACAATTACATTCCTATATTTGATTTGAACCATCAAATTGTTGGAATGAAGTTAATATTAAGTTAGATATTCAAAATACTTGTATAAATTTCAAAGCTTTCATGTACGTTTAATGGAAAAAAAATTCAACCTACATTTTTTTATTGGCAAAAAAAAAAAGAAAAATTAAAAATTTTGGTAAGGAATGGCGATTCCAGCTTTTTTGGGAATAATCATTCCAATGGAATGACCATTCCGGCCTCAAAAGTCTAAACAAACACAGGAATATAATAGCATCAGGAATGCGCATTCCATTCCTACCCTTATTCCAGCCTACCAACACATGGCCTAATAGATGTTACCATAGGGAGCCAAATGTTCTCATTCATGGATAGTTTCAGTGGGTACAATCAAATTAAGATGAACCCAATAGATGCTGCCAAAACAGCCTTTCGAACACCCATTGGAAACTTTCACTTTATCGTAATGCCATTTGGACTAAAAAATGTGAGGGCAAACTATCGGAGAGCCATGATCTATATCTTTCATGACATGCTCCACAAAAGCATGGAGTTTTACGTGGATGATATGGTGGCAAAATTTGCTCGGGAATAAGAACATGTGGCAGACTTGAGGAAAGTCTTTGAAAGATGCAGAAATTTCAAATTTAGGCTGAACCAGCTCAAATGTGCCTTTGGGGTTACTGTAGGAAAATTCCTCGATTGTATAGTGCACAAACATGTCCTTGATGCAGACTTAACCAAGGTAGATGGAATCAAGAATAAGCTAAGACCCAATTCCTATAAATAGTTGAAAAGTTCCTTGAAAAATGCGAACCACCTCAGAAAATTCATCCCAGCTCTTGCAGAAATAACCCAACCGTTTAATATATTACTCAAAGTAAAAACTCCCATCCGATGGACAGAGGAACACCAACAGGCTTTTGAGGAGATCAATAAGCTTTTAACATCACTACAAACCATGATAGCCCCACATCCAAGCAAACCACTCTTTTTATACCTAATGACAACGACCAAATTCATTGGTGCACTATTGGACCAAGAAGTGAAGGGGCAAGAGAGGCCTGTTTATTACATCAACAGAGTAATCAAAGGGCCAAAAACCCGATACACATTAATAGAAAGATAATGTTTGGCATTTGTCTTCGCAATCCAAAAATTCAGGCATTATTTTCTAGCACATTCCCTGTACCTAATGACCAAATGCGATCCAATCTGGTACCTGCTTTCAGGAGAGGCTTGTCTTTTACATCAGCAGAGTAATCATGGGGCCAGAAACCCGATACACATCAATAGAAAGATATTGTCTGGCATTTGTCTTCGCAATCCAAAAATTCAGGCATTATCTTTTAGCACATTCCCTGCACCTAATGACCAAATGCGATCCAATTCGCTACCTGCTCTCTAAACCTATGCTTTCAAGTAAATTTGCTCAATGGCTTCTGTCCTTGGCCAAATTCGAGATTAAATGTGTGACACCTAAGGCAATTAAGATTTAAGCACTAGCAGATTTCCTCACCCAGTTCCCAAGCGGAGATTTTGAACCATTATCCAAGGAACTCGTAAGAGATGACCTGAACGCCTCTTTTCTTCAGCATTCAGAATAAGTATGGACACTAAGCTTTGATGGCGAGTCCACATCCACAGGAGAAGGTGTTGGGATTGTCCTAACATCAAAACAAGGAGACAAGATCAACTTATCTTACAAACTAGACTTCAAGTGCTCAAAGAATGAGGCAAAATATGAAGCATTAATTCTGGGACTAATAACAGCCCATAGTGCAGGGATCTCCTCAATAAGCATCAAAGGAGATTTTAACTTAATAATCAAACAAACCGCTGAAGATTTTGGAATCAAAGAACTTGCCTTGGCAGTTCATAGAACCATAGTTCAACGGTGGATGGACAAATTCAATGTAATGACCATCGAGCTTGCACCAAGGTCTTTTAACAGACACCCAAATGCTCTAGCCACTGGCATAAAAAATAGACATTGAAGGGGAAAAGAAGACAAACATATAAATTATTAAAAGAACCCTCCTATCCACAACAACTCAGGATTACCTCGAAGATGAGGAGTCCGACGATTGAAGAACACCAATCAAAACTCAGTTAATCACACACGAAGGAAAGTTACCTATCTCTACTATCAAGCATTACATCTTATACCATGGGGAATTGTATTACAAACCCCCAAGAGGAACACTAGCCAAATGTTTGGGCAAAAAAAAGGCGGAAACAAAATTAAAAGAAGTTCACCATAAAGCTTGTGGGATGGGGGGGAAGTAAACTTATATCAAAGAATGCAAAGGCAAGGATTTTACTGGCTCGAAATGTCTAAAGAATCCACTTAACTTCAACATAACTGTTTGCAAGGTCAAGACTTCCCCGAAAAGGCAGAGTGCAATTTTATCGAGACAGTCAGAGATTGGAAAACCCCGAAAAGGATCTCTGTCACGACCCAAAACCCACCCTGTGCAGATCTCGAAACCGCGACCTCGGCCTGACCCTTTTGCCGAACTGGATCTCATCTGAAACTTACTATACAATTAGTGCTATTAACATGCAACAACTATCATATCATAACATAAACAGCGAAAAAGTTTAAATAAAAGTTGCATGCATATATATATATATATATATATCTAGTTCTCAAAATACAGACTTTAAAAAGTCTTAATACATTACATCCCTAAGACGTGGATGACATGGGAGAGCTACAAGACTGTACTGAATATTATACATTACATTTATCCCAAAAATGTCCACAGCTATCTAGCAGACTGCTACTGTCCTTCTACGGCTTCCTTTCCTGAAATATTTTAGTAAGTTTGGAATGAGCTAACGAAACTCAATAGATAATTCTTCTTTACTCTACCATGTGTACAGGTCAATATAGATACACTTATTGATAAAAAAAAAAAAAAAATATAGTCACAAACAGCATATTACAGAAAAAGTCTGTTTCAATGAATTATTAATTTCAGGTCTTACGAACCCATAATGTAAACAAGATAAGCAAATAAATTTACTAAATTATTCAGAAAAATAATGCAACAAAAATTGAGAATAAAAATTACATCCAAAATTTAGTAAAGTGGACACTCAGATTGACAGTCTCTTGGAAAATAATGTTGAATTTGGAAGCATTGACAAAATTGTAGGAATACTTAAAAGTAAATTTGCTAATAATAATAATAATAATAATAAAATCTCATTACCCAGTGGTGGTCCCGCCAATGCGGGGTGCTAGGAGAAGTAGACTAGGAAAAGACCTAACAACTTACTCCAAGCAGCTCTTTGGGGTTAGCTACATGAATATTGTTTCGTCATTCCGCTCATTCTAAGACCATAGATTCGGTTACACCACAAGTGATCATGTCTTTCCTTATTAGCTCAACTAATGTTAGTTTGGATATTTCCCCTCCCCTAGCATTAACTTGTGACGTTATTTGTAAAACTACAAAGTGACTTCTCTATACTCAAACTTGCACACTCATACTTGACAACTTGGTCATTTTACCATTGCACCAAGCAATGGCCCCAAATAAAAATAAATAATAATTAAAATAAAATAAAATAATTTAAGCTGCTAGAGAGTGCATGTATTGCAAACAATATCCCTACTCTTGTAGCAATCATTATTGAAGTGTTAATTAGAAGTATATAATTACATTATAAAATTGAAACTAAATAAAATAACATTCTAGGAAGATCTTGCAGAAGCCAATTCTGCTTGAAGAATGTGTGTGTGTGTGTGTGAGAGAGAGAGAGTGAGACAGAGACAGAAGAAAACGTGGCATCCAGATAGTTTGAATATTCAATATTACCCATACGAATCTTGTATTGTTTCTTGCTTGCAGATACCAAACTGTGCACTTCAATGTCTGAAGGCATCACGATTTGTAAAATCTCTCCATCAGTGCTCCATGCATCAAGCTGTTTTGCGAAAACCAATAATTTTAAACATAAATTAATATTTTTTATCAGTATAAGTAATAATATATTATGAACAAGGCACCCAAGAAGGGCAAGCCAAATTACAAAAAAGGGATCGGCCTACAAAAATTCACAGCCTAAGATCCCCCAAAATTGGAAATTTCTCCTTTTTTAGCGGGGCAAGATGGGTTTTGGGGAGACGGTGGATTCAATATTGCATTTCCAGAGTCTGTTTTTCGATTTTGATGAATAGCACTTTGGCAGGCTTTTTCGTTCTTCCAGGAGATTGAGACAACGAGATCCATTGTCTCCATTTATTTTTGTGATTGTCATGGAGGCTTTGAGTAGAATGGTGGACAAGGAAGTTATGGGTGTATGTTAAGAGGCTTCATGATTGAAGATAGGAAGGGGAGAAGGATATAGATTTCTCATCTTTTGTTTGTAGATGAGACGATAATTTTTTGGTCAGGCAAAGGAGACCCAGTTGAGATATTTGAGATGTATTTTGATATGCTTTGAAGCTGTGTCTAGATTGAGGGTGAATCTTTACAAGAGTTGGATTATCCCAGTTGGGGATGTTTAAGCAGTGGGAGATATGGCTATGAGAGTGGGGTGAGGGGTAGGTTGTCTTCCTGCTGTGTATTTGGGACTTCTGTTGGGGGCTTCAGTAAAGTCTAAAGGGGTGTGTGACAGAGCGAACCTCCTTCTTTGAAGCAGTTTCCAAGCATAAGCAATTTTCACATGCAAATCGTTGTACTTTTTAGACAAAAGATATACCATTGCACCTCCACCAAGTAATAATTGTACATGAAGACGACGTGTTGGCCTCTTCCACGATCCTTCAGTTTTAGAAACTCTCACGGTAACAACTGAAGACTCAACTTCAGCAACATATGTTGTCAAAAGATACCCACCTTTAGTGAATTCATATCCATCACCATCATCTTCAAAGAGAATGCCCTTTGCTTTACCTGAATTTAGAATTATCCAATTTATATAACTACTATGACAGCTGTATAAACTTCAAAACATTGTACTAACATGTGATAATGCTGGAAAAATATTTAGCATATCTACCCAACAGGATTAACTTGTCAAAAGGGAAAGAAACCAAATATGTCACCCTTTTTTGAAATTTAAACATTAAAATTTTAAGGACAGGACCCAAAACCCTACATAGGGTTGAGTCATTGCTCAAATCTGAAATTCTCCTCTAAAATATTGCTCACAAACAGCCCAGCCTCCCTTTTATAATTCAAAAGCTCTTGAAAAAACACATAATTTTGCACCCCCAAAAGACAAGATAACTCCCCACCACCCCAAAAAGATAACTTTTGATACAAAAAAGAAACCAAAAACACTCGACCAAGACTTAGTTAAACCAAACTGAGACCCATTATTCAGAATGATTAAAATAGCAACCAAACTGAGATCCATCATTCAGAATGACTAAAATAGCTCTGAACCCAAACTAATAATGGAAAGCATTTCATAACACTATAATATTTATTACACAAACTTATTAACTTCCCTTAAAAACTTGACTAATCCTACAAAGAGCATTTCAAGACTTTTATGAAATGTAAGTGCAGAGAAATTACCATGTTCATCTAAAGCCACAAGCAGTGATAAATCATCTGTTGGATTAGCTTCACCAATATGTTGATGAGGAGGACCCAAAGGAATGATTGATCCTCCTTGCAAATATAAGGCTGGTAAATCCTGATATATTCAGGAAGTAGTGAAAAAAGCATCAAATGGGTACAAAAACTTCAATAATCAGCAAATACAAGTAAATTTCCATAGAAGAAGTGGGTCTAGGTACAGTAAATATATACCGGATGTGAATCATCAAAATCAAAACTCAACCAAATGCCTTTAGGCAACACCTGCTGCAATTGATCCAACCCTGATCAGTGCATTGAGCTGATGAATATCAAAAGGGAATTAGAACAAGTTGCCGGTCTCAAAGTAGAATATACCAGACAATCCCCATCCCACCACAAAAAAAAAAAGAAGAAAAAAAAAGGTGGAAAGGAAAAAATTATAAGGTTAGGACCAAAAAGACCCCATAAACATTTATATTTTGAAAGGTTTGATGACTACATCTGGAATAAAGTTGTAGATTCAAGAGGGCGACATTGCTACTTTCACATTTTCTATTTCTCATTCACCCCTAATAATGCAAGCAAAATATATTCTAAATGGACTAAGTTGTGAAATTCAACCATCATAAAAACCATATCCACGTGACAGTATAAGAGAATCATGAAGTTATGACATGTAACAATAATAATCCTAAAAAAAGGAAGATCCATCAGTCTCAACAGAATTGGAAAAGAAGTCAGACGAGGCATCTAATATTATGTGCTTCCAAGAGAAACTGAAGAATGTAGTATTATGATATTGATGTCAGTAAGCGATGTTATCATACATTTACATGGAAATGAAAAGAATGCCTATGTCCGGGAAAGCAACCTTCCAAAATAATAAAAATATTACAGAGGCTGGGATTGATAAGATATCAATCTTATTGGGCTGAGATACTATAATGTGATTTTTCAAGAACCATTTCCCAATCTAGCTGCAAAACTACTGAAAGAATCCCATGTATTTTTCAAGAACCATTCCCCAATCTAGCTGAGATACATTAAAGGGCAATGATAGCAGTATATTGTTGGCATGTAGATTAGAAGATATTACAAGAGGAATGGAAGGGGAAAAAAATTTAAATAGGCTTCTAAGTCCTAATTCAATGATTAAAAAAAAAAAAGGTGACGCAAACCAGCTGAGCAAAGCCAAGTATCATGTTGCCTCGGCTCAAATCAGCTGGAAATTCATCTCAAGCTCAATTCAACTTAATCACTACAGTTTAGCTTGGCTTGACAGACCAGTGAATTGGGTGGGCAAGATCTGAAATAAGTCAAAACCATGTAAAAGGGTCCATCTTCATGTAATAACAAATACATAAGTGTCAAGTTTTGAGTGGAATGACTTCAAATCTAAAAAGCTAACCACAAACTAGGCTAGGACATGAAAATGCAGGTTAGGACAGCAGTGTGTCAGGAGAAATTGGGAGAGTATACACAAGTCAGCAGCTTGGTTTGGCTTCACACTAGGGTAGCTCCTTTATTATTATACTGCAAAATGTATTCCATTAAAGTACATTATGAAGTGAAAAGAAGTAAGAAGATTTCAAATATGGTACATGATTGTGTGAATAAGAAAAAATTGCATCATAGCCATGCAGGCTGAGATGCTTGCTAATGACTCAATCCATTTCCAGCACCATTGCTCTATAGCAACTATATTTCATAATATTTAACTTTGCATTTAAATAAATGATCATCCGCCAAAAAAGTGGAATCATTCATAGGAAAACTTAATGATTCCAAATTGCTTGAGAGCAAGGACATTGAATGATACAAATATGCATAAAGTTCTACAATCACCTAGTAATTCATATCCAAAGAAAAAAAAGAAGAACCTTGCATATATAAGAAGTGGCCCCAACAGAAAAGAATTTTCATGTGTTCTTAGCCTGACATCTTTTGGATCTGCAAAAACAATTTACAAACACTTACAGCAACCTTAATAAAGTAAATCATACTCTAGAATACAATAAAGTAGTAAATTAACTCAACAGCATGACACCCCACCAGCAAAGAAAGTAGGAGTTGCCACCGGAGTGCCCCTTGTATGTGCCATGTAGAAAAGAGTATATATGTGCGGTATTAGACGGTAGCGCCTTTTCAATGCCAGGCGGCAAACTTCCTCACACTGTAACAGATATGAAGTTCGTATTCAATGAAATGTGGTGGAACTCAGAATTGAAACTCAAACTCAAAAAAAAAAAAAAAAAAACTGGCAATTTCAACAAAGAACAATAAGCAAAAAACTATGTTTTCAAGAAGACAATTGGTTATTTGTTCATAACTTTAAATAGCAAAACATTCGACTTCGACTCCAATTAAAGAGAATTTCCTTGGTATATTCTCTCTCTCACTCTCTCTCATGTGTGGCTATAGAAGACAAGACAACAACCTCATTATCAGGGTGCATGTTCACAAATGCATTGTAATCATTCAAATGAGTTAGTATGCCTGTAAAACTCAAAACTTCAATAGGAACAGTAAAGCATGAATGCTTAGCATTAACTTACTATAATTTCTTTAATTTTTGGTAGATATCAAACTTATTGATATCAACACCAGTTCATAAACAAGGAGAGGTATCAATCTAAGAGAAGAAAAAAAATAGTTGACTATTTAGCAATCATACCAACCATCTTCTAATAAATATTTCCTTTCCAAGAAAAAGATGACCTCGTTAGGTACGTGCTTGGGTGGCTTTTGGCAGGGAACATTACCAGCATATATAAAATATAGCCTTAGTGCGGATGCAAAATCCTTCCAGCAGGAAAAAACGAGTGTGTGTGTGTGGTGGGGGGTGGAAAGGAACACCCAACTGCACTACAACGAAAGATTCCTTACTTCCATTTGATACAATTGCACCAAACATGTCACCTCTCTAATAATTTCATTCAGTTAATCAGCAGTTATACCCCAAATAGAGACTGGTGCCCTCTCCAATTAGAGACTTAAAGATGCAACTAGAGGAAGCTAAAGTAAAAAAGCTCAAATAGAACCCACCTTATACCCCAAATTATATGCCCATCCTTGAACACTCAGAAGTATGATCAATAAAATAAAATAAAAAACTCACTTTCTCCAAATTAATTCAATATTGGTATTGCTCCAAATCCCTCAAGGACACACCCAGTGTTCCTTAGAAAGGTATGGTAAACCATAGATCAGTGACGTATCATCAGCAGATGATGAGAAATAGAAACTCAAAAATATTCTTAGCAGCCTTTCCAAAGGCCTCAACTAATTCTACCTCCATAGTCCATATTTTGCATCTACCTACTATGACCTTCATGCACAATAATATATATGAAGGAAAGCAGAGCATTCCATATCTCAGGCCTTAATTACTTCTAAAAATCCAAACATTAGACCATTCATTACCACTGGCTCAACAAGCAATCAATACACCATCTAATACGATGCACTTCACCCCAACCCATACAAACTAATAACGCAGTAATTCTATTTTTCATAATCTTAAGCTTTCATCATATCATTCTCACATATCAAACAGGATCAAAAATCCTTTTCCTTGGAATCACTCACAAGCAATAGGAAAAATATCCAAGATTTGCCAGCCTCAAGTAGAAGACGCTTTGAATTGAGGAATTACCATCAAAAGCATGTATTCAACATGTTAGAACCTCTCAAACAATCTCGTCAGTCACTGGAAAAAGAGTGCCAACCTCTATTGCCCCTCTTTTGTTGAATAAGAATAAATATGGAATCAAGAAGAACTTCCTACCTACCTACTTCACCTTTGAAATATTCCACAATAGACAAAGTTGTCTCAACTAACCACAAAATTATCTTAAGAAAAGCCCTTGCGACTGCCATTGTATAGTTCTTAAAGTGCTACCAAGCCTCATCTTTTATAGTTCACCTTTCCAGCAACTCCAACTCTCAATCTAGCAAGAAAAACTCAACCCAAATAAAAGTAGGTTCATGAAAAACCTTTCTAAGTGAAAAACTAAAAATAAAAAATAGAAGGCCACCACATATCCATCTTTAACTGAAGCACTCTCCACCTTTATTGTATTGGAGAAAGGCAATATAGTGAATAGTCAGTCTTTCGATCAACCTCCTTTAACCAGAACACCAAGGCTTCCAATCTAATATTACATGAACCAGCTTATGTGCAGGTGTGTGTCCAAGTGTAAAATTCATATACATTTCAATATATTTTTTATAATTTAGAAGTGACTTACCCATATCCATGTTCTGCCATGTTGACACGGATACTTTGAAGTGATACAGAGCGGAGGTAGCACAGCTTCCAATCTAACTGATTCCTTTCACACTTGCTAATCTCTTAAACTCTAAAATCGACCATCACTGCCATGGTGAATGATTAATGATTCTAACACTAACTTTTTTGTGTTTGGGGGTGGGGATACCCAATATGTTACCACTAATTAGAAATTAGAATGATACGCCCATGCCATGCATCACGCACACATACATGTGTTTGCATGCAAATAAAAGAAATCTCGTCACAACACTAAGAATGATATTCTCATTCATGACATGGCTTGCCAATGAAATATTAAGCAAGTCCATTGGGCATGCTGGCGTTCACTCTTAACACTTAAGTCAAAAGGTAATTAAGAACAGCCAATCTACATGCCACCAACTCCTGCTTTTTATTTAGAGTAAAGATTTCATGGGAGTTTTGCCCATGAAAAGGAGACATGAACCCTAAAACTGAGATCTAAAGTCACCCAAAGCACAAGATTGGCCCTTGAAGCGATAGTACATAACTATTTTAGGGGTCTATCCTTTTCAAAAGCTTAAATCCTTAAAATCAATATACCTTTTTTTCTCTCTTTTCATCTTTCATTATTCCTTCTTCACTCCCATTGTGCAATGCACTCTCTTGGTATTTCCAATCAACCTAAGGAGCTATTATGTATTAGGAAGTAGACAAAATTTTGTGAAAATGGAAATATGCAAGAAATTATGGGCACAAGATCTTCTTTTGGGCATGAAGTCATATACTCATTCTGCTATCCCACATCACTTGGTGACTAAGATCTTAAGGTGCTTGTTAGTGGGGGCTTGAACCATTATTGTCCAAAGAAGCAAAGTTGTGTGGCGAACCAAAGCGGACAGTATTGTATATTGTGGGTTCGGGGTCATTACAATCGGTATAAGTGCAGACTCTCATATGGTAGAGGCCCCTAGAATGTCCGCTAATGGGCAGCTAAAAAATTCGGATTGACCCCATGGGGACGTGTGGTCCTTATCCCACATCACTTGGTGACTAAGATCCTAAGGTACTCACGAGTGTAGGCGTGAACCTTCATTGTACAACGCGTTTTCTGCAATAGTCCAGATTCAAATCCGTGCAATGAGGAGCTTCGCCTATTAGCCAAAGTGGACAATATTGCACATTGTGAGTTCGGGTCACTACACTCATACTAAGTCTAGTAATGAAAATGAAGATAAACTGCAATTGAACATCCTTTACATAAATAGCTTGTGTATTATTATAAAAAGCTCTCCCTTTCTCCACTTCTGAAAAAAGTGACACCCTAACTTCAAATCCAACATATAAACCTTATTCCAAATAAAAGCTCTTTCAAAAATTCATTCTACATAATTTCTTCCAGTCCATTCATTATATGCTTTTAAAACAATCTGAACTTTTTGCATTAACCAAAGTCTATTACTTCGAAAGATGACGATCCTACCAGCAATTAACATTGAAGTCTTCCTTAAAATACCAAGACTCTGGCCAAAGCTTTCTCACTCCTAGATGTTCCTGCCACATGTTGAGCATCATTCAGCCCATACACTTGAGCACCACACAGTGCACACACATCATCTCCATTTCCATCTCCAATATTCCCACCATGTGTTGAGCATCATTCACCTGTACACTTGAGCAACACACACCATCTCCAATATTATTTAAGCTAAGAAAAAACAAAATAAAATAATAATAATAATAATTCTCACTCATAACCTCCAACTTCTCAAACAAAATGAGGTAACTTCAAAAGATGCAACCTGACCAAGTAGCTAGAAGCCCTAAAAGAAGACAACCATCCAAAAGGACCAAAACCAACAATATTCCTTGTGGGACAAGAATGACAATAGTCTTTGCAGTTCATCTTGCTTCTCTCATCACCAACCATGCCTCCAATTCAGCCTCCGTGATGGTGCTACCTTACACTTGTGCCACCTCTAGAGATGATGACTAAGGGTTAACCTCACAATTGGCTAACTATTGAATATAATGGTGTCAAAGAAAATTGACATCGCACATCAACATGGGAGAATGGAATACAAAACATGTTGAGAGCTTGATATACATTGTTGGCCCATTCTCTAATAGCTTAAAATTTTGGAGTAGTTGGTAGTTTAACATGGTATCAGAGCCCTGGTTATGAGAGGTCTTGGGTTCAAATCTCTTTATTTACATTTATTCCCCGTTTAATTTGTTAGTATTAAATTTCACTTTGTTCTATTTCGTGTTTGTGTGTGTGGTTTGTGTCTCTCCAAGTGCAAGTGCGGTCACACGTGAGGGGGAGTGTTGAGACTTGAGAGCTTGTTATACATTGTTGGCCCATTCTCTAATAGCTTAAGTTTTTACATGAGTTGGTGATTTAACAAAATAGAACACTTAAAATGAGACACTCCTTGTATACAAGCTATGGAGTGATTGTCTTTGGAAACTCCACTACTTCAGAAAAGAAACACTTAAAAACCCTTTAA
This sequence comes from Nyssa sinensis, assembly GCA_008638375.1. Classification (NCBI taxonomy): domain Eukaryota; kingdom Viridiplantae; phylum Streptophyta; class Magnoliopsida; order Cornales; family Nyssaceae; genus Nyssa; species Nyssa sinensis. Next base: position 6,699,212 of record CM018048.1, on the reverse strand, counting down.
ACACAAATATCCATTAAATTGCATTCTTAGTTCTTTCATGTAAACCTCCAACCAAATTTTATGGTGCCCAACAAGCACTTAAAGTGGTATTGTCAAATTGTCCAAATGCCATTGATTAAAAAGAAACACCCGTATCCCAACACAAATTGGAAAGCAGTAGAACGGTTATTATCTTTGTAAAGTAAGGACAAATTAGGACACACCTCTTCCCCAAAAGACCAGGGCTCATGATCCTTGGTGTCATCTTCAGAATGCCCACGACAAAAAGGAAACATGGAACCTACACCCATCCACCTTCCAAACAACCTCGGTGTTGCATTTCCACCAAAGCCCCCAATATCTGGTCCTGAAAGTGGTTGACCACTAAGCCCCTGAATACAAACTGAATCTTCATTAGATACATATTATATAAGAACAAATGACTATGATAGCATATTAAATTCAAAATTAAATAAAATCACATTTTCTCTCCTTTAAATCTGAACCAAAATCAAAACATGAAGCTATGATAAATAGTACTCGGTGTACAATTTGATGATTTATCAAGAAAAATAATAAGAAGTTCAACTTCAAAGTGAAACAAAATGGAAAAGATCAAATAAAACAAACCTAAAATATCCACAAATTATAAATCTTTGGTGTGTTCTTTTGCTGTGGCTGGAGTTGATCAATGATGTCAATTAATTCTAGCTTAGTTTGATTGATGAATTAACTTCTATTTTTATATTGTATTTGGTTAACTCTGACTACATGTACACTGCTATAAAAATAAACAGAAAGGATCCATTTAATTACCAGGATTTCAATTCCTAGTCAAGTCAAAGGTTTCTCTATGTTAAATGAGGAAAAAAATGTCTAGAGAGAGCCCTAAGGTGAAAGAGTCTGCCATATTAGATGCAAATTAGGCAGAAGTAAGCCCCCAAAGCAAAATTTGCAACTGCAAACATGAAGCCAAGGGGCCTTCCTCGAGAGAAACTCTACCAATGAACTTATTTGTTAGCATCATCTTCCAAATAAACTTTCATTGATTTGAAACCATCATTGATGTGTTCAAATTTAATTTCAAATGCCATATCATCCCAAATCCAAAAAATTACCCAAAAAAGGTTCAATAGAAAAATCAAACCCTAAAATACAAAGAAGAGGCCAGTGCCAAACACTATGGGATGTTGAGCTCTAGGAAGACCTCCCACCCACCCCATGTGCACAGGTGGACATTCATGTGTGCGTGGAAACATAGAGAAGAAATCACGGCTAGTGAGAGTTAAACCCACATCAAAGGTAGGGAAGAAAGTTGTACTGCCTATTCAGCTTCCAGAAGACATTATCAACACCATGCTACGAAGGAAGATGAGTCAATATAGGCAAAGGTCATACCCACCTTTCAACAAACAGATAAACAAACACATAAAATGGCCATTCATGTAAATTATTAATCTTTCGAGAAAGATGCTACAAGAAATAGTTATATTGAGTTATCTATTACTGTATTATATATGTAAAGAAATTATGATCCACACAACCGTCCCCTTCTTCTCTCCCTCCACGGCATCAAAACATTGCAATCTGATTCCTAGAATATCTACTTGGTCTAAGAGTTTAATTTTGAAGACCTTTTATTCTCTCCTCATCCAAATAGACAGATAGACTAATTTAATTCAATGTTCTTCTTTCTTCCCTTTCATCATTATAGCCCTAAAACTAGATTCCTCGGTTTCTACTTACCATTACATAACAAAAGCGATAAATTATTTTTTCCAAACCAAGAAAACGAGTAGCTCGGTATACATCATCTTACACAAAAATATTACAAGTTATAATCCACTAGGCCACTACAGCACAAAATTATGTGACTGGATAAATCATGACTAAACCATGCTACTGTAATTCTCTTTCAAGAATTTCTTGCCACACTGATACTCAAGGAGAGGTGCTTTTGGAAGAAGCATTGAAGAGACTCAATGTTATCCTTTAGTTTAATGTAGGCCTAGCAAAACGGGCAGGTTGGCAGGTTTGGGCGGGTTGTAAACGGGGCGGGTCATAAACAGATTGAACCCATGCTTGACCCGAATTGGTCAGGGTCGAATACGGGCCGGGTCAACCTGAATTTGACCCGTTACGCAACTTTGTTTTAGAAACAAAATACTATCTAAGATTGCCACATCTCAATCAAGTAATATGACTGACAAAATTCATCATGTTTCTCTATTAAAGCTTTTGTGTATACACATTAAAAAAAATTTATTTCTCTATGAGTAGATCTAATCAGGCAAAATTTATGATGATTATTTTCAAGGGTTCATTTTCTTTTATAGCATGAACTAAATTTTCAAACTAATAACAACTTAAATAGTTGTTTTGATAAATAACATTATCTAGGGACCTAAACAAAACTTGCAAGAGGATATAAATCTATTTAATTATCTCTAAACATTCATTACTTAATTAGGATTATAGGATTTCATAACTTCACTCATTCGAAATTATCTGATGAAGGTTTGCCACTTCAAGCTTTGAAAGAATAATGCAAGTGACAATATTAAAATATTAGCATCCAAGAAAGACCAAATGAAAGTCATTCACTGATATCTCATAATGAAAAAAAGAACTTCTAATCACTATCAATACATAAATTTCTTTTGTTTTCACCATAATATTCTTTGGGATGAATAACTTGGACTTTTATTGGAAACAAAATTGTGTTTACTAGTGGAATACTACCATTACTTCTAAAAGACTTCAACAACTTGTTCTACATCGAAATTGAGTAATCTAATCCTAAAAAATATATAAAAAAAAAAAAAAATCAACCTTCTCGAGGTAATATAATTTATTTCGGCATTAAATATATGTGTGTATATATATATATATATATATTAGGCGTAGCAAAAATGATTGTATATAATATGTATTCCCATCTTATTTGTTTTTTTTTATACTTCTCTCTTCCACCACTAGTGATAGAAACTCTTTTATACTATAACCTTTTTTTTTTTAATTTTTGATTTCTTATGTTATACAATAAATAATTATATATATATATGTAGATAATTAATATATGTTATAATTATATAGATAGCTAGTATAATATATATATATATATATAGTTAATGTATATATGTAACACTGCTATATATATAATGTAATCTACATATTAACACCGTTATACATATATATATATATATGTAATTAATTTTTTTATGTATTTAAGTAGTGATAGGAAATTTTATTTTTTCAATGATAATTAATATAGACTAACAAGATGAATTCATATTTTTGTACATGTATCTCTCTGATGTGGTTTGTATATGCCAATTATTGTTTATAGAGAAAAATGGTATTCAAAGCTCCTAGCAACTTACTTTGGATCACAAGGTTCTGATTTGTGTTTTGTTTATATATATGATAATGCTGAATTATATTCTCTAAATATTAATTTTATTTTATAATCTATTGTATGTGTTTTACTATTTTGTTCGTTCTCAAATGGAGATATATATATATATATATATATATTCTTTTATATATATAAATATATATATATGTATTCTTATATATATATATATATAAATGGATATATATATATATATATTTATACTATTTTTGTTATTTTCCATTCTCAACTGGTCAAACACCCATATTCAACCCGTATTGACCCGCTAAATTGATGGGTTCCTTATTACCCAACCCATTTATGACCTGCTAACTAAATGAGTTATCCATATCCGTTAATTAGTAGGCGGGTTGACGGGTTTGGATAACATTTGCCACCTCTTGTTTAATATAATAATATGTGGAAGCCTAGAGAGGATAAGTCTATATAAAAATCAGATTGTGCATATATTCAAGTTCATTGACCTGATTTTGAGTTTAATGTTAGTTGTGCTATAGGATCTGCCATTCTTGTTGATGTCATATTCTGCAGTGCCATTGCTGTATTTTAATGTGCTTTGAGACTTTGATCAGTTCAGAAACTACTATTTGGGTGGTTCCATGTTGATTTGCTTACATTATAGCTTGGGGAAGATGGATTTGAGAAAACCAAAACTAAGTGGCAGTCTTCCTCTGTTGTTCATGTGATTTTTGAAGGATGTATGCCCTCTTTATTTTCTTCTCTATTAAGTTTTTAAGACTTGTACTTGAGTTTTATACCTTTTTATTTCTGAGAGCATGAATGTTTTCCCCCCTTAGATAATATAACTCAACAATTTCCACTAATTTTAAGTTGGTCTTCATCACCTATAAGCCGTCTCTTGATGACCATGATCCTCAACCAGTTAATACCAACATAGACATGCTCCGAGGCCTAAATCATGAAGTAAGAACTTATCAGCATATCATTATTCCTGAAATAAAATTTTCAAATGTAGTCTTGAACTTGAATTTGCAATTCTAATATAGTAATATAACTTTCACTCTTGTAAGGGCAGTTGCAGCCATAACTTGATGTCCAAATATTAACATTCCTAAAATAAAAGTTTAAATTGTAATTGGACTTGTATTAGCATTTATAATTTTACTACTAGTAGAGTAACTTTTACTCTTGTAGATGCAGTTGCAGTCATAACTTGATCAGCAAATATTACCATTCGTAACATAAAAATGTCAAATGTAGTCTTGCACTTTAATTTGAATTTTCAGCTCTAACATAGTCATGGATCTTTTATTCTTATATGTGAAGTTGCAGGCGTCCCTTGATGTGCAACTTCCTGAGCATATTCAAGAAGTAGTGCATCTGAAAAGGTCACTCACATGCATTGTTTGTGTAGACAAATACTCTTGACGCCAAGCAGCGTTATGCCGGACCCAATTGGGCATAGTGCAGGCATTGTTTCTTCTCAAAATCTCCAACATACATGAGTATGAACACCGTAAAGTTCAAAGACCATCTGTACTGAAATTGCAAACTTGCAGAAATCAGCCGAACAACAGACAAGAAGATGGGAGATAATGGTGTACCTGATGTGAGGAATGGGGAACCAAATGAGGGTCATGAGAAGATGGATGATGATCAACAAAGTGAACGGCTTCAAGAAGACAAGGATGATTATCAGCCCCTTGCTGCTGTTGAGGATATGATGATAATAGGCAAATGAATAACGATTAACTTGATTACTATGATTATTGGCAAATGGATAATTATTATTAATCAGTGGGAGGTCATCAGCAAATGGATGAGTATCATTACAATGACCAACAAATGGAGGATGTCCATTGAACTATGAAGCATAGACACTTTCTGAAAGATCACCAAATCCGTAACAATATGGGTACTCCTTGGATACTCGCGGATACATGTCTAATACTTCTTAAACGTAATCAAATTTTGAAAATAAGTTTTTAATTCTAAATATGTATCCAATGTTTCTCAAATACTTTAAGATACACCTAAAATGTCTTGAACATAGAGGTTCGACATTTCTAGAATAGTATATGAATATAAAAAAAAATATGTATAACAAGAGCTCTAAATACTTGAATTATTTCTTAGAGAATAAGAATTGATATATTATGTGGAGAAACCATGTTGAATTTGATCCCAAGTCCATGTCCATGCAACATAACCTTTTATTTTTCTCATGTGAATTTATACTATAAATTAAAAACTTAAAATATCTGATAGGCTATACATTTATTTAAAAAAAAAAAAAATTATTTGTCTTTTATGTGCATATATCATAAACAATTTTTTTTTTTTACTTTTATAGATTCACAAGCGCGCGCATGCACACACACACACACACACACACATATATATATATATATACAATGGTTGCATCTTCAACGTATCTGATCTTTTTTCAGAATTTTCCATATCGATGTGCCTATATCGTGTCGTATTCCTATCTCGTATTTGTGTCTATGCTTCATAACCACTGATCAAACTAAAAGTCAACACAAAACTAAAGAACTATCAAAGCAACAGGGGACAATCTGCAAGATGCAGAAGAAAAACAGCGAGAAATTTTAAGAAAGGGAACTTTTACAATCTACAACCCTAAGCTCCCAAAAAACTACAGAATTATATAACTTCTTTGATGTGATGATTCTAGAGTTCTTCTCTTTTGCGCCCATTTCTTTCTTTTTTTGTAATAGCTCTAGCTGAATGTATCTTAATGAAACAAGTTAATTGTGTTGCCTAGTAGGAGAGGAAGACTTTTACAAAGAATTTGCAAAAGCCGTAACCATTAAAATAATATTTTTCTGTTTTAATAAGTTGCCTTGCAAAAGAAAAGGCTTTCTCCTTCATACTTAGTTTTTAGAGAGTTGGATTGCTTTATGTGAATGCTATATATTTTGTTTAGGTTGTAACTCTAGGTAATATTTTGTTCTATAGGAATGACTCTGTAAAATCACCAACTCATCTAAAAGCTTAAGATGTTAGAGAGGATGTAACTTTATTATTATATTCTCCAACACGCCCCCTCACATGTGGCCAGTTTAAGCCTTACACGTGTTAATTCATATTTTCAGGGTGACGATGAGATTTGAACTCAGGACCTTTGGCCCGCTCTGATACCATGAAGAGATCACCAACTCATCTAAAAGTTTAAGCTGTTAGAGAGGGTATAACTTTATTATTATATTCTCTAATAGACTGCTTGCCAATTATTATTACATAATCTTTTCATCATCAACTAATTTTAGAAATGCTTATTAGTTTAATCTTTACATTGTGAGAAATCAAGTTCTACTCGATTCTGCTTTCAAGCTATAAATGGGGATTTACTTGCAAAGGAGAGAATCACTGACTGATGGACCCCAGCCCTCTCAACCTCTTCAGCAGACATCTTCATTCTAGTATGTTTTTCACTCTGTTTCCACTCTTCTCTCTATATCTAAAGCCCAAATTCAAAAATATGTATGATAAAAAAGAAGTCAGTTTCCAAATGCACCCTAACTTTCGAATGTTTTTCCAACATCATGCTTGCATGCCTAGAAATGTCCTTGGATGGTTTGACTGAGAGTTAAGGGTCAAAGTTTCGCTTTGGAGTGTCATTTCAGTGACCTAGGAAACAAAAATGTTTCAAAAACAGTGGAAACAATGAAAAAAACTTGAAACATGTGGAAACACTTGAAAACATAAAATAAAATATGACTGTGTAGATAAGCATTATAAATTTATAATTAACTAATTAGAAATAATTTAGGCCTACACATCTATCCACACCAAGTCTTTGGCAGGAAAAGTTATAAGAGGTTCAGGAAAAGGCCTACACGCTGCACAGATTCAATATTTTCAGTCAAACAAACGTAAAATCCTCAAACCACTTACCAGTTGAAGAACCATGGAGATGCTCATATGAAGGTGCTCCCAAGTAGAAAGATTATCTCCTGTCCATGTTGCAGCATACCTTTGGCTACCTATAAACCCAGCTCTGGTGAGAACAAATGGCCGCTTATTTTCATTTGCCAATGTCATGCCTTCATATGTTGATCTTGCCATCAGCATGCCATAAACCTGAAATGGGAAACAATTATAAATAAATTGAAGTTCAAAAGGTTCTTGCAACTTCAACAATAACATAAACCAGTATGTCAGTTCAGTTAATGGCCACAAATCCAGAGAAATATCTACCCTATAAATTTTGTAATTAAAATATATCATGAAAAGTAGAAGACTAGAGTTGATAAACAATACATTGTGATAGTGTGAGTGATTCTGACAACCTCCAAGTTCAGTATCTCCCCTATGAACATTGCTCTCAGGTATTGTCTTTGTTACAGCCTGAAAAGAAAAAGAGAGACTGATAACCAATGGAAGAATGTGCCATCAAGTAGGAGTTTTGAGCATCACCTTGAAAACAGTTGGTTCATTCATATCATTCCATATACCGTCAACACCATTAGCAATGAAATCTTTAACTAGACCAGCCCACCAAGAACGAGCTTTTGATTGTGTAAAGTCAGGGAAAACACAAGGCCCAGGCCATACCTCACCTAAAAATAGAGAGGAAAAACTTAAAAAATTTAAAAAATAAAGAATAACTATAAATGTAAAGGCATTAACAAATATACCAACAAAAGGCCTTCCTTCTGTTGTTTGAATCCAGACGTCTCTTTCAGAACCACTATCATAAACAAAATAACCCTCTTCACTTTTGATCCCAGGGTCAAGCATCCAGATTGCTTTGAAACCAGAAAGATGAAGATCTTTCACCAAAGATTTTGGATCTGAAAAACGCTCCTGATAGAAATCAGAGTACTTAATTGTCCGTGTCAATAAAAAGAATGTATACATTTCATATAGGATGGCTAACCCATTTTCATATCACAATGAGTTTCTTTCCAATAAACCGTGACTTACACTCTGAGCATATCTCACGAGATACAACATAATGGCAAGTAGAAGTAGCAATAAGCATGATACTTCATATCTGTGCCTCTATACAATTAAAAATATACATAATTGTAAATTAATTATGCACTTGATTTATAACTCCACAAGTGTCGTGCTTACTGATAAAAAAAAAATATTTATTGTGCTTGGTGTCTTATCCTTCCACAACCAGTCCTAAGCCTGAATAAAGGAGGGAGGTTGCATATAAGACCTTTGTTAGATACCTTATGAACATAAATCCTAAGATAAGAAATTAATACATCAGGGAGATGGTGAAAGTAGCACCAATTGGAGATAAAATAAAAGAAGGCCTAGTAAGATGGTTTACCATGTGCAGTGGAGACCAATTAACTACACCAACAAGAAAAAGTGGCATCATAAACATTGAGGGCAATGCTAAGTAAGGGAAAGACCAAACTTAGCATGGGTTAATAAAAAGGAAGGATATGATGGCATGTGGTTTAACTAAAGTTATGGCCTTAGACAAAGCATTATGGAAAAAAGGATTCAAGTACCCAACCCCAAGTAGTTGGGCTAATGCTTTGTTGAGTTGAGTTGAGATGCTCATGAATATCATTACGCATGCATATATGAAGCATTGAAGAAATGAATACACAGCGCAAAGAGAGTGAAGAAATTAATAACTCTTTGTTCCTAGTGTGTCTGGGAATTGAGAAAATAGAAAGCTAAGCAAATATATAATTGAATCAGCCTACATGGCTATGCAATTTTTGGTACTATGGAAATATAAAAATTATAAATATCATTAAAGGAGAACATGCCTTGTCAAAGGTGAAACAACGAAAACCATCCATGTAGTCAATGTCCATCCAAATGACATCGCAAGGTATACCCTTCTCTCGGAATGTTCTAGCAATCTGCATATGAAAATGGGTAAATAATTTTTTTTTTATAAGTGAAAATAGGTAAATAAATGTAAGTACAGGAAACATAAAATTTAAGAAGTAGAAACAACTACAAAGGAAAACAATAGGCAAACAAATTCAGCTATAAAAACAAATGAGATTTTTGAATGGATCAATGTATAGACAGGTAGAGAGAGAGGATCTAGCATTAGCTCAATGTAAGGTACCAACCTCACGAACTCGCGCATCAGAATCATAGCTCCAACGGCACTGGTGGTAGCCCAGCGACCACTTTGGGGGCATAAACATGGTTCCTGATGGAAATTTTCAGTACATAAAATCAGCCAGCTCTTTTAAAGCGCACAATGTCTCACGAAAGCAATAAAACAATTACAACTTCTTCATTAATTCTGGGAACAGACATTAATTTTAATAAATATAGACAAGGAGAGTAACTTTATTTAGTGTACGTGTTAGTTCATGTCTCCACATGTACTTTTCAAAAATTTATCTGTATATGTGACTGCAAGTCCTGATCCTGTATTCCTGGCGAAGACCCTTTACAGAGGAAGACCAATGGTTTCTCTATAATAAATCTTGGAATTATCATTTTATCCAATTAAAGCACATCCACTGGTAAGAAAACCACAAGGAGAAGAAATCTAACAAACCATTGCAGCAATCAAGCAAAATAGTCATGATAATGTTGTTTGGAGTTGGAGTTATGTTCCCTTAAAATGTTAATATACCATGATTACCTTTTTCTATATAAGATTAGTATTATATACTAAAAACTTACCAAGAAAAGGTATCATATTCTAGAAGTGTTGTTTACACCTTTTTCTGCACCCAGACACTAATTGTCTGTCATGTGGACATGGCCACTTGATAGAGGTGTCCTTAGGCTCAGAACCTGATTATTTGCCCAAGTTTCAGGCTTAAACTGTTGAGATTGGTGGCCTACACGTGTGAGCAAGGACAAAGTGAGAACACATGCCTAGACTAAGAAATTATAAGAGTGACGGCCAAGATATATGAATGATATCCACTCAGCTAAGTGTGGAGACTTGGACGACTACATGATAAGGGTAGGTGACCAAGGGACATGGTAACGAGAATGTCTAACTGTCGGGACGTCCATCAGGGCCGATGCTTGAAATTTACTAAGTCTATAACTTTGGACGACCTGAGGCATGGGGCCATGATTGCCCGACCAGATAATCAATCTTATAATTACTCAACGTGGAACACATGACAACTGCAGCTAAGAGCCTCAGCAGAGTGCAACCAACATGTCAAGAGATAGGCAATGAGACACATGCCAACAATCTGAGACAACAGGAGTGGACCACTCCTTCAGAACATGGGTGCATGGGTGTTCATGGTCGACACACTAGCTGTTAAGACATGGCCATCCAACATGGCATGGAGCTATAGAACGTGGAATAATGGATGGCCCAGTTGAAAACATACAGAACCTGGGGTAACTGCCCTCTGAGGTGCCTATAAATATGAGTTCTGAAAGATGAGCAAATGACACCGCATCATTTAACATCAAAGCCTAGCTCAGCCTAGCCATAGGAGTAAGAGTAGCCTAGCCTAACTACCGCCTTTTTATCCTCTGTACTTAACATCACCATTATGCAATCTGTATTTACAATCCTTTATACTTACATTAGTGATTGTTATCAATTACTAGTTTATGCAAAGTATTTCTTTTAATCTTATCTTGTTTATCTTGTCAGTCACCGAATTCAAAAGTTCTTGTTCACAGACGTAAGGAGAACCTACAAGGAACAGGTGATTCCCTGCTTCCTTATAGTCACCTAATCCATCATTCACACACACATATCTCAGGAATCAAAGGTTTGGCAATATACGTGAGCCCATTCAGCTCTGGCAAGCCCACACACACTCACATCCATTCATTGAAACTTTTTCAGCCAAACAAATAATGAAGGGGGCACAACCCATGTACACTCAAAATATACAGGAGCAAACAAAAACTAAGCTCCTTCCACAAAACTAGAATCCTTTAAAATTGACAAAAGACTAAGGAATTAGAAACCTCCCCAAAAGCCAAGCCAGTTGTTTATTCAGCACCACCTATTGTAGTGTATGAACCAACATCTCCGAGTCCTCGAAGCTAACTATCGGTGCTCCTTCCAAATGTTCCACATAGGACATGATGAAGCTTGCAAGGCCTACCTAATTTATTTACTAACAGAACCTCCTTCCAGACAGCCTAACAGCTAAACAACTGATCTCGGCATAACCCACATACAAACCAAAGTCAGAAAATGTGTGCCATAGATCTTTCACAACCACACAATGTATCACAGATGATTGGCAGTCTCTTTTGTTTCCACGATTATGCAATACCAGTTAGGAAGCATTTTTCCCATGTGCCAAATTATCAAGGTAATATAGCCTACAGTTCTGTCATCCCAGCAAAGAATGACATCTTGGAAGGAACTTTTACCTGCTAGATGCCTAAACAAGGGAAATCAAAAACTCCCTTTTTGCACAACACCCTATAATATGATTTCATCCCAAACTTGCCACTTACATTGGCCTTCCACTTCAATATTTCCTCCATGCACAACAAACAGAAATTCAAAACAGCACCTCAAAGAAAGTGTCAACCTCTAATTCCAAATCCTGCAACACCTTGATAAATCGAGGCTCCCACATCGCACTGCTATTTATGAACCTGAATAGTCCACTTTGAGAGCATCCTTATTTGAGACAATATTGAAGAAAGGAACAACAAACTCAAAGCATTATTACCATGCTAAACACCTTGTCAAAAACTCTCCCTCGGACCATCTCCCACACCAAAGCCTATCCATTTAAATAATTCCTCCCTCCCTTTTCTCATGTCCTTCCAAAGTCCCACCCATAGTATTTCTCACTTCTCTTGAAGACCATCCATGAATGTTGCTCCCAAACTTCCCGACCACCACTCTCCTCCATAAAGATACTCTATTTTTTAGGGCATCTCCGCATCCACTTACCTTGTAAAATTGATTAAAGTGATAAGAGTTTTTTTAATTCCCAAACCTAAACCTTTTTTTTTCTGATGAAGTACCAAACCCCAACCTTTAAGAGCAAACACATCAAATGGATCAAGGGACAGTTCAGTGGGAGGGACAGTTCTCTCTCTTGCAGATTGAGGTTAGAGTCAGATAGCAGTGAATGGGGTGTTCACAGGGGTTTATGAACCAAATAATGAGAATGACCGAGGAGCTTTTTGGGAGGAACTGAACTTGTATGCACATGGAGGTGCTGATTTGTGGGTGATTGGTGGGCATTTCAATACAGTTAGGTTTCCTCATGAGCAGAAAGCGGAAAGGAGGCTAACTAAGGGCATTAGGGCCTTTTCGGATTTTATAGAAGGAAGGAGGCTGGTGGATTTACCTTTGGAGGGTGGTAGGTTTACTTGGAGGAATGACAGGGAGGACCCAGCTATGTCTAGGCTGGACAGATTTCTTATTTCAGGAGCTTGGGAGAGTAAGTTTCCTGATATTACTCAAGCTTGTCTCCCAATGTCTGTCTCGGATCACGATCCAATTTTGTTGGATAGTGGTGGCCATGCAGTGGGGAAAGGTGCCTTTTAGATTCGAAAATATGTGGATTCAAGATCCTAGCTTTTGAGATATGGTGGAGGGGGTACGATGTTAGAGGGGATCCAAGCTATGTGGTGACCCAGAAACTTAAATTGCTAAAATCTGATATAAAGAAATGGAACATTGAAGAATTTGGTAATGTGCAACAGAAGAAAGAGAAGATTCTGATGGATATTCAAGAGCAAGACAGAAAGAAAAAAAACAGGTTGGCCCGTTATTTGAAGAGGATAGGTGTGATCGAGCTGGGTTAAAAGGGGAATTGGGTAGTGTTTTAAAGATGGAGGAAATCTCATGGAGACAAAAATCTAGAGCTCTTTGGCTGAAGGAAGGTGATCGTAACAGAATTTTTTTCCACTGAGTGACCAATTACAACAGGAGGAGGAACAACATTAGCACAGTGATGATAGGGGACAGTTAGTTGCAAGGAGTAGATGCAGTGAAAGAAGGCATTGTAGGGTTCTACCGGGAGTTATACTCCGAAGCATGTGAGTGGAGGCCGGGGTTAGAAGGGATGGAGTTTAATTCTATTACAGAGGTAGAGACAAGCAAGTTGGAGGAACCTTTTGGAGAGGAAGAATTAGGTAGCAGCTCTGCGTTCTTGTGATGGAGATAAAGCCCGATGGCCGGATGGTTTCACGATGGAATCCTTTCGTCATTGCTAGAGGAGTCTTTGGGGAATGTAATGGAAATTTTCTCTTAGTTTCATCGCAACTGCTTCTTTGAGAAGAGTCTAAACTGATCCGTTTATAGAGTTGATCCGAAAGAAGGAAGGGGCTGAAATTTGAAAGTATTAAGGATTTCAGGCCAATCAGTTTAGTGGGAAGTATGCATAAGTTGTTGGCAAAGGTGCTTACGTTGAGACTAAAGAGGATCATGGATTGCATTATTTTTCCAAGTCAGAATGTTTTCAGTTGGAGGTAGACAAATCATGGATAAAACATTGATTGCGAATGAGTGCATTGATTCAAGGAGAAGACGGAGGGAAAAGGGGATGTATGCAAGTTGGATATCGAGAAAGCTTATGACCATGTGAATTGGAGTTTCCTGTTGTCAGACATAGACAAGATGAGTTTTGGAGATTGGTGGCAGAAATTGATTCAAACTTGCATTTCGACAATCTCTTATTAAGTGATGGTGAATAACACTTGCAACAAGTTTCTTTCATTCTTCAAGGGCATTGAGACAAGAGGACCCGCTATCCCCTGTTTCTGTTTGTGATTTATGGAGGCCCTGAGTAGGATGATGGATAAAGCCAAGCATGGAGGGTTATTTAGAGGTTTTATAATACAGGGTGATGAGGGTAGCAGAGTAGAGATCTCACATCATTTTATTTACAAATGATACCATAGTCTTTTGTGATGTGACGGAAGATCAGCTCTGAAAGCTTAGATGCCTCTTGTTATGTTTTGAAGCAATGTCTGGATTAAAGATCAATATAGGCAAGACAAATATAATTCGGGTAGGGGAAGTGGGTGATGTCGAGGCGATGGCGGGAGCTTTGAGTCGTAAGGTGGGAAGCCTTCCAACAATTTATCTCGGTTTGCCGTTGGGAGCTTCTTCTCTTTCATCAGGTATTTGGGATGCGGTAATTGAAAGGTTTCAGAAAAGGCTATTGGAATCAAAGAGCTTCTTCTCTTTTGTCAAGTATTTGGAATGCAGGTTATTGAAAGGTTTTAGAAAAGGCTATTGGGATGAAAGAGGAAATACCTATCTAGGGGGGGGGGGGGGGGGGAGATCATTCTCATTAGGAGCACATTGGAGAATTTTCCTACCTACTATATGTCTCTTTTTCGGATGCCAACCCAGGTTAAGAAGAAGCTTGAAAAGATCTAACGGGATTTTTTGTGGGGAAGCAGTGAGGAAGGGGAGAAGACCCATCTTGTTAACTGGGATATAGAAAAAACGCCTTTAGTGGAAGGAGGGATGTGGATAAAGGATTTGGGGATGTTCAACAAAGCTTTGCTAAGGAAATGGATGTGGAGATTTGCCATAGAGTATAAGGCTTTGTGGAGGAATGTGATTAAAGTGAAGTATGGATGTGAAAAGGGAGGGCGGTTGCCTCGGGATTGCACAGTGATATATGGTTGTGGTGTATGGAAAGCTATAGGAATGGGCAAGGAAAGCTTCATCCCGCACATCAAATATAATATAGGGGATGGTTCGAGGGTGAGATTTTGGCTGACCCAGTGGCATGGAGAGGGGCTGCTGAAGAATAGGTTTCCATATCTCTTCAATATTGCTATTGATAAAGAAGCTTTTGTGGCAGATTGTTTTGAGGGGAGGAAGAAGAGTTTAGAGTCCGAAGTTTAGGAGACTTTTTTATTGGAAGGTTGGAGAAGTGGATGAGTTCTTGGCTCTTTTGAATAAGGTGGAGTTAAGGGATGGTAGGTGGATGGGATTAGTTCGAGAGGTAGTACAGATGGGTCCTTCATGGTTTGGTCCTTTTATAGGCAGCTGGTGGTTGGGAAGGAATCCTCCTTTCCATGGGGTTTGATTTGGACTTCTAGAATCCCAAAGAAAGTTGCATTTTTTTGCTTGGGAAGCGGCTTGGGGTGCCATTTTGACGACAGACAACTTGAAGAGAAGAGGATATCGTCTTCCAAGGCGTGTTTTATACAAGGAAGAGGTGGAAACGGTGGATCATTTACTCTTGCACTGCAAATTAACATGGGATGTTTGGAATATGCTCTTTAGCATTTTTGGTTGCTTGTGGATTATGTCAGCCAAGGTGAAGCAGTTCTTTTTGGGATGGAGGATGTAGGAAGCTTTGAAAAGAGCTGAAGATTACATGGAACATGGCTCCCATTTGCCTTGTTTGGTGCATTTGGAGGGATTAGGAAAAATCTATAAAAGATCCTTGGGCCATGCTTGTAGATTGTTTGAAGGGGTGAAGTCCCCCATGGAAATTGAAGGATACTTTTTGAAAACTTCATTTTTTTAGATTAAGGAAGAATTTCCTATGTACTTAGATAGGTTATTGGTCTTTTGGGGGGATCTTAGGCTTTGAATTTTGTAGTCGGTCCCTTTTCTTTGTATAGTGTGGGGTGTTTTTCTCAAGCCCCTTGTGATTAATACAAAGGACCCATTATTACTAATAAAAAAAAAGGGCAAACACATCAAATGATTTTTAAACTCCTCTCCCAACCCTCCCCAAAGCAAGAATAGTAAAATCGGACATGAATAATCACCCTTGTGGGAGAAAGACTTAAGAGTTGGGAAATGGTTATGGCGCTTTATGAAAGAGCCTAGTGCAAGATGGAGGTATACTATTGAAGCGGATGTGGGATGTGAGGAAGGTCAGTGGTGTACTAGATTGGTGGAGGGAGGCCATGGGGTGGGTTTTTGGAAAACAATTAGAAAGGGAGCGGGGGATTTCTTTCATCTTACAAACTTTATGGTGGGTAATGGAGGGAGGGTCAAGTTTTGGAGGGACTTATGGACCGGGGAAAGTACCCTAGCTTTAAGGTTTCCCCATTTATTTCAAGTGGACGTAAACAAAGAAGCCTTGATTAGTGATTATGTGGTATTTGGTGAAAATGGTTGGACATGGGCTCCTTGTTTTCGACGGAATTTGCATAATTGGGAAGTAGAGATGGCAACATCTCTTCTAACTATTCTTCATAATGTAGTGAATTTGCATAATGGCATTTATCTAGCAAATGAATGGAGGATTTTCCATGGAAAGCTATTTGGTGCCCTACAGCCCCTCCAAGGGTGGCTTTTTTCTATGGACGGTGGTATTGCGAGCAATATTAACTTTGGACAACTTGAAAAAAAGGGATTCTACAGCCCCTCCAAGGGTGGGTTTGACATTTATTTCCCATTTGCATTTTCATTCACTTCTACTTCGTATTTACATGTGGTTTCTTTGCCTCTCCACGTGCGAGTTCGGGGTTACACATAAGGGGGAGTGATGAGAGCTTGATATACATTGTTGGCTCATTCTCTAACAGCTTAAACTTTTGGATGAGTTGGAGGTTTAACAATCAAGAGTTGGAATGGAACTCGTGTTTCTTGTAATGTTAGTAGAGTGTGGAAATTAGTTCCTTTTTGTATTTTTTATATATGGAAAGAAAGAAATGGTACAATTTTTTAAGGGGAGATCAACTCCCTTGCTAGGTTCAAAAAAAGGACCTTACACTTGTTATATTGGGTTTAAGGAGGTTTATCCTCATTGTATAGATTCATATGTTGACTTTTGGGGGGGTTTAAGCATAAATTTGTAAGCTGTCCCTTTTTTTGTAATTATTTGCCTTTTCTCGGGCGCATGAATAGAATTATCCTTACTTATCCAAAAAAAAAAACCTATAGGAAGGCAGACTTATTTTTAGTAGTCATCATTGAGGTAGAACTAGAGGATTTCAGGAAGTCATTGAGTAGATGATGACACTCATAGCTAGGTGGTCCACTTAATATTGCCACAATCCAAACTTGAGGAAGGATTCTTGGCAAAATTTATCTCATAAAAGCATTTTAGCAATCATACAAGGTTAATGTATTAGAAGACGCAAGAGTCAACCAATTTACTAATTAGAATTCCAATTTTTTCTCCATGCTTTTCTTTTTTCTTCTCCTAATCTTCTCTCTCCATCACCCTTTTCAACCTTACAAGTGACAAAAGGCAGCATAGGAAACTGGAGGACAATTTTGTCCCCTTCCCCCACCATTCAACCGGACATTAAAATCATGGAAATCTAGAGTTCATTATGGTGCATTTTCTAAGCAGCGCAACGACAACAAGAGGTACACTAGTGTCTTATCCTAGTCATTTTATCTTTTTCTTTTTCGGATAAAGTAGTCTTAGCCTAGTCATTGCTTGGGTGAACAATAGTTGGATAGCTTCAAGAGAGATTTTGAATCAGTCTCCTTACATGGAATTCAAGTGGGTCAATAGATCCACAAATGAGAAGGCCAGTAACATCAGCAAAGAGGAGAGGAAACACACAAGGAAATGTTAGAGAAAAACCCTCCTGACATTTCTGGAAGATGGTGCAGTATGTCAGTTTCTGTTCTCTTTCCCCCATAATGCTCTTGTGAATTGTTTTTTCATTCATTTCTTGTAGAACTAATGTCCTCCTCACACCTTTCCTTTTTTTTTTTTCCAAATAAATCAGTGTTTCTTTCTGTAAAGGAAAATGGAGGCAAAAAAGAAAAAGAGTTGTTCTACATATCATGTGGGATGTGATGCAGTCTTTTTTTCCTTTTTTATTTTTTATTTGGATAGTAAAATCTATATGATTTTTCAAACCTTACTTCATTGTTATACTACCTTTCTTTGCTTGAATCCATCCTCAACAATGATCATGACAATTTTAACAGTTTAATGAGTTACAGAAGCAGATATCCAGAATTCCTAATGAGCCAGCATTTAACCATACATGATATATTGAAAGATGAAACAAAACAAGGTTGCCAATATGATGCCTTTCAAACTTACGAAGAGCTCACGCCATACCAAATTTCCCTGATATTTGTTCAAATGCATAGCCAAGCTCATAGAACTATTTCATACATTATGACTTCAATGAAGAAAACTAACATTGTTCTATGTGCCAAAAACTAAGTGGTACGGTTGCACGCATCCTATATCATATTAAAATTCTAAATGTCTAATATGAAGACTAAATAAAAACTAATTCCTCTTCTTTTTTTCTTTTTGGCTTATAAGTGGAAACCTATTCTTCTTCTTAATTAATGGCAGCTGCAAAGTAATCAAAAAATTGATAGCATTGCTTTAATCCACAGCATTGTCAGTCCTCTGTTTTTTTTTTTTCTCTCACTCTCTCATTCCCCCATTGCAAAGTTCAGTGTTGATGATGCTGATTTATTTCAAGAAATTTTCACAATAGCTCCACTGGCATTGACAGAATCCTCAAAACTATAATGAGGCTTAAAGATGCTAAAAAATCAGTGAATTGCCGCAGAAGTAGTATGAAGATTACGGTGTAAAGAAGTTGAAAGCCTAAAAATCAAAAGAAAAAAAATAATAATGCCAGTATCTCTCTTTTCTGCCTCCATGGTAATTACAATAAAGTATTAACGGTGAGGCCATTAAAAGCTTTCAAAGAGATTACATTATAGATGTAAGGGAAGAAACATAAGCCTCTTTAGCATATTACCCACTGCATGAGATAAAGATATCAAAACATCTGTTGGTGAAGTAAATGGACCGAATATAATGACGGGATATGATGACAGAGCAATAATCTGTATGGTTGATTCTTTCTGCAAATCAATCTGTTCAAAAAATAAAAGAAAAGAAAATAACATGATTGACCAGTAAAATAGCTATCCATTTAATAGTCGAATATATGACAAATCAGAAATCACAAATACCTCGCACCGTCTTGTTGTATCAGCAAGAACCCCTAGTGCCTCTCCATTTGGAAGAACAGCCAGCACCCAGGGATGTGATTGGTACAAGGAAGTAGTTCCAGGACCATAACCCCATGCAGCCGTGTTCCAAGTAAAAACCTGTATATAACAGAATTGCTCAGTTCATGAAGAACATAAACAGAACTTTCATTGATGACAAACCAAATTTTAGTGACTTACTCTCTTCCCTGTCCGTTCAAGTTGTCCACTAACTTCTCCTGTTCCATAGAATGAGGTACCTGGCGGAAGCTAAATTGAAACCAAATTCGGACACATCAATGAACTATATAGTAAACTGTACAAATATATATACATATACACAGCATAAAGGAAATAAGCTATGGTGAGAAAAATAATACAAGATACTGCATAAACCAACCTCAATTTTCACAAGTTGTTGTCCAAGAACACATTCAAAAGTAGGGAGATATGAAGGAACTGTGTGAGTACCCATAATTGGTGTGTCCCTAACTTTGGAATTAACAAAAGAAAGACTTGGAAATGCCGTATTTCTATCATCTGCAGAACAATCAAATCGGAAGACCCCTTCCTCTAAAATAGGTTCATAAATCATAGTTCCTGAATTAACATCTGAAGTCACCGCCTTCCCTTCATATCCAGCCATCTTAGATACTACTATCCTTGCATAGCAAAAATTAATATTAGGGATTTCTAGAAACATTTCTAGCTTTATAAAATGATCAAGCAACAGTGAAAAATCAGAATCACGACACTATTATCAAACAAAAAGAAAACCCAAACATCAGACATAGACACTCATACATGACTTGATCTCAGACACATCTTTCAACAAAACCACCAATGCTTGCAATCAAACTCACGAGTTTAACAATTTGACTATTCCTTCATTGGGACATAAATGCATTCGGGTAACGTGTATATCAGTAGCTTAGATAACATTCGTGCATCCAGCACAAAAGAAACATATCTGAAAACTGCTCATTTCCATGAAATCAAAAATAAATAGATAAAAACCATATGGGTGAAACAATTTAAAGTGAATCAAATGAGTTAAACAACAAACACCTGATCGAATGAAACACGGAAGTAGTAGTTGTAAAGATGCCCACAGTCAGGGGTCTGTAGAATGCGAGGCCTCGAGCTTCTTCAACCTAGCAACTACTTTTGATGGTCTACTCTTTGATGCAACTGAAGGATCGGCGAGGGTGATAGTCTCAATGTTATGCTTGTTCCACCAGATATACTACTAATCAAAAATACGTAGCTTCTGCAAGCACTGTTTTCCCTTGCAGAAGCTACGCTAACAGAATTGCTGCTGACATAAAAGTCGAGTTAAATCCTCAACTAACGTAAAAAAAAAAAAACTTATTTTCCATTCCAGCGTTGTATTGAGCTTAATTATCAAATTAGTGTTGTTTTGAAAACGTCACAATTTTTCAAAAGACGTTTTCGGTGTAAAAATATTTTTTGAAAAGACGATTTCATAATTTTTAAAAACTGAATTTACATGAAAAGCATCTTTCCGAAAGGACGTTTTTGAAATCGTCTTTTAGGAAAGACGCTTTCAAAAACATCTTTTAGAAAGACGCTTTTAATTTTTTTTTTTTTTTTTAAGGAAAGCAAATTTCTTGAGTATCTTTACTCAATAAAATCATATAAGCAAATTTGCTTTTAAATTCTCAATCTTTGTTCAAGCATATAGGCAACTTTCTTGTATTCCTTTTTGTGGCCTCAAATGACTTATTAGATCAATGAGAATCTCCAGTTATAATATGCAAAATTGCACAATCCATAACATTTATGATTCAACCGAGAGCTGAATAGAGGGCTGTTTTTTTTTTTTTTTTCCTTCTGTTGGGGTGTTCTGATTGTTAGATTTGCTAGCACATGAAAGAAAGAAGATCTCTACAAGTCAATGTGCTTGTTTGAAAACCCGAGAGCACAGAAATGACTTGTAACAAAATATGCCTGTAAGTGTCAACTAAATCAGGTTTCCCAATAAAAAATCAGCCAAACCAAAATGGATCTCAAACATTTGTTGACCTCGCAATCTCATCAGATCAGCTGTATATATGATAATTTCCAAAATAATAGCAGGCAATCTATCTGCTAAAATTCCCCTTATATTAATTTGGATTGAAGATCAAAATACAAACTATACATTATTCCTTTTTGCAAGCAATACAGCCACCCTTCAAACAACAAAAAAGGGAACTATTATAAACACGATGATACAGACTATAAAGACCTACACGCAGTACCACAAATGCCACTTCTTTTCTATCAACTTCTTAAATCCATCTTGAGTTAAGATAGAACTTTCTTCTTTGTTATCTCCCAAATAATCAACTTCCAAAACCGTCACTGTATAAGGGAAGCTCCAAATTTATAATGTTACTACAGCCATGCGTATAGATGTCTCTATGCAATCTGTGCCAGTGCCCCTCCACCTATTTTGGTACACTAACTCATTGAATTCAGGAATTTTATTCCCAAGAGGACACCCGGAGTTCTCCTGCATTTAAAACAAAAAACAAAATAGAGATGTTAAAAATACCAGTGTCCCCTCCACCTTTGTGCCACCTGCAACTTTCACTACACCAGCAATTTTTGCAAATGTAAAATACCAAAGGAACTGATCAATGGTTTCCTGATAAAGAAAAACAAGCTTATATTCAAATTCAGCACTTATGGCTCATCCAAAAAAGAAGCCTATAAACTTCCACAAAATCATGAGTGTCAACTGAATTGAACCCAAAGACAACTGAAAATAAAAGGCTAAGCATATAGTGTCACTGAAATATCTACCCAGAAAAAAAAAAAAAAACTGTCGCTGAAACAAACTTAAGACCATTTAAATTTTCATTTTGGTATCTATTCTTCTCCTTGAAACCTTAATCATTTACACAACGGCTCAGCATAGACTTGTAATAATATTGATATACTCTGCCATTAAGAAAACATGTAAAAAAGAAACTGCCCCCGGGCATGTGATCAACTGGTTTTCACCATAGCAAATTGAAGTGCCACATGGCAAGGCAAATTGAAGTACCTGAATAAACTCTCTCTAACACCCGAGGAACAGCACAAAAAATAGTAGGTTTGAGCTCTCCAATATCTTCGAGCAATAATTTTACATCCTGAAGATGTAATAAATGACCAACTGGACAATCAAATTGCACATATTGGCACCAATTGGACAATCAAAACCTGCCAACCCTTGGTGAACTGGCATCAGAGAGTGGCAACATTTCAATTTTTCCTGTCAAAGTGTAACATGAGCCAAGAACAGATTCATTTCTTTGACAGGCACTGCTTTAGTGGTGATAGTTGCTAGTTCCACACTCATGTTAGCAAAAGTTTCTATTATAATTTAAACCCAGCAGGCTTTAGTGGTTGTGATGGCTTTGTTAGGTATATTCTAAAGCCTCTATTCATAGTGGATAATGACAACATGGTTTGCACAAATTCTGATTGTAGAGAATTAAGGAAAAAAGGAGAAGAGAAAAGAATTATTATGAGAATCTCACCTAAAATCCCTTGCATTGCCCTAAGATTAAGGTTGGCATCACACGTCAGTTTAAAAGCTTCAAAGCTAATGCAAAATTCTTTACTCTGAAATTTAGGAACTTCTAACTTGGACTTCTAAAGTTGATCTAAAAATACTTAAGACCATGTATAAAGGTCTAATAATGCAATTAAGCTCAACTAGTAACAAGTAAAATCTATGAGGCACTATACTACAACCCAAACTCAAGAGTTCTAAATATCCAAATACCTTTATTCAATAAAAGTTGTTAATGTATGATATTTTTGAAAAATATATTATATGAAACTCAAAAATATCATATAATGATAAATAAAACGGATTAATACGATGTAACACTATATGATGTTCTTAAAAGTTGCATCATAAAAGACTCAAAAATATCATATAATGAAACATCACATTAAAAATATGAATTGATCATCTAAATACTCAAAAATCTAATCTCATTATTTGATAACACGAAAGATCTCATGTTAAGATATAATCATGTTCTTACAAAATGAATGCATTGAACTGCAGGTCATCATATTCCATATAGAAAAATCACCTGAGCATGTTAACCATGTTTATAATATAAAACTGTCAGTCCAATCCGATGGTTTTGAGTTACATCCACTAACCACTCGAATATACCTCACCCAGCCATGCTTTAAATTCATTTATTCCCTATCTAAAAAAAACCATATTATGAAAATAAGAACAAGAATTCAGAAACAAGCATTGAATAACACACCACAATTGTCCAATCAGCTATCACCACCATGACAGCCCATGCCACTTCCAATTATTCCAAACAATATGATCAAATTCAACAAAAGAAATTATTGGTGATTGAAACAAATGAGTTTTTCCATTAAGATTTGGCACACAAAAACATCAAAATACGTTAATACCTCACTTGATTTTTCCATTTTTGTCTAGTATAAAAACAGTAGCATCAATACAAGGATTTAACAGTCCAAATCACCATTTGAGATGTTGAGGATTGAAGATAAACACTTACAATTGCCAAAAGTTGTTTTGGTCCCTACTAGTACTGCCACAAAAATTCCCAAAAAGTAGAAGCAGCTGCAACAATCAATAAAAATACACAAAGGATCATTCACATTGATGCCTTCTTCAACCACAGCTATTATGTTCCCTCCTTGTATCTCAACTGCTCATTTTCGCATTTAACAAAAACAACAGATCAGTGCTACCTAGACAGAATGTTTTTTTTTTTTTTTGGGAGGAAAGGTGTGTATTATAAACAAAAGGAGACCATGGATGACCATGGATTCATAAGCATTTGTGCAGCTATATTGGATTACCCACATACTGTTCTCTTTTGACTTCATTGTCTGAAATTCAACAAGTCAATGCAAATTAGAACTAAATTTGAATGAACAAATTGCTTCTCTTATTTATTTCTAGTATATTTCTCTATTTGGTTGGATAGAAAACAGGAGGAAATAAAAAAGGTTCAGACTTCAGAGTGTTAGTCTACTTGAGGGAGAACTCACTTGGATGGTGACTGCATTGCCTCGATCCTGTCGTTCGACTAAGTTCGCAATGGATTGTACTGGACCTCCATTTGACATGATATCCTACTAAAATAAATGCAAACAAAATCCATCAAAACAAGTATTATTAAATACAATTTTTTTATATCTATTGGAGAGAAGGGAAAGCAATCAGACCTCATTTCGCTTTTCAGAAGTTCTAATATTTTCTAATTAGAAATTTTTAATCTATACCTAGATGATACACTCATTAATGAGCGTGTTTGTTTCAAGGAAATAAAACATGCAGAAATATTAGTAGAAGAGTTGGTACACGTCTGACTCACGATTCAAGCGTGTTCCAACTCTTCTACTAATATTCATTACCCGAAAACAACAAATTTCCCTCATTAAAAGATTTCACTGAACAATCAGTAAAATCCCAAAATCGTTCTAATTGCAAGAAATAATTAGAACCTATGTAGGTAAATATGATAACCAAAATAAGTACTGGCATCAAACATATGTAGGTACAAAGGCAGCAGTGCCTACCTACTGATTGGCTAGCAGATTGTGCTAGCAGACAAGTTGTTCTTAAGAACAACCAAACTGGACAATTCAAGAATTACATAAAACATTCCCCCAAGTTGTTCCATACATATTTAGAACCTAATGTTGCATAAGAAGCAGAAGTGCAAAAACACAATTTACTTCACCTCTTGATTTATTCCAATCAATCTATTCAATTGAAATAGTATAAAAAACAATTAATGTGTTTTGGTTTTAAAAAAATTTATTTTAAGTAACTCAGATTTCAAATTTAATGCTTTCACACAACAAATTTAATGCTTTCACACAATAGAAATTGATAAACAAACTCCTGTCCCCTCCCCCAACGCAGCACACATGCACATCAAGTGAGAGAAGCCAAAATTGAAAGGACAAATATATTCTTATCTAAAGAGGTGTTCCACAGATACAGAAATAAAATTGCACCAAATTTTCCTAAAGCACACAAAGCTATCTTGACATATAATAATGACAAGAAAAAAATGAAGTAATCCCCCCCCCCCCCCCCCAAAAAAAAAAACATTCTTCCATGTGTGGAAAATGAATAAATATAAACTGATGTAACTACTAGAACTACTAAAACTGAACTTATAATGCCTCTCGAAAACAAGGGCTAATAAATCTAACACACTTGGACTCAATTCAATCGAAATGCTACACAATAACATAATTCCAAATGCTAGATAACAGCAAGGGAATGATTGTAGTTCCCTAAGATATCATATCAAATATTTTTTCACTGACAAAATATTCTCTCACTAATAGAATCCAATTAACAATACCATCAGCTTATAGGCTTGCAATAGGCACTCCACAAATTCATTCTTTTAAAATATTATTTCTAATACTATGAGGAAAAAAAACATGGCAGAGTTGGTATAAGAGTAAAAAATCCTAAGAAATGTGAAATGATAAAATAGAACCTATATAGATGCAAAAATGAGCCTACTATATGATTAACTAAGCCTACTATAGGTGGTGTGCATATAGCAAAAGGTTAAGAAATATTTTTGAAGGAAAACAAATCCACTAGTTATAAACTGACAAGTTCAAGTGAGAGCAAATGGTAACAGCAAAACAGAACCACCTGACTTTCTGGTTAAGGACATAAAACCATAAGATGTGATCCAAAAAGAAAAGGGGGGGGGGGGAATGATCAAGTGTTTGTGCAGAAGCCCACTTGATTTTCTTCAACCATTTTACTACAGCTAGTTGATATAGATCTCAAGGAAATTATTGAGGCCAATGATCACCCCCGACAACATTAACATCATGTTATCATTGAACAATTTTTCTTTAAGATAAACCATACATGTTTAGATGGTTGAGAAATTAGTATTACACCTTTGCTGGAAAGAAGAAAAACAATATTAAAATATAATAACTGCAGTGACTGTCATTGATTTCACGGAAAAAAATTCCAGGAAGATATACTCCCCATTTGGCAACAAATGCTACAATAAGTCATCGAATATGAAAAATAAAATAATCCTGAAATGAATTTCTTGCTCATTACTTACAAAAAGAAAAAAAAAGCTTGCTCATTAACAATAAACTTCTGTTTGGAACAAGAATGAATTAAATTTCTTGATAACAAAAACATTATAGAAACATAAAGAATATAAGCTTGGTGAGAGATACCTACAACATCCAGTCGAATCATACTGTTGAATAAATTTTCAATGCCATCAAGATCCACTTGCATCTGCAGAAAAAAGCACATCAAAACATGAATAGAAAATCACTGTAGTGTGAAAACTAGCCATGATCCCTCAAAAGGTATATCTCATCACCCTCCAAACTGATGTTCAAAAAAGGCAAACATTGGGGGAAAAAATTTAGTCAAATATTAAATAGGGGGGAATATGAAAATAGATATACACCCACAATAAAGCCCATCTTACCAGAGAAGATGTCTCTTTCATCTTGTTCCTCACTAGGCTGTCCATCAACTGATACAACTGAGTGGAAGAGGAAATTCAAAAATAAATTTTCATTACCAATAATGAATTGGGATTTCCTGTACCAACATAAAAACATTATTAAAATTTTTGGGCATTAATCTTAAGCTAGACAAAGAATCATCAAATTCCTAATCCTAAGCTTTGAAACGTTGTTTTCCTATATTTGGCCGTTGCATGAAAACTTGTATTGCCCTTCTTTTTTTTTCAAGTTGAAAAGAAGACCCTAAACAACCACTGTCCACCATCCCTAAAAAGCCCTAATTTTTTACATAAAAGAAGCCCTAATCTTTTACATAAAAGAAACCCTGATTTATTTTATAGATAAAATCCTTAAAAAATTTCAAGAGATATAAAATTACCTGAGAATGAAGGTATTTGCAGAGGTCTTTGAGGAAGAAACAATACGGGTACTGGTTTAGCTTAAGAGAGGCGAGAGAGAAGATGGAGCCGCGACCTCTGTGTGGGAAAGGCGCAGAGAAGAGAGAGGCACAGAGAAGCTGAGAGGTGAGAGAGGTTGAGAGATATGAGAAAGAACCTGAGACGAGAGAGGCGCAGAGAAGCTAAGAGATGCAGAGAAGAGAGACGGAAAGAGAGACGATGGCTGTGGTGATACGGGGGAGTCTCCGGGAAGAGAAGAAAACAGAAAGAGTGAAAAACTGAGAGACGGAAGAGAAAGAAAACTGAAAAAGTGAAAAATGGTCGGGAAGAAAAGTGAAAAACAGAGAGATACGGGAAGAGAAGAATACCGAAAAAGTGAAAGATGGCGGAACGAATAAAAATAGAAAGCGTCGACGCTTTCTCAAAACACCTTATTTTAGTAAATAGGTTTACTGTAGCCCCATTTTAGAAATTAAGTTTGAAATCAACAGTATTTTAGAAAAAAATTCCATGACGCATGGATCAGATCATTAGAGATAGCGACACGTGGGAGATCAGTTGTGAGTGCGCTTTTTTTGCAATTGCTAAAATAATTCGCTTTTTTATTATCACCGTGACGTGACACGTGAACACAACACAGAGCGTCCAGTGATTCAAATATCAATTCTTCTTGAACTAAATTATATCGAGTTGTTTTTTAATAATTATATTGATATTTTTTTTATATTTTTTAAAATTATATTTATTTTTTTTATCAATAATGTTAAAAAAATGATGATTAAAGAATATGTAAAATTAATTAGTTAATATTATCATTTGATTGTAAAATAATTAATTTAACCATTAAAACTATTGAAGAAATAAAACCATTCGTAATGTTTACGGGTGCAAATCAAAAAAAAAAAAATATGGTATACTGATTTTCCTTATTAGTAATGTTGGAAAAGGATGGTTAACGAATATGTGAAATTAATTAATTATTATCTTCATTTGATTGTAAAATGACTAATTTGACCATTAAAACTATGAAATGAACAAAACCTTTCGTAATGTTTAGGAGTATCAATTTTTGATTGGTGCAATTCAAAAGAAAAATGGTCTATCTACGGTGCCCTTCTCAATTCCTATTAATGGGAACTCTCAAGAGTGCATCTATCTCTCAAGGGGGCTTTGACAAGGGGATGTCCTTTTTTCCTTAACTTTTTATCTTATGTGCAGAGGCCTTATCTTCCCTGTTGAGGAAAGTGAAGATGGACCAAAATATTCAAGGAGTGGCAGTGACAAGGAACACTCCAAGAATTGCCCACTCGTTCTTTACTGATGACAACTTGTTCTCTACTGCATTTACTAAGCGTGTAGTGGAGATTGCTAGTATAATCTCTATATATGGTGTAGCCTCTAGTTAGAGAATTAATTTTGACGAATCCCAAACCAGATTAATCCTAGTTTTTAATACACTAAAAAGGATACCAAGAGACTCTAAAATGCCAACAACCCATTGCATTGTTTAATTTACTGGCCAAAGAAAAAGACAACAAAATTAATTAATGTAATTTACAAACAAATTAATCGGATATAATGACCTTTTTTTTAACCAACAGAAAGATTTGGTAAGAATAGTATTACAGTTCGATACAAGCATTGATCAAGAAGCATGGATTTTTAATTTTTTGTTTCAAGATTATCGCATTCACAAGGATCTGTCACATGAATTAGGATTTAGGTGGAGTTTTGGCACAAACAGGCTTCGACGTTCTAGTAACCATCTGCAACTCGCATAAATTTCCATTGGAGAAAAAATTGGTTGAAAATAAGTGATTCATTAAAGCAGAAATGTATGCGTGTATGTTTATGTGTGTCTCTGAGAGAGAGAGAGAGAGAGAGAGAGAGAGAAATGTTAGTAAAGCACCAATCTGTGTCTGTGTGTGTGTGTGTGTGTGTGTATATATATATATATATATTCATATCTCTGGTGTAGTCTTGGAATAACTTGCACACCTAGTATTGCAATATATATCTTCATCATGTAAAGTTGTCTGGCCAAGCAAGGCATCTTTTTCATACAAGAAAAACATACATCTCCTTGTTTCATATATATCTAAGGTAGTCTTAGAATAACTTCAACACCTAATAATAGAATATCTTCATCCTCTCTGGGCAAGCAATGCATCTTTTTCAACAAAATGGATCAACATAAAGAGTGAGGACTGTTGGCCAGGCATGCATGCATAGAAGAAATCAAATTATTATATACTTACCTTATGTATTTGTCAGAATCCTGAGGCTCCTAAGATCTCTATAAGGGTACCAAGCTGTAACAATTAATTAGGTAAGTATATAACAATTTGATGTCTTCTATGCATGCATGCCTGGCCAACACTCCTCACTCTTTATTTTGATTCATTTTGTTGAATCAAGTTGTAAATATTTTAACAAATAAAAGTTCTATAATTGATTCAGCTATTCAAATATTCTTGATTACTTGTGGAGGTGACACAGAGCTACAACTTGAAATAAGTTATGTATTAAAAGATATGTCTAAATATTTTTATCATAGATTATAATTACCATAAATTTTATGTAGTTTTATTGTTCAAATGATATTCCTTGAGTTTTTCCTTATTATTATTATTAGGATTAATTATATTTTAGTAACATGAAGTTTTATCCCAATTTTAAATAAGACACTCGATTTTCAATTGTAGCAATTTAGTCTCTCAATTTTTAATTTCATTTCAATTAAGGCTAATTCTAAACGGTCATCCCAATTTCTTTACGGTAGCCGTTTATATATTAAAATTACAGAACATCATTTGAAACTCATATAAATTTATAAGACCTTATTTGAAACCTGCATATAATTATAGGCCTCGTTTGGACTAGCGGATAAAAAAGTCGGATTGGATAGGTTATGTTTGGATTAGATAGGAAATAAAATCCAATGAGATATTAAATATTCTATTCCAGTGTTTAGAACATGTCTAGATAAAAAGTTCGGATATGCTATTCTACTTCAATTATATACTTAGATCGATATAATTATTAATAAAATTTTATGAAAATAAAATCTTTGTTATATTATATTTTGTCACATCCCGAACCCCACCCTACGCGGATGTCGAGGACGTGATGCCAGTCAGTCGCCACGCGACCAACCGAAGGCAATTTCTGAACTTTTCAGTGAATTGCACTCCGACTGTAGGGTCAGATGTAGCGGAATTTAAAAACTTTTTGTCAAGGGAATGCAACTCATGTATCCACCGTAGGGTATGTATCACACAGAGCAAGTCTAAAATCCAACAGCTAACAATTCTAACCTCAGAGCATATCTATAATCCGACATATAACAACAGAGCAGAACTATAATCTCTAGAGTACCATCTAAACCCATGAGCCATACTATATTCAGTACATATCAGTCAAGTCAGTCATAGTACATCACTCACCTGATTAAACAGATTCAATCCTCAGTAATCCAGTCTCCACAGATCAGTGCCATTAGATCCAACATATATCATTCCTGAAAAATGTTAGGGAATGGGGTGAGCTTCGAAAAGCCCAATGAGTAACACAGGTTCCCTGTCAAGGGTTTCAAAACCATTTCTTGTTTACAAAGCACAAGGGTAGTTCAGTTGTTTCTGAAATAGCAGTTTTATAAATCTACTTTAAATGCAGTTTTAGTAGAATAAAGCAGGACTGAACTAAACGGAACGACAAATCAGGACAGACGAAACAGTGCATGATGCCAATATCAATGAGAGTATAGGCAATTAATTCAAATATCAGAACAGATCAGTACTGGGCGGAACATAACAGGGCATAACAATAATATATCAGTTAGGCGCGTAATCAAGCCTACTTATGCCAGACCGCTCATAATCAGAATGGTACCCAGAGTCAGACACATCATAGCAGAACAAAATCAGATAGACCATAAAATGGAACAAGACAGACCGAACAAAATAATAGTAGGACGGGACAAAATCATGCCGCGTACAATACATTATAAAAGTTTGCATTTAAAAACATGCATTCAGACAGTATAACTTTTAAAATCGTACAGTGCATCAAAATACAGCATCTATGCAGTAACTTATATACCAAGTCAAGAATTCGGACAGATCATAACGGAACTGGACCATATATCAATCAAGACAGACAAATTATTGACGGACGGTACATAACGGGATTAGACGGAACAAAACACCAGTTCAAGTCACAGGCATAATCAAGGGCAGAGGCATAACAGGACGGATCATAACGGAACAAAGCAGAGCAATACATCAATCAGAACAAGACATATCGAAACTGAACATGGCGGATTCAAACGATACAATATCAATCAGGACAAGTCATATCGGAACTGAATATGACGGCAACAAACGAAACCATATCAATCAGGACAAGTCATATCGGAACTAAACATGACGGAACAAAACGAAACAATATCAATAAGGACAAGTCATATCGGAACTGAATATGACGGAAACAAACGAAATAATATCAATCAGGACAAGTCATACCGAAACTGAACATGACGGAACAAAATGAAACAATACATCAATCAGGACAAGTCATATCGGAACTGATCATAACGGAACAAAACGAAACAATATCGATCAGGACAAGTCATATCGAAACTGAATATGACGGAACAAAATGAAACAATATCAATCAGGACAAGTCATATCGGAACTGAACATGACGGAACAAAACGAAACAATATCG
Organism: Nyssa sinensis; assembly: GCA_008638375.1. Taxonomy (NCBI): domain Eukaryota; kingdom Viridiplantae; phylum Streptophyta; class Magnoliopsida; order Cornales; family Nyssaceae; genus Nyssa; species Nyssa sinensis. Next base: position 6,667,348 of record CM018048.1, on the reverse strand, counting down.
ATCAGGACAAGTCATATCGAAACTGAATACGACGGAAACAAACGAAATAATATCAATCAGGACAAGTCATACCGAAACTGAACATGACGGAACAAAATGAAACAATACATCAATCAGGACAAGTCATATCGGAACTGAACATAACGGAACAAAACGAAACAATATCGATCAGGACAAGTCATATCGAAACTGAATATGACGGAACAAAATGAAACAATATCAATCAGGACAAGTCATATCGGAACTGAACATAACGGAACAAAACGAAACAATATCGATCAGGACAAGTCATATCGAAACTGAATATGACGGAAACAAAACGGAACAATACATCTATCAGAACAAGACATATCGGAACTGAACATGTCGGAACAAAACGGAACAATACATCTATCAGAACAAGACATATCGGAATTGAACAGGACGGAACAAACTGGTACAATATCAATCAGGACAAGGCATATGCTACTTTAAATATATGTTTTTCTTTTAAACAGTATAACGTTCAAAACAGTACAGTGCTTCAAAGTACAGTATCTAGACAGAACTTATACACCAATTCAGGAGTCAGGTTTACTCACAAGACGCAACAGTACAGAATAAAACCATGACAGACCATACAACAGAACAAGACAGACCCGAACTGAACAGGAGAACAGGACAGTACAAAATCAGGTTACGTGTAATGCAGTATGAAAAGTATGCATTCAGACAGTACAGTATACAAAACAGTACAGTAAATCAAAATACAGTAACTAGACGGTGTACTTATACACCAAGTCAGAAGTTCCAGGTTACTCACAAACTGTTACGGTTATCTCCTTGCGCAAACAATCCGATAACCTCCAGATACGTCAGGCATCTCCATGTATATCCTGAACAATAATCATCAATCATATACAGATCAGAACTCATCCATTCAGGTCTCATTTGTCATCTTAGGTATCTATCGGTTTACCTAAGATAGCCTAGTAGCCTATCGCCCTCTCATCGGGTTTCATCCGGGGCTATTTTATTCTTAAATTAGGCTCAGTAGTCATCAGGATTATAACCCAAGTCATTTAGACTTCAATCGTTATCAGTCAGTTACTTCTTCAGCCTTAGGGGCAAAATGGTCATTTTATCATTCTGGTCCCGGACCCTGTCGTGGTCTCCGGAATAGTCTTTATATCTTAAGTACAAAGTTCTACGTCCTTTGGACTTCAATCGGTATCAGTTAGGTTCTTATTTTAACCATAGGGGCAAAATGGTAATTTTGCCATTCTTATCCCGGACCCAGTCGTGGTCCTTAGAATATCCCATATATCGTATACATGAAGTTCTAAGTCTTTTAGACTTGAATCGCTATCAGTTAAGGGCTTACTTAGCCTTAGGGGCAAAATGGTAATTTGTCATTCTTGCCCCGGACCCTGTCGTGGTCCTCAGAATGTCCCATATATCTCATATGTAAATTCTTAAGTCCTTTGGACTTCGTTTGGTATCTGCTTTTGATCATCGGGACACATCGGTCATTTCTCGTTTTACGCGTTGACTGTCTCGGAGTCTTATTTATCCCTATGATAATTTATCAAATCAGTTTGACCTTTATTTGACCTCTACTTTGCACTTCATGTGCTCAGGGGTATTTTGGTCATTTTACGCTTCGTAAGATTCTGATCCCGGTTCGTCATTTATTCAGGTATACAGTCTCACCAGTGTCTGGGCTCTAACCGGTATCAATTTCGTCCCATTCGGACTTTATTTGGCTTCGTACAGTATCAGGGGTAATTTGGTAATTTCACGTGTCATATTTTTCGGCACGTCAGTTCATAAAATGGACCTCACCATTGGGTCCAGAGTGTCCGACATAATTAAGTTGGACTATCTGTTATGTTTAATTGACCCTAGGAATTATTAGGGGCAGTACGGTCATTTACACTTTATGTGTCTGTATTTTTCGGGACTTCGGTTTGTTAAACGGACCTCACCGTTGAGTTCGGAATGCCCGACATAGTCAAAATAGGCTGTCTTTTATTTTTAGTTGGGTTCGGGTACCATCAGGGGCAGTACTGTAATTTACACCTACGTGTCTGTATTTTTCAGTACATAATTTCCCAATTTGGACTGTACCATTGAGTCCAGAATGCTTGAAATAGTGAAAATACACTATTTATTTAACTTATTTGGACTCCGTTTGACATATTTAATGTCTAGGGGTAAAATCGTAATTTTACCTATTTAATAAAATAATTAAATAATTATTTTATTATTTAATTAATTCTTCAGGGGCTTAATTGTATAATTTTTCCCAAAATCTGGGCCAGAGTACAATTACACAAAACAGTTGGGGGTTTAAATGTAAATTCAGAAAATAGGGGTTCAGACCTATTGGTTTTAGGGTTCACTAGCTGAACCGGTCCAAATCATCAAGAACCAACCGGTTCAGTTCCTTCAGGAAAACCGGAATTTAATATTCCAGTTAATCTTAATTAGCCCCCCTATCCGTGTTTCAGTTGCCCCTAATCCCGATTTTAATTTGTTATCGCCGTAACCAAACAGACCGAATTTGATTTAAAACAAATCAGGTAAGCCAAACGGTGCCGTTCCATTTAAATCAGTGGCACGCTCGTAGACCAACACGTGTCCGAGTCAACTCGCTAACTCGGTTGGAATCGCGAGTTGACTCCATCTTCCCCAACTAATCCACGTACTGTAGCCCTAATCTACAGTTCGGTTTTCCTCTATTTCGTGCCATTTCAAGCACGGTTTTCAACATGTTTTGATTCCAAAACATTTCTGGGAGTGATTACAACAACATAGCATCATTTTCATGCTTCGAATCCACGGATTAAGCTCTGTATAGCCGATTATCATGAGGGATTTCAGTTCGGTCGTGTGGCCTTGTTCCTCAACCAAATCGCACACGGTTTGGTTCTTTGTGACCGTGTGTTCATGGGGATCAATATCCCATTTATAAATTTCAGTTTTAGGGCCTATTCCAGGTTTTGGATTCCATGGCCGAGACCTATAGGTTCGGTTTTGAGGGTCTAAACTCAGGCAATGGGGTCGCGGGTCAGTGGTTTTTGAACCCCCTCAGTGTCTAGATCACTTATAAACCATCAAAACTTCGTTTTTGGGAGGTCGAATCAGACCCAGTTTTGGAGGTGTCATCCATGGCGGTTTGGTCACGGTTTGGGTTTCTAGGCCTATCCGAACCTCCCAGTTAACTCATATTAGTTCCTAGACCTCACAGTAGTTCGTACATACCGTTTATATGGCCTCAAATGACTGAAAACAGTAAGAAAAAGAAGAGGAAATTTTCTAGGTTTTCATGGCATTTACCTTGGTCGACCACGGCTCCCTCATTCATGGCTCAGTATGGGGTCCTCGATGGTGCCTCAGTTTAGTCATGCATCTCAGTCCTCTATTCCCTTCTTTTGCTTCTTCATGGAACACCCTCATGCATAGACCATGGATATACACATCACCCTCACAATGGTTTCTCACATGGGTTCTCTCTCCCTCAACAGATCAGTCCTCCCAACAGTTTTTTGATTTCTGAATATTTAGTTCACACACTTGTTGTTGTAGAGATCCCCAATTCATGTGTATATTAGTGTACACTCATACACATACATAATCATACATGTAGGGTCTAGGTCTAATTGTAGACACTTGAGATGTGATGATGAGGCTGAAGTGTAGGGGTTTAGGTCATGATGGAGGTTTTGCATGTAACCTCATTGGTCAGTTTGGGAGGTGGCCCCACCAGAATTCTGGTTTATATACCTTTCATTGTATATTTGTACACAAAGACAGTAGTAGCCCAGTTGGTAATTTTTGGATGAGGTTTCTTTCTACTCAAAGGTCAAGGGTTCAATTCCCCTGGCCTCCCATTTGGCCATTTTTCCCATATTTTTGGTTAAGGCCACGTTTGGTTGCGCAGAAATTCAGTTTCAGTATTTCCTTCATAACTTTCATTCCGTAACTCCTTTTTCGACACGGTTTGTTCCGAAAGTTTCATATTTCAGTTATCTTCAATGTCAGAGGTTCCGTGTCATTTATTAAACATTCGGGATTTTTCGGGTTAGCTAATTCGGATTCCGTTGGGGTTAAAACGGCATTATTTTATCCATTTAACCAGTAATTGGGTTTGGGTATCATACCCTTTTCCCCAGACATATTTGATTATTTAATCGGTCCATGGCGACCGTCGGGATCATAATTAATTCCCTAAGTCATTCTATAAGCCGGTATTAATTAATAGTTAACAACAAATTATTAATTACGCAAAGTCGGGGTGTTACATATTTGTATTCTTAATAATATTTTTTTTTTTGAGCTTTTAGAAAAATCAAGTTCTTAAAATATATTTTTTGAAAATATATGCTTAAAAATTCAAAAACAAAAGTTAAAAATAATAGAAAGATATAGATAAATAAGATAGGGTTCAACAAATTTAATAATTTATTGTGTATAAATATTAATAAAACGGATTAGTAATAGATCGATGTAAGAAAAAAATAATCGGTACATTTGAAATCTATTTAATAGTCTTAAAACTGTTATCAACAAGGATGATAATATGTTACGAAAATTTTTGTAGGTAACGTCAATAGCAGTTATTAGAAGTAATCTCCTGCCTCTTATATATTTTTTTCTTGTCATAGGAGAATGCTTGAAGATTTTTATTTTACTTCTTATCCCATTGAGCATGAGATAAAAATCATACTACCACCTAGGTAGGATTATTTTTATCCCACACTGATGGGATATAATTATAATTAATCCCATCCCAAGTAAATGTCTAAACATAGGATAGGATATCGTTTATCCTATCCCACCCTCTTATCCCATTAATAGCCATAGGGTACTATTTTGAAAGTCATATAAAATTATAAGGTATTAAAATGTAATTAATTTGGAACTACTTTTAACGGTTGTTTGCAATTGTCCTCAATTGAAATGAAATTAAAAATTAAGAGACTGAATTGTTACAATTGATAATTGAAAACCTTATTTAAAATCATGACAAAATTTCAAGCTACTAAAATGTAATTATTAACCATATTTATTATTCTAATAGTAGAAGAAGAAAAGCATATTAACATAGGTTAGCAAGAAGAGAGACCTGAAATGTCGGTGACATAGAATATGCTATCTATTTTTTTAAGGCAAGTGAAAAATTATTAAGGCGGCAAAAATTAGAGAAAGTTTACCATATATGGACTGGGTCTATTGACCTGGCATAGACTTGACGTATAATATAATGTTATTTAAATAAGATGTTTTATTTTTAGAGGACATAAAAGTAACATTTATTTACGTGATATAATATGATTGGTGGAGTTTATGAAAGTAGAATTTATGCAAAAGCCAAAGTATTACAAAGCCACCAAAACAGGGCCAGCAAGACAAAGCAAAATAATAAAAAAAAGCTACAAAGAAAGAAAAACAAAAATTATAAAGTTTTTATCTTATGTTGTCTTATAAGTTCAAAGACCTCCATAGATTTTAGGATTCAGGTTGAAGGCTTTGATTCATCCTTGGATCTTTTTTCTTAGATCCACTACATTAGTTGACGTTGTGACATGAAGGAGAATATTTTTGATGTCCGAGGTATTAACTAGACAGGTTTTCATTTAATAATGAACTGACATATAAATTATATATTATTAAAATAGATTAAATTCAGGATCATATGATATTTTATTATTAAATGATGACATGACGATGTATTACTCCCAATATTCTAAATACTTTCTCGACATGTTAGTAGCAATGCCGCATACTCTAGCTATTTGAGCAATCAATTTAGTGAAATCATCCTATTATCCTTGCTTTGTCTACTTAGACCTATTTGCAACATTTTGTGCAAGTAACACAAATATATGCATAAATTTGTTACCATTGAGAAGACTATGGAAAGCGATGACACAAATTTTTGGCATCCTATTGGCCTTAAGTTACATCACTAGATTTAAATGGCGGTTTAGGAGATGATATTTTTAAAGATAAATTATACTTATTTTTCTTAAAATGTATTGCATACTACTTACATTTTTTGTTTTTATTTTTTGTGATTTGAAAAATTACATTAACATCCCTTCTGTTGTATTGTCAATAACAAAAACCTCCCCTTCATGAGTTAAATGTTAGTTGGCCCAACTATTTTTGTTGACATCATTTTTTATTTATTTTTCATAAATTCTGAACTTTGCCCTTTTCATTACAACGATAACATATGTTCTCAAAAATGTTCTTAAGCTACAAAATTTCAACGAAAAAATTGTACTTATGTGCCAAAATTAAAAGCAAAATATAAATCACAAAATCAAAACAAATGAAATGATTGGGAAAACAAAAATGCCAACCTGAACCAATGAAAGAGGAAAAAACCCCCCCCCCCTTCTCTCTCTCTAAAAGTCACTGTTGAGATTAGAGGAAAGGAGAGAAGCTTTGTATGGCTAGCAATGGTAGGGAGTGGAGCATTTGTAGAGATAAATGATGGGGAGTCTTCAACTATGACGCAATGGACAGTGGAAGAAGTCATCTTCTGGAAAGTCTATTGCCATTATCAATCTAACTACAGAAAAGACTAGGCATAAGGTTCAAGGTAATCATAATATATATACATACAAGTGTAATATGTATATACACGTTTGTATATGTGTATATGTTGAATCGTTGATATTAATATGTATGCAAGATTGCTATTTTCTAAAGAAATGTGGTTTGTTTTGAGAATGGAGATTGGTTTTCGTTGTCGTGTAGAATTTCTGCAACCAAGACTCCTTGAGGACCTGCAAGGCCAAAGATCAAAACTCACCGGAAGTAGTCCTAGTGAACTACCCTCTGATGATCAAGTTAGGTTTGTGGAAAAGATAATGAGATATTTTGATTAAATAGAAAGTTGGTTTTTGCTTCATACCTTCTCTCTTTTTAAAGAGGCTTAGGTGACTGTTACGCTGACTGCGCGATCTTCTAAATCCCTGAATTTTCGGGGTACTGGTACTTTTAAGATCCTTTCTCTATTTAAATTTAGGATAAGGTATTCCATGTCAACCCTTCAACTTTCGACCTGTCTTCTACTTCACCTCAGAAGTTATCTAAGGATGTGTGTCCTTTCTGTGGGATATTGGAAGCACTAAGTCAGTCCTCCAATGAACTCGGCAACTTAGGGGCACATTAGCTACTCCCTCCCTAAGACTTTATATCCACTAAATGTGAGGTTCTGACCTCTATGCTTTACTAAATGCGCATGGCTCATCTTTTCAAAGGGTCACTTATAATCACATGTGACTTTTGACATGTCGCCTACTTTTTGGATGCCCGATGCAATTTATTGCACATAATGATGATTCAACCTCGTTCTTTGATCCATTCAACATTAATTCTCCTTCTCCTATAAAATTTGGAGAAATCTTTTTTTTTTTCCCTTTCTTCATTGCTTGGCAGTCCTTGGCAAAGTCTCTATCCTTTTTGTCAACAACTTGAAGATTGCTAAGTTATTTTTTTTCTTGTTTTTCTTTGCCATTATCTTTTCACTTACTTCTCTTTTCTCAAACGTGGAAAGTTTTGAGATTGATCCTAATAAAAAAATCAATGATCCAAAAGATCCTCCCATTGAGGTCTCAATGATCTGTATAGTGGACTAGTTTGAGGATGAAATTAAGGTTATAGACATAGGGTTAGATCAAGCTAATCCCAACCCTCATTTTTTATTATGAGCCTACTCATTTTACCTGATCTGACCTTAACCATAGTAGGAACAAGTTTAGCATCCTAGGGAACGTCTCTATGAGACTTCCTTTTCCAAAAAAAGCGCTCCTCTTCTCCAAGGGCCTTGTGAAATGTTCATATATAGGAGCCTAGTTTGAAATTAGACTTCGGTTTCCCATCCATCATTTCCTTTGCCAATACTTTTCGTTATACAATATTTTCCCAGCTCAGTTCAACATAAACCGGTTGGAGGGCTTTAATGGGCTTTATTGTTTTGGCCCATCAAAACAAGGTCGAACTAGACCTGGACCTCTTCAAGGCCCTTATGGACTTTAAAAAAAAATGAAGGATGGCCTTTACTATACTTCTTTTGACTTTCAATAATTTATTCTTCATGAGGTTTCAGACTCAAACAAGACTTAGAAGAAATACTATTTCTTCATTAAATGAGATATGAAAAATTCCAAACATATTGAGTTCGACTCTAGCAATTCTCCCAAGGACCCCTGGCATTCCTGGTAAGTTTGAGTCCTAGAACTTATCCTTTTTTTGGGGGAGGGGGAATAATGTTCTTTTTCTTTCCTATTAGGCAGGTGTTGAAGCTATGAATAATCCAAAATTGAGCAAGGTTCAATCGAAGAATCTGAAAAAGCTGTTGTAACTCGACTATCGACCTTTGAAGGTCATCTTAAGCCAAGATAACCTCCTTTCCGTTGGCTTTATCACCTCGATTCTAATGGAATTTCAAAAGAAAGTCTTATCGGGATTTAGTCCTAAGGTAAAAAAGAAGATGAATGTAGACGTGGGTGTTGGTTCATTGTCTAAACAACGTATACTACTTGATGAGTCTTCTTCAGAATGAAACATCTCCTGACCAGGAAATTGAGGTCAAAAATATTGAGATAAAAGGAATTGGTCCTTCGTCAACATTCGTTGAGGGTCTTAAAAAGGACTGTCTAAATCCACATATGAATGACGGGCTGGACCTACATTTGAATGATGTGTCGGCCCTACCTATAAATGACGGGCTAGCCCCACATGTGAACGACAGGCCTAGGATCACTTCTGAACACTAGAAAAGTGGTAGGTCCAAGCCAAGGGAAGGGCGATGGGGACCCCGGTCACTTTCGAATTCAAACTCCACCCTTCCTTACAGTAAGGATGCCATGGAGAAATCCTGGCTGGAGGAAAAGAAGAAAACTCTTGGCCAAATTGACAACCTGAGCATTAGCGAAGTCCTTCACACCGGACTGGCAGCTCATACCAAGGTTGAACCATCTCTTTTGGATTCTTTCCTTTATATATATATATTATAGTTTTTCTTACCTTTTCTTTCCTTATTTGTTCCTTGAAGGCTATGCATATTATAACTGCCTTAGGTAGGGTCCAATATGAATCTCATGACTTGGAAGCCCAAATCCAACTCTAACTAATGGATGCCACTGAAGTTACAAATAGAATTGATTAGCTTAAGAAGGACCTCGAAGCTTTTAATATTTCCCTTCATACGGGCGACTCGCTAACTTGAGGGCCTAAAGAAGGACTTGGAAACAACTAAGTGTGACATGACAACTTGAGAATTTGAAAGGGACTTCCTTCACTCTGAGCTAAAGAGAACCAACAAGGAACTAGAGGTCTCCAGGTTTGAGACTGAATCAGCCTGAAAAGCCTTGATTGGTTCTGAAGAGAATTGAATGTCGAGATTTAATTAGTTAGGGAAGAGGCTCGTAAAAATCAAGAAGCTACAATCAAGATGGGACAGAAGTTCATGGGCCGAGGTTATAATATTTGTGTCAAGAAATTGATCAAAATCTTGCTCGATTTTGACCTTAACCATCTTGACGTGGTCAACCTTCCTCTTGAAGAGCTAGATGACGATGAGGAAGATGTTCCCCCAACTTCATAAATCTGTATTTTTGTGTTTCTTTTTATAAACTTGACCTCTTTATAATCCAAGGTCATCTTTTTGGAATTTTTTTACTTTTAGTCTATTTTCAATAAGCTTTTCTATTAAAATACTTTGCACTTGGTTAATCTCGTTGGCATGGAAATATCCATTTTTCGTACCGAGCACTTAAATGACCAATCCTTTCGTTAATTAATAATGACTTATGGCAAAATAAATTTGGTTAAGGCATTGACATCATTTGAAGGAACTTTCATCCCGTAACCTCCAAACTGAGAATACTAAGCAAAAAATATGGTTAAGGATTTGACATCTTTTGAAGAAATCTTTAACTCGTAGGTTAAGGCAATGACATCATTTGAAGGAATCTTCAGCCCGCAACTTTCAAACTGAGAATACTAAATAAAAAAAAAAAATTGGATTGACATCATTTAAAGGAATTTTTAACTTGTAACCTCTGAACTAAGAATAATAAGTATTTTTTTATTGATAATACGTTATGAAGTGCTTAACATTTCACGGGCACAATACTGGTTTCCTAGACAGATCTTCTAACCTAGTAGGTTGTTGGTCTCACAATCTTGATTACTTTGTAAGGTCCCTCCCAAATCGATGAGAGTTTTCCAATTTTGATCTCTTTGTATTTGGGAAGACCCTTCTTAGAATAAGATCTCTGAGGTGGAAACTTCTTGGTTCAACATCTTGGTTAAACATATTTATAATCCTTTACTGGTTGGCTTAGATCTTTATAGTTACTTGGTCTTCTTTTTCCTCCAAGAGATCCAAATGTTCCTTGATGAGTTTGTCATTCCGGTCTGGATTAAATAGCTCCATTCTTGGTGAGGGGATGCCGATCTCCACAAATATTACTACCTCTGCCCCATATGCCCAAGAAAAGAGAGTTTCCATTGTAAGGGTTGATTTTGTAGCCTTATAGGCCCATAATACCTAGGGAAGTTCTTCCACCCATTTTTCTTTTACAGACTCTAGCCTTTTCTTGATGACATTGAGGATGGTCTTCTTTGTCACTTCAACTTACCGATTTGCTTGAGGTGTCCAAGAGATGAGAAATGGTGGCTGATGTGGATCTCGGTACATAACTTGGTGAAAACCTTTCCTTTGAATTATGTTTTATTGTCTATACTTGGTATTCCAGATCTCCATACCACGCTTTTCCTTGTGAAACTCCGTACCTTGGATTATGTTATCCGACTTAGTGGTTATACTTCTACCCATTTAGTGAAGTAGTCTATAGCCATGATGAGAAACGTCTTATTGTTAGTTGCAACTAGAAGAGGACCCACAATGTCCATCCCCCATTAAACAAAAGGCCAGGGGCTGGAGATGGGGATCAGATAACGCGCGGGCCCATGTTAGTAAGGGGAAAATCTCTAGCACTTGTCACATTTCTTGACATACTCTTTAGCTTCTTTTGTATGCTCGATCAATAGCATCTTTACGAGAGAGCTCTGTGAGCTAAAATGCAGCCATAGTTCCAAGGATCTTCCTAAGCCTAAAGAAGCTCATTTATCGAGGTTGTGCTTGATTTTTCTAAAAAACTTATTCTTACATTGACTTCTGAATTCCCTTCCAAAGATGCTGTAAAGGTCTGAAATTTTTGGAATAATTTTTTTTTTTTTTTTTATAATGAGGCGATGTTTGAATTTCTTTAAATTTTAGTTACTTTAATTTAATTTAATTATGTTATGTGTAAGTGTGTGTGTGCGTGTGTTATATATATTATATATATATATATATAACATTAGGGAGAGAAGCAGAACGGGGGGAGAGAAGAAAAGAAGGAAAGAAAGAGGAAGGAAAAAGAAAAAGAGAGAGAGGGAGAGGGAAGGGAAGAAGCAGAAGCGGCGGTGGTCGCGAAGGGGATCGAGGCAGTAGGGCAACTGAAGGTGGTAATGGCACTGAGCACGATCCAGAGGGCGATCGACGCTGTGACCAGTGGCAGTGCCGGTGATGTTGCGCCCGACCCCAAAATCCTGATCGTGAAGGTGATGGAGTAGCGATGGGTTGATGGGGAAGGCGGCGATGTTGGCGGATGGGTTTCAGCAACCTGCTAGGTTTGAGCAGTGGTCTGAGGAGAACGGGTTCCATAAGGCGGGGAATAGATCGGCGTTGGTGGCGTTTGCGCCCGACGCTCCGTTCTTGGTTGCAGGGATGATGGCAGGGGTGGTCGATCTGATGATACTGTGATGTTGGGTCTCTGTTTGGGTGGAGGATTTTAGATACGCATGTACATTGCTTTGTTTCATGGCAAAGATTGTTTGTGGTCAGTGTGTATGTTGTGTTGTCCTCTGATAACACTTGGGTTTGTTTGTTTTGCAGTGGTTGATGGGTTTTCTTTGGGTTCAAATGGATAGCAGCAGAGGTGGTTCTGTAGTGAGATTTTTGAGAATTTGGTTGGGTCTCTTATGGCGGTACAGCATATCACTGTGTGTGTGTGGGTAGTAGTGCGGTAGTAAGGAGGTGACAGTGGCAACGGGAACAAGGCTGAGACGATTTTGGCGTTGGCCAACGTTAGGAGATCATCGGGCAATCTTTTGAATGAATTGGCTGTAGTGATCGAGTTAGGTAACTATATATATATATAAATGTGTGTTGGTTTATGATGTTGAAGAAGAGAGAACAATGGACAAAAGAAGGGTGCAGCAGTAGCGCGGTAGTAGCAGTAGCGCTGTGTGGTGCGGTGCCATGTGGGGTGCTATCCGAGTGGTTGCGTAGCAGCAGAAAAGGTAAGCAGCAGCAGCGTGTGCTGCTGTGTGGTGCGTGTTTGCGGGTGTTGAGTGGCAATGGCGCGGCAGCAGTTAGGCGCATGGCTGGAAGAGATTTTGAGAAGAATTTAGAGTTGATAGCCCTGAATAAAGATGACGTAAAAAGGGGAGATGAGAATTGGGGTTCTACGGAGATCTTAACAGAGGAGGACACGGTTTTGAGAGATGGAGTCTTGGCAGTCGGTAGTGCTTGTCCGGTGTGGTAGTGTTGCTGTTGAAGAGATTGGGGACAAGGAGGGTGAAAAGAGAGCAGATTTGGGTTGGGTTGCCATTACAGGGCAGCGGCAGCAATGGAAATTGGAGCTATGTTTTGGAAATTCCTGCAGCAACTAGAGCTGCATGTTGCGAGTGGAACAGAAGCTGTACAGAGGTAGCAATAGGGTAAGATACTGAATTCTTATTCTTGGATTTTAGAAGCGTGAATAATTAGATTGAATTGTGGGATTTCATTTAGCATAGAAACTATTTTAGATCAAATTGGAATCCAGAAAAATATTCCAAACACAACTTAGTGGCTGAGTTTTACGATTTTATTTGGGTCAAACCAGGTTGAGTCTGACCCGACTCACCCATTCAGATGGCTACCCAATATTGTTATTGTATGAGAAAAATTTTAGATTTGAGTTTGGGAGGTGTTTGGTTCAAAAGGAGAAGCTATCCAATGATTGGCTTACAATGGAAAAACGACGTGAACGTACAGGAAATGGGGAAAATTATGGCAGTGAATAGAACTTTGTGAAAATTTTAATTATGCCGGAAATCATAGTTAATTATGAATTAACCCGAGGAATAAATTAATTAAATATTAATTTAATTAATTTAAAGGAGGGAAAAATTATCAAAACACCCTTGAGTCAAAACACAGTCAAACGAACTCCGATTTAAATAAAAAAAAATAGTGAAATCTTATTATCTCGAACATTCTGGACTCAACCGTGAGGTCCAATTTATAAGGAGAGACATCAGGATATAAGAACCCGTAAAAGTGCAAAATGACAGTTTTGCCCTTTTTAGCTCGAACGTCCAAATTAAATTCCGTGAAAGCCCAAACCTATTTTCTTCGACGTTTCGGACCTGATTGTAGAATTTATTTTAGCAAAATAGAAACTAATAAAATAAAGACATAAAATTTGATGAATAGCATCATTTAAGTGACAAACCGACTGAGTTACATTTTGTGGTTTTAGAAGCATCGCAAGGCAAAGAGAAGGCAGTCTGATCCTTCCACATTCTCACTGCTAGCCACTACACTACGAGCGCGGTTTATTTGGGTTGAGAACAACCTGTCAGGTATGGTGTTTTGGTAATGTTAGAAATGAAGTTAAGTTAGGAATATTTTGTGAATGACTGGAATGACTTATGTGTTTATTTGGAATGTGTATACCTGATAACTTGGAGTTGATTGTTCACATGCTTACGTGCTACTTGCATTTTTTTTTAGAATTTAGTGAAGTGAAGGATATGAACTAGGGCAAGCGTTTAAGTTGATTACGTGAGATATGCATACCTGTGGAATTAGCTGGTGATTTATTTATATTATTGTCTCGAGCATGCTATATTGTTGAAACCATGTTTCATTGAGATTGCATTGGCATATTGGCATATGATGAATCCTTTAAGAACATGGTGTGAGTTGAGCACGTGGTGCTTTGCATTATGAGGGTGCAGATCTTGTGGTGAAAAACCCAAAATTGGCCATTGCATTTGTACTCCGAGCCATCGGGGAGAGGCCCGTAAATGAGACATGGGTGTGGCATTGAGTGCATGGGTATGTCATGCATACTTTCATTGCATTGTACTTGGAAAGCATTTAGAGATAAATGTACACTTTGCACATGTCACGCCTTCGCTTTATTTCTTGCATTAGCATTTCATTATACCAGTAGTTGAGCTGACCCATTCGTGGGACATATATTACAGATGAGGATGCCCCAGCTACTTGAGATTCGATGACACCTTGATAGGATGAAGCACTTGGTGTGTTTTGGCCCATAGGGACTTATGTTTTGTGATTTAAAGGCTTAAGCCCGAATGACCTATGAACAATGTAGTTGTGAGATGTATTTTATGTTTCTATATGTATTGATGGGAAATGATGTATGTCTAGTCAATTCCGTTGAGATTGCTCCTTATTTTATTTCCTTCTTGTCTTGTAGAAAATTTGTATTGTGAAACAAAATGGAAATGATATTGGTATAGTGTAATGAATTGGGAGTCGATGATTCTTAAGTTTAAGTGTAGCTGTATATATAATGGATTGTATAATTAGACGATGTACATTTAAATTCTGTGAGATTTGTGACCATCGAGTGAGGATGGACTGTGACGTGTTTGTATATATTCATGATGTATTGTGATTATCAGGGGGAAAAAGGCTCAAAAAATAAAGGAGGTTTTGTCAAAATTTTCTGAAAAATTAAAGGATTGTCAAGTGTGTAAAACACCTTGTTTATTATGAAAACAAGGGGCAAGGCCCTATGGATTGTACAGAATAGGGAGTTCGGTTAGTGTTTGGAATGTCTTTGATTGTACTTTATTTCTTTATTATTTTATTTTTCCCTTGTCTCGTTACTCTCGCCTCGGGTTCGCTGGAATTCGGGGCGTGACAGATGCTGCTAGGCTAGCTAAGGTATCAGCCCATTTGTTTTCAACTCAGCAAATATTTTCCAATGTGAATTCTTTGAATTGGGACTTGAGTCTGATAACTAGATTTGTATATTTTCGCATCCTTCCATCCCTAAGTGTGAAATCTCATGAGATTTGGTTCACGACCAAGTAAGAGTCAGAATAAGACCTTATATGATTTGTCCCACACTCTTTTTTACTAGATATCAAATTCTCCAAGTTTTGCTAGCCACTTTGTCAGTTGACCTAAGACCTCAAGCTTATGCAATACTGCTTTAAAGGGGTATGAGGTGGGAACTATGATGGTGTGAGCTTGGAAATATGGTTTTCGCTTCTGTGATGAAATGATTAATGTATATGCTACCTTTTCAAACTCAGAATATTTAGCCTTAATTTCAATCAAGCAGATAGCCCTAAAGGTTTTCAACCAATGGCATCTAAGTAATTTTGATAACCATAAAACATTATCCAATGGACTAATGTTTTATCCAAGTGACAATGCAAATAGGTCTTTTAGGTCAAAGAAGATTGTTGACCAAGAAAATGACAAAATTCTATCAGGCTAAAGATTCCACTCAAGATTATGCTCCAAAGCAAAGATCTAAACAAGTGGAATGCTTTCATGATGATTCAAGTAATTGAACACACTCAAGCCCAAGGATTCAAGTAAAGACTTCTATTTTCTTTATTTTGGGTTTTGAGTGACATAGGATTAGATTGATTATTGGTCGTAAGTTTTTACTATTTAAAATGATCATCTAAGACTAACCTCAAATAATTTTTTAAAATAAAACATTGTCATAACTTAAGTTTTCAAATATCAAAGGGTTTTAATAAAAGTACACTAAGAAAGATAAGCTAGAAGATAATCACTGTCTAAACTAGTCGACTAGTTCGTTAAACCAATTGACTGATTTTTAAAGCTTAGTACTTACACTAATCAAATCAGTCGACTGATCCATAGAACCAGTCAACTGAGTTATGTTTTACAAAATAGGCCAAAGACTCACTGTCCAAATCAGTCAACCTTTAAGGAGAATTAATGGACTGACTTTCAAAAACAAAATCAATGTACAAACTAAACTAGTCGATTGATTCATAGAACCAGTCGACTGAGTAACCATTTTGATGTATTGCCTGAACATTTTGTCCAAATCAGTCGACCTAAAGGAAATATCAGTCGACCATTTCTCAAAGGCAAAATAGTATACGAATAGAACCAGTCGACTAATCCATAAAACCATTTGACTAATTGTTCTTAACCAAATGAATCTCAAACCCTTTAAACAAATCAATTGACCGAATCAATCAACTTAATCAGTCAACCAATCCTCATTATAGTTGACTGGTTGATGATTCAGTTGACTGATTCTATCGATCTAGAAATAGCAAATTCAAATTTTGAACAGACAAAAAGGGGGAAAATGGATTTTTTTTTTTTTGAAAATTAACAGACATATTCTTTGAATATTGTATAAATAGAGGTTCTCTAGGGCTTTCTAAGTCATCACTTACAAGCTTACACTTTCACACCTTTATTATTGATTTTAGATCTAACATCTTTCAAATTTAGATCTGAAAGTTATACTCATCTTAAATGCTCAGAGCTTACACATATTCTATCTATAGAGAGTGAGCATCTTATTGCATCAAAACTACTCTAGAAGAAAGTACTATTTGGTAAACATCTTTGTATTATCTCATTGTAGTGAGATTTGTGGGAAGTTGCTACCCGGTGAAGGCAACATGGTATATTTTGCTAGGATAAGAAGGTTGCGATTTTCGATTTGTAAAGGTTTGGTCTCCACCTGCAAAAAGGTCACAATAGTGAAAAAACTCAAGTGGGAATACTTGAGTCAAGGACGTAGAAAATTTTTGAACATCATAAAACTAATGTATTTGCTCTCTCTCTCTCTCTATTGTTTGTTTATTGTGCATTTACAACTTTCATTTTGTAGATCTAAAAAGAAATTAATATTTACAAAATACCCTATTCACCCTCTATCTAGGGTAAATATTTGGGCAACAAAGGTCTTACTAACTTAAAAGACTGGCTTTTGAATTCCTCGGTATTCTTTAATCAACGATTGAGCTGACGGCAAGTTCTGACACTTGCTAAGTACAAATAGAATTGCTCCCCTAGATCTAGCTTTCAGAGAAGCTCTAAAGATTCGAGGTACTTTTTAGCTACCGAAATGCATCTTCACATTCTAGGGTTTATTCTAGCGCCTTGTTTCCTTTAAAAGCTCTGAAGAAGGGAAAACAATGGTCCGTAGATAATGGGATGAAACGATTAAGTGCGACAATCCTTTCATTTAAACTATGGACATCTATTTTGGTTTTAGGGGACCTCATTTCGAGTAAGGTCTTTATCTGAGTTGGACCCTGCCTCTATTTCAGTGTTTGGATACAACGAAGCTTAAGAATTTTCCTTCAGTTAACCTAAAAGTGCACTTTAAGGGGTTGAGCTCCATTTCTTGTTTCTTTAGAATCTCAAACGTATTGGATAGGTGTTGGATGTGCTCTTCCTTTTTCCTGCTCTTTACAAGCATGTCATCAATATACACTTCCATTGTTTCTTTGATCTCATGCTGGAACATTCGTATTAACTAGCCTTTGATAAATATCCCCTACATTCTTCAATCTAAAAGGCATGACCTTCATAATGATATAATCCCATTTTAGAGATGAATGTTGTATTTTCTAAGTTAGAAGGGTGGATCTAAATCTGGTTATAACCCGAATAAGCATCCATAAAGCTTAGGAGCTCGTGCTTGGTTGTTACATCTATAAAATGGTGGATTTTCAGTGCTGGAGAGTCATCTTTTAGAGAGACTTTGTTGAGATCTGTGTAATCCACGCGAACCCTCCATTTTTTATTCTTCTTTTTGGTTAGAACTATGTTGGTTAGCCAATCAGGATAGTACACCTCCCTAATCATTTCTGTATCCAAAAGTCTTTGCACTTCTTCATTGATGATATTATGACGTTCAAGGGAAAGAGATCTTTTCTTTTACCTTACAGGAAGGTAATTTGGGTCGACCATAAGCTTGTGGGATGCTATATCAAGATCTACCCCTTCCATATCTTGGGTTTTCTATGAAAAGACCGGCTTGTTTTTTTCTTTAGGAAATTTATTAGTTAGTATTTTCTTCTCTTGTTAATGACTTTCCCAACCGAATCACCTGTTCTGGATCTTGAGGGTCCAGCTAGTACTTCTACACTTCTTAACAAAGTTGAACCATACTATTCTGACTTTGTGGACTTAAGGGCTCATCAATACATTCTAGGACATCTTTCTCCTCAATAGTCATTCTTAATCAAACAGGTTCAGGGGTTTCTGTAGTTATTATTTCTATGTTAGAGCTTTTAATGCAACCATGTGACATTCACATGTAATGAGCTGGGAACCTTGAATTGTTATTACTATTTCTTCCACTTTGTACTTTAGGCATTAGTGAAAAATTGATGTCACTACCTGCACCTCAATGAATTCAGGGCCTCCTAAGAATTATGTTGTCAGGGGACCTTGCTTCCATTACCATAAGTTCAACAATCACAGTCCTTTGCCCTTCATTTTGCCTTATTGTGACCGGAAGTTTAATTACTCAAAGTGGGACACTTAATTCTCCATTCAACCGTGCCATTACAACCAAGGTAGGCAATATTTGTGGGGAGTCTATTTTTAGCTATTTAAATGGCTGATGAAATAACACGTTTGTCAAACTTCTAGTGTCTATAATCACCATTGTTACTTCAAATTTGGCAACCTTCAAAGTGATTACTAGAGAGTTGTTGTGCAAAAAATGGATTCATCAGAACATATTCTTCCTGCTTGTTTCCCTGCTGAACATATTCTTGGAGTCTACCTCTTTTAATCAAGTGCTCAATTCCCTATTTCAAAACTCTGTATTATTTGCTATATGGTCATCATTTTTATAAAATTCATAGTACTTACTTTGGTCTCATTTTTCAAGGTCTGCTTTCATCCGTTCTGGCCATCCTCAGGTTTTCCCCTAACTAAATTTGATGCAGAATGTGCCTTAAGGATGCGTTTAAAGGGGTATGCGTATCTATTCTCATAGGAAGAGAGCCCAAACTCGTCTGATTCTTTCGGTCTGGCTTTTCAGGGCTTATTCTGCACTTCTTTTCTTCTCTAGACTGTTTTTTCTTAGTTTGGTCTTCTTTTGACTGTCAATCCTTTGGCTCCCTTTGAGAGTTTTTAACATTTTTGAGGGTCATGTATTTTTGTGCCAGGTCGGACATACTGGCTAGGGCATTCTTTGTAAGGTGTCCTTGAACCTCCCAGGGCCACAATCCTGATGTCAACGCTACTATATTCCCTCAGAGTTTCTCATTTGGCTTACTTAACAGCTAGGAGAAACTCAGGACCTTTCTTTATCCTTCCTACTAGTAATAAAACGACTAACGAACCTCTTGCTCAACCCGACAAACAAGGTGGTTGAGTTCGGAGGCAAACGATGGAACCAATCTAGCATTGGTCCTTTCAAACTAGTCATAAATGTTTTTCATATCATAGTATCAGTGCCTCCGTACAAGGCCATTACATAGTAGAATTGAGACAATTGATCTGCATAAGTGAACTTTCCTTCATATAGGTCAAAATTTGGGAGTACAAAATTTCTTAGTCGTTCTTCTCCCATGATAGTGGCATTGAATGGGGTTTTAGGCATCCCCTACTTGAAGAAAAACGTGAACAAGCACGAATCAGAACCGAAGCATACCAGCAGAGAATGGCTAAATGTTTCAACCATGGGTTAAAACCTATCAATTTTCAAATTGGAGACCTCGTCTTGAGAAGGGTGCTCCCAAACACTAAGGATCCCACCATTGGAAAACTCTTCCCTAATTGGGAAGGGCCCTACAAGATAACCAAGATCGTTAGACCTATGACTTCTTGGTTGGAAGATGTAAGTTGGGAAGCCTGTACCTAAACCCTAGAATATCGAGCATTTACGCAAATATTATCAACAAATTTTTTTTTTCACCTCTGAGTGTTCATTTAATGTATAGACCCCGAAATGCCTTGTATTCATTGCAAGTGTTATAGGTCTGGTCCATTTTATTCAATGTACAGATCCCTAAAAGCCTTGTATTCATTACAAGTTATACAGGTCTGATCTATTTCATTCAATGTATAAACTCCTAAAAACCTTGTATTCATTAATAAAAGTATAAAATTATTTAAATTTTCATATTTATTAATTACAAGTAATAGTACTATACACGATGTAGTAATGGTGGGTTTCACGAGGGAAGAATAAAGAGGGTGAGAAGCCACAAACTTACTGGTCCAATAATACAAAAAATAATGTTATAGATTCCATAATTCTTATCTTATTTTAATTTTAAGAGATTCACTATTTATTAAATAAAAAATATTATATCACTCATACTGAGATGATAAGATAAAAGTCGAATAAAAAATGTGGAATCAATTCTCATATTGCAAATTAAAGGCTGATTGATTGCAAGTTGGGGATGGGGGAGGGCCCTTTAAGAGAAAAATATATGCAGGTGTGTTTGCTTCAATGATAGCTTCATTTATCCTGACCTAATTGCAACCTTTCATATTTATTTTAGACAAAAAGTTTGGGTGTTACAGCGTTCTTTGAATGCAATTGTATAAGCTCTTCCTCAACTTTTGTATCCACTGTTTCAGAGACACGAACTGCCACATGGAAGAAAAGTAATCAGACAATGGCAGAGAGTGTTGTTACCTTTCTGCTCAACCAGCTTACGCCCTTTCTCAATGAAGAGGTGAAACTGCTAGGAGGAATTTGGGAAGAATTGGAGAACATCAGAGACGAATTGAAGCGCATGAGGGCTTTCTTGAGAGTTGCTGACGCAAAGGAAGATAGTGACCCGAAACTACAAGTATGGGTTAAGCAAGTGCGGGATGTGGCCTACGAACACGGAAGATGTTCTTGATGAATTCATGTTGTGCCTGGCACATCATCTTGTAGATGGATTCTATGGTTTTCTTTGTAAGATTTGTTTCTCTATTAAGAACTTGAAAGCTCGCAGCTGAATTGCATCAGAAATACGAAGAATTCAATCTCGAGTTCCCAAAATTTCTGAGGGACATCAGAGATATCATTACCAATTTAATATCTCAGATCAAGGATCCACCTCCACTACTGTTGCCAACAATCCATGTTATGATCATCGTCGAGGTGATGCACTTTTACTTGAAGAAGCTGAGGTTGTGGGAATTGACAGGCACAAGAAGCAATTGATTAAGTGGCTTGTGGAGGACAATCCAAGATTCAAAGTCATTTCGGTGGTGGGAATAGGGGGATTGGGAAAAACCACTTTGGTAAAGAAAGTTTACGAAGATGTACACGTAAAGGGACATTTTCAAAATCGGTGCTGGGAGCCATGGACATTACTGAGCTAACAATACAAATCAAAGAATTTCTCCAACAGAGCAGGTATGTGATTGTTTTAGATGATGTGTGGAGCAGACATGCATGGCATTCTGTCAAATTAGCATTGCCTCACAACAATTGTGGCAGTCGTGTAATGCTCACAACACGCATTGTTGATATAGCTTCTACTGCAAGTATTGTAGACTTCCATGGCAACATCTATCACATGAAGGCCTTGACTGAAGAAGAGTCTTGGACTCTGTTTTGTAGAAAGACATTTCAAGATAATAGTTGCCCTGACCATTTAAAGAAACTCTCTCAAAGTATCCTAGAAAAATGTGAGGGCTTGTCGCTTGCAATTAGTGGCAATAAGTGGTCTTTTGGCTACAAAGGACACGAATGGAATACAGGAATGAGAAATGGTTGAATGGAGCCTTGGTGCTGAATTAGAAGGCAACGACGAACTCGAGAGCATGCAAATAATACTTTTTTTAAGTTACAGTGATTTGCCTGATCACTATCTAAAAATTTGTTTCTTGTACTTGATCATTTTTCCTGAGGATCACATGATTGAGTGCATGAGACTGATTCGGACTATGGATTGCTGAAGGGTTCATTGAAGTGAGAGAAGAAAGGACATTAGAAGAAGTTGCAGAGGGATATCTCAATGACCTCGTTAATAGAAGCTTGATTCAAGTAGCAGAGAGAACCACATATGGAAGGGTCAGAATGTGCCGCATCCATGACCTTATTCGTGAAATTTTTGTATCAAAGTCAAAAGAACAAAACATTATAGCAATAACTATTGGATCAAACACGAAGTGGCCAGAAAGAGTTCGACGCCTATCAATCCACAACACCTTGGAAACTGTACAACAAAGCTAGGTCATTTTCTCAACTTCGTTCTTTGCTCATGTTCGAGGTAAGGGATTCCGCTATGCAAGTCATCGATGCTTATGTTGTTCAATGGTTGTTTGAGGTTGCTGAAGGTTTTAGACTTGAGAGGTACTTTTTTGGAGACAGTTCTAAATGAAGTTGTCAAATTATTCCATCTTAAGTATTTAAGCTTGAGGGGAACCAATGTGAAAATGCTTCCAAAATCCATTGGGAATCTTCAAAAACTAGAAACCTTGGATCTTAAAGGCACCTATGTCACTGAGTTGCCTATTGAGATCCAAAAGCTTCAACAACTTCGACATCTCCTTGTGTATCGTTACAATACAACAGAAACTTATGTACCTTTTCACCATAGACAAGGTTTTAAAGTTCAAGCAAAAATAGGAGCATTGTTATCTCTACAAAAGCTTTGTTATATTGAGGCAAACCATTTTAGAGGGGGCCTTAATATGGTGGAAGAGCTAGGAAGGCTGACCCAATTGAAAAGGTTAGGGATTGAGAAGTTAACAAGAGAAAATGGGATGGCTTTATGCTCTTCCATTGCAAAGCTCCGCAATCTTCAATCATTGTCCATCACTTCAACAAAAGAGGATGAGATTACAGATCTGCAATCTTTGTCTTCAGCTCCTTAATTTCTTCGAACATTAATCTTGAGAGGGCGTTTAGAGCAGTTTCCATGCTGGATACCTTCTCTTCATAGCCTGGACAAGGTAGTTTTGATGAGTAGCCAGTTAAGGTATGATGAGCCACTTCAATCGCTTGAAGATTTGCCTAATCTTTCAAAACTTTATCTTCAGCAGGCTTACGATGGGGAGGAATTGTGTTTCAAGGAGGGAAGGTTTTCAGAGGCTTAAGGAATTAGGGCTTATTACATTAAAAGGATTGAGATGGGTAACAATGGAGAAGGGCACGATGACTCGTCTTGAGGAGATACGTATACGAAATTATAAATTAATGGAGCAGGTGCCCTCGGGCATTGAACTTCTAACCAACCTTGAATATCTTATTCTTGGCTGACATGTTGGATAAATTGTTAACGAGGATAGATCAAAAAATAGGTGTGGATTATTGGAAAATAGGTCACATCCCCCGAGTTTGGATTGCAGACACACAGTCAGGTTATTGGAGAGGAGCTTATTTGTAAGAAAGTATGAGAATGAAGAAAAGAATCCTCGAAATTCTTGCCAGATAGCGATCATCTTTTAAGCTAGCAAATTTGATTTTTCTTTTCCTTTTTTCCTTTATGTGTTATTAATTTGTTGTATATCATATTACATTACTCAAAAGCATAAAAGGGGAGTAGACAACTACATGTTTGTAAATTAAGCAATTCTGAATTTGTGATGTATTGATTCTAATTTAGGATTGGGAAACATAAAAAAAATTGCTCTATTAGTCTTTAAAAATATTGAAACCAAACTCTTGCCTCTCCAACATTTATTGTAACTTTCAACTTTTAATAGGTTAAAAAATTTATTTTTGTTATTTATTGTCTTAATAAGATTTTTTTATTTGTTTTAGTAGAATGGAAAAGAAAACACATTCAAATAACACCACCTACAGAAAGGTTCTTTTAAAGGACACGGTAAGGATGCTTGCAAAAAGGAGATTTCAGCATTAATAAGAATCAATTGGGGAAAAAAAAAGGTTTTATTAGTGTTAAATAAAACAACTACAACATTTCATGCTAAATAAAACCAATACAATTACTGAACATAAGGTCCAAATTGGCCGCCTTCAGCAGGCCAAATTATAGTATAACTGAACTTCTTGCATATTGGTTTAAGATTTCAGAATCTCCAAATTTTTCAAAATAAAATGACTAAGTATGTTATTATTACATTAATTCAACTTGTAGCTAAAGGTCATCCTCAAATTTGATAAAACACCACTTAATATTCATTGTGTGTGTATATTACATATTTTGTACATAATGGGTAAAATAATGTAGGGCCCAGAAAGAGTTCCACGCCTATCAATCACAACACCTTGGAAAATATACCACAAAGCGGGCCCTTTTCTCAACTTCATTCTTTGCTCATGTTTCGGGTGATGGGTCCTATGTTGTTCAATGGTTGTTTGAGGTTGCTGAAGGTTTTAGAGTTTAGGGATACTTCTTTGGAGACAGTTCCAAATGAAAAATTCAAATTATTCCATCTTAGGTATTTAAGCTTGAGGGGAACCAATTTGAAAATGCTTCCAAAGTCCATTGGTAATCTTCAAAATCTAGAGACGTTGGATCTTAAAAATACCAATGTCATTGAGTTGCCTATTGAAATCCAAAAGCTTCCAAAACTTTGGCATTTCCTTGTGTATCGTTACATATTAAAAGGAACTTATTTCTCCTTTCACTCTACACAAGGTTTTAAAGTCCCAGCAAAAGTAGAAGTGTTGTTATCTCTACAAAAGCTCTGTTATATTGAGGCAAACCATTACAAATGTGACATTAGTATAGCGACAGAGCTAGGTAGGCTGACCCAATTGAGGAGGTTAGGGATTAAACAGTTGAGAAGAGGAGATGGGATGGCTTTGAGATCCTCTATTGCAAAGCTGAGCAATCTTTGATCATTGTCCATCACTTCAATAAATGAGGATGAGATTATTGATCTACAATCTCTGTCTTAAGCTCCTCAATTACTTTGAATATAGTCTTGGAAGGATAGCTGGAGAAATTTCTGTGCTAGATACCTTCTTTTCGTAACCTGGCTAGGGTATTTTTGAGATGGAGCCATTTAAAAGGTGGTGATGATCCACTGCAATCGCTTTAAGATTTGCCCAATCTATTCAGAACTTTCACTCCATCAGGCTTACGAAGGGGAGGAATTGTGTTTCAAGGCAGGAGGTTTTCAGAGGCTTAAGAAATTATAGCTTATTACATTAGAAGGATTGAAATGGGTGAGAGTGGGAGAAGGGAACGATG
Source organism: Nyssa sinensis (assembly GCA_008638375.1). Classification (NCBI taxonomy): domain Eukaryota; kingdom Viridiplantae; phylum Streptophyta; class Magnoliopsida; order Cornales; family Nyssaceae; genus Nyssa; species Nyssa sinensis. The sequence continues at coordinate 6,642,121 of CM018048.1, read as the reverse complement.
CCTCTTCTCGAGGTTACATATATCCAAAACTGTAAATTGGTAGAGGAGGTGCCCTCAGGCATTCAACATCTAACCAACCTTGAATATTTAAATTTTGGTGACATGTCAGATAAATTTTTATTGAGGGTGGATCAAGAAATAGGTGTGAATTATTGAGAAATAACTCATATCCCCCAAGTTTGAATTGGCAGACACACAATCAAGTCATTGGAGAGGACATTACTTGTAAGACAGTATAGAGGAAGAGAAGAAAATAGTCAGTCTCCATATATGGATCATCTTGTAAGGTAATGGTTTCGAATTTCTTTTTCCCATATTACATTACTAAAAAAAAAAACACTATACTAGTAGAGAGAGACATGTTTGTAAAAAAGAAAAATTTGACTTTGTGATGTGATGATTCTAATTTAGGATGTTTCCAATTGGTCTATCACCCTTTTTAAAATATATATATATATATATATATATATATATTCAAACTAACTCTAACCTCTACTACATTTACTTTGACTTTCAACTTTTCATAGGTTAAAAAATTTATTATTGTTACTTATTATGAAAATAAAAATGAATTAGAGAAAATGCTTTATAAGTAACAAATAAAACAAGCCAAATAAAAACAACTACAATGGGTGAATATAAGGTCCAAATTGGCCACCTTGACCATGTCCAATTATTGTCTTTTATCAGTGAAGAATTTAACCGTACTTGAATTTTAATTTAAGATTTCAAAATCTCCAAATTTTGCAAAATAAAATGACTTTTTAAGTGTGTTTGTATTACATTAATCAACTTGTTTCTAAAGCTCTACTCAGGTTAATAGAATATCACTCTATCGATCATCCATAGAAATACATAATGTGTGTGTACATTAAATATATACACACACACACATAATGGGTAAAATGTTGTAGGGGAACATTTAACCAACTGTAAATACCTTGAGTTGGATGACATGTCATATGAATTTTTAATGAGGATGGATGGAGATATAGGTAAGGATTATTGGAAAATAGCTCACATCCCTTAAGTTTGGATTACGGATTCATAGGAAGGTCATTAGAGATCGAGGAGCTTACATGTAAGAAAGTATGAGAATGAAGAAAAGAATCATCAAGAGTTCTTTCCATATAAGGATCATCTTTTCAAGTCATGTATCATATTACATTACTCAAAACCATAAAAGGGGAATAGACAACTAAATGTTTGTAAATTAAGCAGTTCTCAATTTCTGATGTATTAATTCTGAGGTCCAAATTGACCGCCACCTTCACCATGCCAAATCACAGTCTATTCTCACAGATTTAACTGCACTTCTTGCATATTGGTCTAAGATTTCAAAATTCTCAAAATGAAATGATTAAGTGTGTTATTATTACATTAATCAACTTGTTGCTAAAGGTCTCCTCAAATTAATAAAATAACACTCTTGTAGAGCCTTTATAAAATTCTTATGTGTATATATTACATATTTATATATAATGGGCAAAATGATGCAGGGGCCAATGTCACATCTTAAGGAATGGTTTTTAATGGGCAAAGGCTATAGAAAGAATGGTGATTTATTGATTGGATTTTCTTTGGTTTTGAGTTTCCATCCATCACATCCACTCTTATGTTATCTCCATCCAATTGATAAAACCGTTGTTCACCTTTCTGTAGCTTTTCCCATTTTTAGGTCTCGTTTATTTCGACGGCTGGTTGAGAGTTTTTGTGGTTTGGAGCCTCTAATCGCACATAGTGGATTGTTCTATTTGGATAAAAACTCAAACCGTGTTTAATGACTTGTCAACCCTCAAAATCATGTTTCCACAACTTTTTGGCCATCGCAGTTCAAGCTTCTTTTCTTTTGTTTTTCTAGTTTTACTTTTTTTTTTATTTTTGAATTATTAAAATTATGTCATTATTCTAAAATCTATTTATCCTTAATCTTTTTCATTATTTCTCATTGTAGCTCGATTATGTTTGACTTTTACTAAGTAATCATTACCCTTTTTAAAAAATCTCTTTTATGTTCTACCTATATAATTAAAAATTATTTTTATATATTACAATTATTTACTTTGTCAAGAGTTAATTTATTTAATAATATGTTAATTTTTGTTATATAAGATTTATATAATGATTTATTTTTTATTCTATTTTTAATAAATACATATTTGTTTACATTTGTACTATTTATGGTTCTATATTAATATAACACATGACTAAATATAATCTAATATTTAAGGATAATAAAAACATTTCATACTCTTTAAACACTTGTTAACAATTTATCAAATATTATTTCTACCATCATAATCACTTGTGAAACACATCTATCCAAGCACTCAATAACTTGACCTAATCAGTATTTTTATACAGTTGTTTAATTTTAACTACTACTTAACTCTAACAGTAACAGACACTTAAGTACACAATCAAATTCATTGAACTTGTAGTTGGCCAAATACACAACCTGGCCGTTCATTGGTCTTCTATGACAAAAATGAATAATCTACCTGATAATGGAAGCAACCTAAATTGAGTAACGAGTGCATAAGCCTCCAGTAAACAGCTGGCCAGAAACCAATTTCATTATCAGTAAACCAATTTAGGCTACTTCATGCCACTTTAGCTGGAAATGCAGCACTCATGTTCCTTGCAAGAAAAAAGAGGAGACAACTAAACTGAAGAAGAATAGATTGATGCACATGTCATGGTCCATGGAAACTCAACAAGTTTGATCTGAAATCCAATCTGTCTTCACACCTATTTTCATTACGAAGCAATTAAAATTAGCCATAACTTTGGCCACAAGTAGGTATCAGCATTAGCCGTAATCTTTACCTAGATTTCCATGAACATGTCATTGTATGATAGTCATAAATCTCTCAATGGCCACTACCCAAAGACCAAATCAATAGAAATCATTAAAAAGTTCAAAGGCATGTAAGCTATTACTTATCCATAACAACCCCTCAATTCCAAAACATTTAACAAAGCATGTAAGATTTCAATTACCCGTGGCCTTGAATCAAATGAATCAATGGTTAAAATTGTCCAGCTACAAAAAACACGGTCTACACTTTTTGGGTCTGGAAATTCTAAAATGTAAATGATAGAAAGAAAGAACAAATAAGGGCCAGAAGTAGACAATCCCTCTTTCTACCTAGATATGACAGCACCCACAGAAGACTCCCCATACTTTTAACTGCAAAAGTTGAGCTTCTTCATTACTTTTGCATAAGCCAAAGGCACAATACCAGGCCATCTTAGTCTACGTTTAGCTTTCCTTAGACTGCATTAAATAACAAAATCTCATACCATTTAATAAGGTTCATAGTTCTCACTGCTCTAAGCATGAAATGAGGAAAACTTAGACAAGAAGTAAAATTACATTCAGATAACAGTACCAAAATCTTCACTGAAAGAAAAATAAGCATTGCTTAACCCCCAAAAAATAGGGCAATTAAATGTTATAATTTTTTGATAAGATGACCTTTAACTTACCAGAATGCAAAATAACTTTTTCCACCATATAAAATCAATATCTTCCTATTTCTTTTAGATAATATTACTATAATGTCATCCATAACAGTAAAAAAGAAAAATTAAGAGTTAATGTTGATGCATAAGATGAATGGCAGATATCTGATTAAGGTTCTGTCTTCTTCCTCAAATGGAACATCTATTCTCGATTTAGAAATATATAATTTGTCTAACTCATTTAATCATCCATACAATAACCTAATTTCGTACCAATTAATAGGACTAATACTTGCAGCATAATTGAGTCCCAAGGGGCTTTTTTTATGAAGATTTTAATGCTTCCCAAAAGTATATATAGCAAGGTTCTTCATCTCAAACAATATTCAACACCTCATCCGAGTTGAAAGACTCATTGCTGGTATTTTCACTACTCTGGGACTCATCAGTTTTGTGATTTTTTTTGAACATTACTATTTCTTGTCAAAATAAATAAAGGGATTCACCCATTTAGTTCTTAAGTCATTAGAGGATGGGCCTTGGCACAACGGTAAATTTGTTCTATTGTAACCTGGATGTCATGGGTTCAGTCGTGGAAACAGCCTCTTCACTCGAGCAGGTAAGACTACATATGTCTAACCCTTCCCAAACCTAGCAATGATGGAAGCCTCGTACACTGGGTTAGCCCTTTACTTCTTAAGTCATAAACAACCCTCATCTTCGGGCATGTCTAGCAACAACTTCATCTTCCTTTTCAATGCCTCAATTAGATGATCTCAAAGCTTAAATTTCCTTGAGGCAGAAGAATTCTTCCCATCAAACATGCTCAAAACTTTCACATAGAATCATCCTCACATTGTTACTTTGAAACCCAATACAAATATATAGTGTATATACAATTCATATGTAAACATGATAGGTAAAATATTGCAGGGCCAAAGTCACATCTTCGTGCCGTTGTTTTATGTCCATTTTCTTTTTTATCACAGCCACTTTATTTTCTCAACCTTGTCTCCATCTAATTGATAAAACCAGTGTTTGCCTTTCTATAGCCTTAGCCATTTTTAGTAACACTGTCAAATTTATTGATCTCATACTTTTTCAAATGAATGATACTATTGTTCATTGATCTTCTATAACAAAATTTAATACTCATACTTGATAATGGAAAACGTCCTAAATTGGTAACCAGTGCATACGCCTTTAGTAAACAGCCTGACCAGAAACCAATTTCATGATCAACAAACTCATTCAAGCCATGTTCAAGACACATTGGGTGTAAATGCAGCACATATATGTTTCAGCACTCATGTTCCTTACAAGCAAAAAAAGGGAGACTAACATGATGATAAAGATTAGATTGATGCACGTACCATGGTCCATGGAAACTCAACAAGTTTGATATGAAATTTTCAGTCTGTGTTGCATCATTTTCATTAGGAAGCAGTTAAAATTAGCTATAACTTCGACCACAAGTAGGTACCCATCATCAGCTATACCCTTTACTGTATGGGTATAAAATTAATCAACTTACAAAGCAAGATATGACACTGGTCATATGCCGAAGTAAAATGACCAAACTATCCTCATCAGGGTAACTTATAAATAAAATGGCACGGGAGCTCCTGAGCAAGCTTCCTTGATAGACCTCCTAGGCTATCCCTTTTGTTACAGAAAACATCACACTCATCCGTCATACTCCACATTGGCAACTGGGTTGACTAAGTATATGCCGTTTGAATAAGACTAATTGAGCGGGATTCCGATCCCCAAGAAATCCATGAGCATTATTCTCATGCACAATGTCAATCATGGCATCATATTCGAATCAGTTGAGGTCAAGAAATACCCAAACCTCTAGTTTAAAGGTACGCCAATTTTGGTATGAATCTTCCTGCTATATTTCTAGTACTTAACCTAACATCCCGGTAATTTGATTATCGGAGAATTCTTGGCCAACATCACATCAATGTTTCTTGACCAACTCCAATAGTCTCTTCCCTTTTCTTTTTTTCTTTTTTTTGTTGCAAGAGAACATTTATTTGTGAAGAATTTCTCTCACATTTACCTAGGTTATTTGATGTGAACCAGAAGAAATGATCTCACGATGCATGAGAGCCCAATTTTAAATGTTGAAAACCCTTATATCCAAGATAAACTATTAACTGTACTATGTATGTCCTTGTTTGATAATTGGAAAACTTTAATTAATAGTGGCCATTATCCAAGGATGAGATCAATAGAAAACATTTAAAAGTTCAGAGGCATATCAGCTATTACTTTTCCATAACAATCCCTCAATTCTAGAATATTTAACAGAGAATGTAAGATTTCGATTAGACAAAGCCTCAAATCAAATGAATCAATGGCTAAAATTGTCTAGCCAAATAAGATTAATATATATTTTTGATGGATCAGTAAAGGGTATTTCAGTCCATTTTACGTGCATCAAACTAAATTCTCGTATGTTTTTTATGGATTGGTAAGGGGGTATTCCAGTCCAGTTTACGTACATCAGACTAAATCCTCCTCCCCGTGACAGCTAGACCCACCATTTAATCTCTAGCTGCCAACAATCAGCAAATAAGAGACTCGAACTCAAGACGCTTGCATTTTATCCTTTGTGTCTTCATTGCTCGGCCACACCTCTAGGTGATAAGATTAATATTATTTTAAGACTCCTTGTTTGCAAGTTGACAAAGGACGTAGCAGACAAGAAAAATTATTAATGGGACCACTAGTCTCCACCGACCATAAACTAACATGTTATGAGTGGACGGATTCAGAAATTATAGTTACGAGAATCAAAGTGTATATATTACAAGTTTTAAGAGGAATTTTGTAAAATTCAACAAATTTTGAGGAGAGATAATTCATAATTTATAAATAATAAAAAATAGCAAAATTTCAAGATGAAAGTAAAAATTTTCAACCCCTTAGCCATCTCATGGAACCGTCACTCGTGTTATACTTTAAAAATAACGGTGGAAGTAAATACATTCTAAATGAAATATTTTTGTATTCATGTTCTCTCATTCATACATCATGAATTAGAGTCTATGAATATACAAGTGGAGTGCGTTGAGCTTCGCCATTAAAATATCAAATTTTTTTTTTTTTTTTTTTTTTGTGTACATTACATATTTTGAAACCATTTAATACTTTTTTAGCAAGAGACTTTTAAAGAAGTTAGCAATGGAGAAAAAATTACAAAAAAATTTCATAATCATACATATCAAAGTTTGAGATATGACATATACTTCATATTAAAGCATGACTATTACACTATTTATACTACATGTATGTTAATTAAATGAATTTTTTTCATGATACTTTATTGTTTCGACTTTTTTTTTTCTAGCTATAGCTAACTGCTTTAATTGTGAATAAATATTATTCATATGGTTAGACGTGTTTCAAGTCAATAAATAATGATTTTTTTTATTCTCACTCTCCCCACGAGGGGGAGATATGTATTTAATTTCTTCCTCCTAAATTTGGGCTGAATTTTATTTATGTAATTGTTACATTCGGTTGAGTTGTTAGATATTTTGGGATCTAGAATGTGAGAGACTTTTGTGAAGTTGTAAAGTAATATTTGACAAATTTAGAGTGCACCTTTCAATGAAAAAAAATACCTTGAAGTTCTCCCATTCCTATGACCCAATTGCAACTTATAATTTTATATATATATATATATATATATATATATATATATATTAGGCAAGGATTAGCAGAATCTTCAAGCCTTCTTTCAATCTAACAGTAAACAAGCTCTTCTAAGTTAAGTTTGGGCAAGATTCCTTTAATGCATGGATAATTATGTTTGGGGCTATGGGATTGAGATTTTCCTCTTGTTGGATATTGGGACGGGCTTGACCTGAACCCATAGTCATTTGGGCATCTACAAGATTTGAATGAGAGTTAGTGATAAGATTAAAATTCTTATCATTATCTGGTTGATTTTGAATTTCAACTAACGCAGATATATACTGCGTTTTTAGTTACACGATGGGTGTGGGAGGATTTTTGGTTATCCATCAACTTCCTAGATCCTCTTTCCATTTTCTCTTTAAGATTCTTCTGAGGTTACCATCGCGATACCTCTGGACTTGGATTGTGAAAATACATAAGAGACTCGATTTTGTAACCATCCTATTAACAAGAAAGATTTCTACATCGATGTACATGACAGAGAATCTCATAGCACAAGCCTGGTTCCTTCCGTTTCAGCGAACCCGGACTACAAGAGTTAACAGGGTTCAACCCTATTGTTATTTCATATATTTCCTTTATTGGTATCAAAGCCATAGACTTGTGTTGGCTAATATATTTGTTGTATGCATGTATATTTATTAAGAAAGAAAATCATGTATATAACTCACACGGCTAATTTTTTAAAAATTATTCTAAGAACACCTTTTGAATGATCTACCACAGTGGATGTGTTCTTTATAAACCCAGTATGTAGTCCTTAAAATTTCATGAACGATCCACCGTCAGATTTGTGAGAAATCTGTGTTTAAAGTACTTGATTTTTCAAGAAAACACAACTTTAATATGAATATTTGGGTTTTAATACGATTTGTAAAACCTTGATTATTATGCATGAAATTTATATCGAATTGTTCCTTGTCGCAAGATCTTTCTAATGATATATGGTACACAATTTTGGGTCTGTGAGAAATCCGAGTTTAAAGTTCTGGTTTTTTCAAGAAAACACAACTTTAATAGTGAATTTTTGAATTTTAATACACTCTTATAAAACCTTGATTATTATGCATGAAATTTATATCGAATTGTTCCTTGTTGCGAGAGATTTCCAACGATATATGGTACACAATTTTTCGTCAAAAAACAAGTGAGATATAAGGTTCCAAAGTTTGACAACAATCATGGCCAAACCTTGTTTTTGGAGAAGATGAATTGCAGAGAAATGCAACCCCCACTCTCAGTAGGGTGCATGGGAGCTCGTGCTTCATCTTCCGGGGCCTATTTTTTGACACCTCTAGAGAGTGGACCTTACTCACTGAATTTGTGACCCCGTGATATATTTTTTGTAATTTTTTTCTTGTGGAAATTAGTTTAAATTAATTTTTATTACAAAAAGTGTCAAAAATATGTTTAAAAGCTTTTTCAAAAATTTTAAAGAGCTATATTTGAGATTAAAATCACATATTAGTATTTAGTATATTGTTGGGAGTCCAAATTATTTTTTGGTGAATTGTTTACCTATTTTGTTGTTTTTAGGGCTTTAAAAATTAATTTTTTATCTCAAAAATTGGTTAAAAATTTCAGAAAATTTGTTTTAAATGTGAAAAATTCTTGGAAAGACTCTGAAAATTAGGAACAATTATATTATGTGTAGAACATATTTTTAAGGTCATGTGTGGATCATTTATGAATTAATTATCATATAGATAATTATTTGTTGCATCATTATTGTGTAATATTGATCACCATTAATTGTGAGACCCAAATACTCACAGTCTAGTTCACGTGTTGTTGTGATGTATGGAATAACGAGGTTAATTTTGTGATATATGAGATATTGACGCGACATTCCCCATTCATTTTATTATTTTTAGTAGATTGATGTAATAAGTTCATTGTACAATGTAATAAATTTTGGAAAGGGTTGTGTTTAGTTATGAAGCCTTGTAAGGGAATGTGTTTTGGTTGTAAACTCATATATGTATAAATTACCTTAGCATGATGTACTAGAACTGCCAATTGGGCTCAAGTAGAGTCCATGTGCTTTAGAATATGCGCATTGATTATTATTATTATGTGGATGAATTAAATTTATTTTAATTCAGAAATTATTGTGTGGATGAATTAAATTTGTTTTAATTAAAAATTATTTTGCTTGAAATTATTTAAAAATATACTACTGTTTACATAAATAAGAGATGATTATGAGCCTAGCGAAATTTTCGATCTCATAGTGTATAATAGAATAATATTTTTAATTAAATTTTTGGTAGCAGAATAATATGATGAATGTATGCTTAAATGTCATCCTGCGCACTATGATAGTAGTGAAATAACGTAAATGAATGTGAATGTCGACTTGACCAACATAAATGCTTAGAATGACCACATGACACATATAACATATGTGTAGACATTGACCAATAGGAAAAATAGTTCAATACCTTGAGACATGGAAGTCAGTCATAATTAATTAAATTGTTAAATGCTCTTTATTATGTAGAGAAACATATAAATAAATCTCATTGAAAAATTATTTTGGTTAGTTCCATGACAATTATTAAATTGCCTTTGATGAGCAGCAAATTCTCGTCATATAGTAACTTGGCTTGCATTTAATTTTTTTCTTTTTTTAAAAAAAAACCTACATGACGCTACTTATTTAAATAAAAATATTTTTTAAAATAGTTCGTCATCTTGAGACAAAAGGTAGAGTCCCAAGAGGCGAACTCCTAAACTAACCTTGTCACCTTGGGTGGGCCAAACAAGGCTTTTGGGGCGATGTTTATAGATAAGGAAAAATTGCTAACTAGGGTGAGGCTAAGAAACTTGCATCAAAAGTAGGCAAGAAAGTCAAGTGTCATAGGGGTATGCATGACAGATAATGAGATATATTATAAAATGAGCTACTATTTAAGAATAAAAGGGATCATTTTGTTCGTAGTTGTACTAAGTCAAAGTTGACCATTTTATTCAAAATAGAGAAGATATTAAGTAAAAGACATAAAATTGGGTGTAAAAGGTGCGACTTTACAATGCTCATAGTGTTTTGCACATTATTCACAAGTGGTAACATAAAAATTAATTGCCACAAAGGTGAGCTGATTCATTCTTTTGAGCAACATATGGCCTTATGATAAAATAATTGGATATTAGTGTTTGACTAGACGTTTGGTACACCTCCAATCCAATTGATTTTTGTCCTTTTCTCATCTTTAAATTTAAGTTTTTGGGAATGAACGAAACTATTTATTCTTTGTGAAATAATAGTTCAATGTAGATTGATTAGTTTGAACTACCCTATGTTAGAAGTAGCTTCATTATATGAGTATGATAGTAGCTCCGTCTCATTGGATTATTTGATAATTTTGGACTTATCTCTTTATGGCTTTCTATGATGTTATTTTTTTAACAATAACATGGACACATTGAACTAGATTGGATGGCTAGATTAGCTTGAGAAGACCTGTTGGGGTTACAAGAAAAAATCAGTCTATTAGTGTGTAAACCCTATTTGATTGAAAAGCCTGTAAGAAACCTTATTTGTAAGGTAGATCGGCTCCTTATCCACTAGAGTTAGTTCTAATATCAAATATATGCGAACTCATGATGTTATGAAAATTGGGCATATAATAGAACCTCTTGTTTTCTTACTTTGGTACTCGCGCTATGATTGCTCACCTAACTCAAGCATTAGTTACTTTGATCATTGCTATAAGCATTTGTCTTATTACTTCAAGACAATTAAGTGAGAAAAATGAGGAAATTGGATTTTGTTAAATACGGTTAGGTCGATGATAGCGCAAATATGTTTTGTATGGCCTATATCCTTAACTAAATGCCCTGATAGTCAATTTCTTTAAGATTGAATATGGTGAAATGTCTAATTTGGAAGGCTTATCACATTTTGGGGTTTATATGATTTGTTCACATTATTTATTATTTTTGTGAGAACTTGGCCCTAAGTCTTAAAAATGTTAGCTTTTTAAAATATTCTTTTTGAAAGTTTAAAGGGCCATTGGATTTTTAATTGAACACCTCATGTTAAGGAATGACTAAATTGAGTTACACAATGAGAAAAATTTAAAGGATTTTTAACTTTGGGGGTTAATGGAATATATAGAAGTCACACCATCTTTCGGCGAGGATGAAAAATTGTTATCTCATTCTAGAATCGTCGACGATATTTTGGATAATGGGAGTGACTTGTCGCCTAGTGGGAGTGTACCACTTGAGGAAGAGGAGTGGCCTACCGCCCACTGGGAGTGTACTACTTGAGGGAGATTCTTAATATCCTTAGTTGTGTAGAAGCAAATATAAAATATTTTCTCATCGTCTTTGTGAGATTAAAGGGATAAATTTTAACTATTGCTCCGCATGTTTAAGTAAATATTGCTTATTATATAAAGGAAAAAACTTTCTATGTTAATAGTGTATGAATGACTGCTATGAGTGATAAGTTGAGTTAAATTAGCAAAGAATCAAACTTTGAGAATGGTAGATCTCTTTTTGTGTAGGATTGATTAACTAGTATTTTCGTCCTATCTTTTTTGAAAATGACCTATCCCAAAGAGCATATTGACTATATAAAGAGATTTTCTCTAGTGGTGAGAATTGTCTCCATCCACCTTATTCCAATGATTGTCGCATATGTTAGATCTTAGAAGCTTTCTAGATGGACATAGAAATTATCTATTCTATAAAGAATTAGATAATGATTCTTCGTGAATCAAGTTTTGGGCTTCAAGGTCAATGAACAAAGAGCTCAAATTGTGCTTGCTTAAGTGTTCATTTGTGACCTAAAGTCATCGCCAAGTCAGTGAAACCTTAGACTTCATCGAACAATTATTTTCATGATGATCAAGGAAGCCATAGATAGTCCAAAGATAGTATTTTGATCTTTTGTATGGTTGTTGACATATATGGAATTTGTTGTCACCACGTGAAGGTGTTTGTCCTATATTGATTAGGACATAGGTGAAGTAGACTATGCTTGAATTTGAGTTCTATGAAGATTTCCTTGAGGGATTTCTTGTTTTATCTTGAGAAATCTATAAGAAATCTTGTTAGCATAGTCCTAATGTATCGACAAATTGATATAGGCATACTGTGGTTTTGATCATTGCAACTGGATTAGTAGGGAAAGAGATATTTTTGAGGAATTTCCTATGTGAGAGTCGTTGAGATTCTGAAGTGCATTGGGATGTGTACTCTATTATTTTTATAGATCTTATTTATGATCAAATTATTAGAGTAGCTTAGTACTTTGCTTGTAGAAATCTGAAAAAAAATGAGGGAAAATTTTTTGTTTTTACTGGTAGGGCATTAAACATGTTTCATTTAGGCGTAAGTCATATTTAGAAACATATTTAGAGTGTGTCATAAAAGAGGAATATGCTTAGAATATTAAAATGTACCTGTTGTACGAATTTGAGCCAAAACGAAAACAGTTTCTGAAAGTAGACCAAAAGGGCATCTGGGTGGCCCGAGTGGAACCAGCCGGGTTTATTTTTTTGAAAATTTTCATTTAAAATAATTTTATGAACATTGGTTAAAACAAAATGTCAAATTGAGGTGTTTCAGGATGTGTTGTAGAGTAACGGGGTCTCGAGGCTTATTAAGGGCAAAATGGTCATTTTGCCCCTTGCCCTTTGCTGTTCCCCTATAAATAGAACACTTAGACCCAATTTTATACTGATTTCATTCTCTATTTACAGCAGCTCACGTTCATAGAGAGAGAGAGAGAGAGAGAGAGAGAGAGAAAAGCCCTAGTTCTTCAAGCTTCAAGCTTCTGAAACACATTTTTTGAGTGGGATTTTTGTCGAGGTTCCTTCTGAGAAGTTGTTCCTCTCATCGAGACCTATATTGTCACCAAATAGTTTGGCCATCCAGAGATTACAACCTCCGCAGTTTGAGAAAAACTGATCTAGGTATGATGTAGTGCTAAGCTAGTAATGGATTTAAGTTTTCTTGTGTTTTTTCATGCTATTGGACTGTTTAGGGAGTGTATTTAAGGTTAAAAAACCACCTAGAAGGTAGTTCCTTTGAAAAGCCTAGAGTTGATAGTTTAGGGATATATGTGTTCTTGGTGTTGTTAGATGATTTGTTGCCTTGATTGAGGTGTGTTATATTGATAAAATTGTATTGTTACAATTTGGAACCCATTTGCATGTTGACACACCTTGTGGTTTGGACCATGTGATGAATTGGTGCTTTAGTGCTTTATGGAAAATTTATGTCCTTGGTGAACTAGTAGAATTGTGAGATTGTGATTTAGATATATGTTAACATGTTTAGTTATGACATATATTATGAGCATGATTTTTTGGAGTTTAAATTTATGAATTTTGTGGGATAAATTGCATGACTTGAAAAAGGGACACTATGTGTTTGATAAATTGTCACCTTGAGATTGCATGATGAGATCATGGCATTTTGGCATGGTGTGATTCCTTGAAAACATGGTGTGGGTTGAGCACATAGTGCTATGCATTATGAGGGTGTAGATCCTGTGGTGAAATACCCAAAATCGACCTTTTGGTGCTTACATGCCAACGGGGAAGAACCGTAAAGCGAGACATATATAGGTACTTGTGTGCCAACGGGGAAGAACCGTGAAGCGAGACATGGGTGGCATAGAGTTTCATGTGTGTGTCATGTATTTTGACATTGCATGGCATCGGGAGATAATGGGATTATGGTCTTGAACTGTACACTTGCACATGCCACGCCTTTAAATTTGTTGCTAGTCTTAGTATTATGTTATACCAGCTGTTGAGCTAACCCATTCGTGGAACATTATTTTCCAGATGAGGCCCCAGGCATTTGAGACTTGTGTAAGTCTTAAAGGGTGGGAAGAAATGGACATGTTGAAGATTTGGCCCTCGGGGGCATATTTTGAATGTATAGGCATAAGCTAAATTTATTGTGTTTTGGACTTGAACAAATTGTAAACTTTAGGTCTTGGGCCATTTTAAATTGTATGGGTCGTAACCCAAAAGAATGCATGATGTTTATGGTTTAAATGTGTACTAAATGGATATATTGGAAATAGAGGATGTATGTTTAATTTGATGGATTTGTGGTCACCGAGTGAGGGTGGGTTTTTTATGAATTTATGCTTAGGATGTTGTGAAAATTAGGTCAGAAAAATGCTTAGAAAAACAAAAGAGGTTATGTCCAAATTTTTGGAAAATTAAAGTAATAGATAAGTGTGTAAAACACCATTCAAATGGAAGAAATAAATGCCCAAAATAAGGGTTTAGAAACCTTGAAGAAGTGGACTAAAAATGGGGGAAAAAGTGGGCTTGAAAAACTCAGAAAAAAATCATAAATAGGAAAAACTAGGTTGCAGCTGGAACAGTAATTCTGTAAAAAAATTGGAAAACTACTCTCTACCGCTACAGTAAAAAATGCAAAGAAGCAGTCCAGCCCCCGCGAGCCCTGCGTTCGCGCTGCATGCGCGCCCAACGCCTTCCCTGCTACCCACCTACTGTCCAGCCCCTTTACACCATCCTTTTGGCCACCTTTTTGAGCCATTTTTGGGACAATTTTTGAGCTATATTTGGACACTATTTTGGGCCATGTTTGGTCCCCATTATGGGCTGTTTTAGTGACCTTTTTGGGCTATGTTTGGCCACAAATAAAGGCTGTGTTAGGCCCTCTGCCTTAGACAATTTTTGGTGGGATTCTTAACCCATTTATGAACTATAACTTAGACTATTTTCGGGGCCATTTGAGACATCATTTTAGGGGAGTTTTTGGGAAATGATTTAAGACTGTTTTAAGGACCATTTTTTTTTAATATGACTTAAATTAATTAGAACATTAATTGAGACAAGGACTTGGAAAACATTGGGGGACCATTTTGAGTTAAGTTGAATGGCAAGTGTTTAATTTAAACTTTGGGGGAAAAATTTGAGGAATAATGAGAGAGATTTCAATTAAATTTAATTAATTGTCATTTATTTATTTCTTTTAATTTTCGTTAACTCGCGCCTCGGGTTCGCAGAAATCCGAGGCATGACATTGCTTATATGGATTGTCAAATAATTAGAGCCGTTTAGTGCTTTGCTCATATAGATGGTCAAACTATAAGAGCGACTTAGTATTTGCTTATTGAACTTTAGTTAATTGTTTCCTTGATATCTAAGTGATGAAAAAAATACATGGTTGTTCATCGTAATTGAGGCAGTAGTTTGGCTGTAGAGATTCTAGTAGTGCCTTAACATAACTTCATATAGGCAGAATGATCTATTCATCAATTATGATTATATGGCGGCTCTAGCATATACAAGTATTGCATTTGTCACAGCTTTATTCCACATTATTAATAAGTTTTACAAGCTTAAGGGATATAAGTGCAGGCGATGCCTTCATCTTTTTGTGATGTTTTTTGGACTTAGGGCCCATAAGGACAAAATCGTGCAGACTCGCCATTAGGCTGGAAACTTAGGCTCGTTAGTGGGCTAGTAGACCAATAGCGGTGGTAAGAGAACCAAACATATTGGCATTATTTTTCACTATACATGTTTGAGATAGAATTGCGCAAAAGGAGGTGGTCTTAAGCCCATACTTAATAATGTTTTACATTTTGTGTTAACTAATTGAGTTTATTTTGGATTTGATATATTGAACACGTGTGACATTATTTCATAATTATGTGATTTTGTGTTCATATTGAGATGATTTTTTTTATGTTGTGAGCATACATGAAAGATGTCAACAGGTTTTGATTGGATCTCTCACACGAGCAATCATCTTGGCACTTAGATAATGAGCAAAATGAGACATTGAATTCTTGGTTGGTGGGAGAATTCATCTTTATCATATATGTCGCCTTGACAATGAGGATCAAGTTTAGATTCTTTTAAAGAATCGAGTATGAAGGTTGACCATACACCTCATGTAACTTGAAAAAAGCTGAATGCAAACTTTCAGACAGACATTGGGAGAGAGAATGGGTTGGAATGTTTGGGTTAGGCGCAAAGATAGTGACGAGAGGCGCTGAGAAGCGACGGGTGCTAGATAGCGACTAGACTAAGATTCGTACGACGTATATTCTTATTTTTATAAGATTGAGATTGACATGCCCAATTGAGCGTGAGCTCTATTGTAGCATACATTCCATACTGTACGTGTTATTGATGTGACCTTTAATAAAGAAAGTAACTGAATGTTTCCCTACTTTGCCACTATATGAGCTCTGAGAACTACTTTGAGTTCTATTATGCCCTATGTGATCTAGAACTACATTATGAAGAGAGAGATTGATGTTGCTACTTTAGCATGTTGCTAAAGGACCATGATTGATGTGGTCCGACGGGGCATGTCTACAAAGCAGTTGAGTTTAATTGGATTAATGTGAGTAGCTAGGGAAGATGGTTCTGTAATACACTATTATGTTGTGACTTATTACTCGGGTGATCTGTCTGTTTATGTGTTTATCGATGTGATCATGAGTACAATACAGATTGGAGGGTTTAAGCGTCGCATTGAGATTAGTTCTCGTGAGGGATAAGGGATGTTGAATCTGGTGTAACAGAATAGTCTGAGGCATAGACGAGATCATTTGTTTGTTTATAGTGAGGTACTATATTAGTGTGATAGTAGCTTGATATAGTACTCCTACCCTGATCTTTCTTTTCTGGTCACAGGTCTATTTCTTATGCGTGGAAGGTGATGTAGAGAACTTAGTACCCACCCTATATGGATGAGTGAGAGATGTTGGATATTAGGACGAGCTTGACCCAAACCCATAGCCATTTGGGCATCCACAAGATTTGAATTAGAATTGTGATAAGATTAAAATTCTTACCATTATTTGGTTGGTTTCAAATTTCAACTAATGCATATATATACCGCGTGTTTAGTTACATGGTGGGTGTGGGAGGATTTTTGGTTATCCGTCAACTTTCCTATATCCTCTCTCCGTTTTCTCTTTGAGATTCTTTTGAGGTTACCATCGCCAGACCTCTGGACTTGGATTGTAGAAATACAAAGGTGACTCGATTCTATAACCGTCCTATTGACAAGAAAGATTTTTATATCGATGTATATGATAGAGAAGCTCAAACACAAGCAGGTTCATTCCGCTTCCGCAAACCTGGACTACAAGAAATAACCGGGTTCAACCCTATTGTTATTTCATATATTTCCTTCACCTTTGCTATTAAATTTCATCAATTCTCTCAATACAATGTTAAATTTATCTAGCGATATGTAAGAGAATTATTATTGGAGAAAAACCAAAGTCTGGACCTATGGATTGGAAATGCAGCAAATATCCTCTATATTACAAAGAAACATGAAATTTGTGGCTTGAACCGAGGCAGTAGCCCAATGACATTACTAAAGGAATTCCTAAAAGAAAAATATGGGAGGGTTCTAGTTCCAAGGAAAGGTCAGTAAGAATTTAAATTAATCATCAACCTAGTGATTGGTTAAGCTTTAAAAAATTGTTGGAATTTGTGATAAATAGGCAAGGATTTAATGAAGAGTTAGTTAAGAAGCTTGAACTAATGATTAATGGAATAAAAAGTCAAAAACACCAAAATTAGATGAATTATTGAATATTGGTAAATTGGAAATAGTGGCCTAGTTTTAAACATTTGGTATTAGCGTTCAGAACGTGCTAAGTTATATAGCACAATGGAATCAATCAGAAGCAATATACAAGGAGAAATTGGCCACACTCAATAGAGGTTGGTTTCTTTAAATGTTTCTAACGACGCAAGAGATCCTAATTTTGTATTCTTTAAATGTTGAAAATCTTGTATCCAAGACAGAGTACTAATTGTACCATGCATGTCCTTGTATGATATAATTGGAAAACTCTAATAGCAACGATTGCCCATAGATCAGATCAATAGAAACCATTAAAAAGTTCAAAGGCATGTCAGTTATTACTAGTCCATGCCAATCCTTGAATTCCAAAGCATTTAACAGAGTATGTAATATTTCAAGTAGCCATAGCCTCAAATCAAACAAGTCAATGGCTAAAGTTGTCTAGCTACAAAAAGATATTCTACAATTCTTTTGGTATCGAAAATTTGAAATGAAAATGATAGAATGAAAGAACAAATAAAAGCCAAAAGTGGACAATCCCTCTTTCAAGCTAGATATCGTAGCACTCCCACTCTTTTAACCACAGAAGTTGAGCTTCTTCATTACTGTTGCATAAGCCAAAGGCACAAGCAATACCAGGTCGTCTAAGTCTACGTTTAGCTTCATTAGACTGTATTAAATAACAAAATCTCATACTATTCAATAAGGTTCGCAACTGTCATAATTCTAAGTAGAAATTCAGTGAAATTTAGAAAACAAGTAAAACTACATTCAGATAACAATATCAAAATCTTCACTTAAAAGTAAAATAAGCATCACCTAATCCATATTAAATATAGCAAATGAATGTTAAATTTTTTTGATAAATAACCTTTAATATACCATAAAACAAAATCACTCTTTCCACCATGTTAAAGCCAACACACCTTATCATTAAACTATGCAGTTGCCAAATGGCAACTCTGTAAACAACTTAAAAAGAGATGTAGCTTTGACATACTATGCCATAAAGTACATAAACTCTGTCATCATCAACAATTCAAATGAATGCATGACAGCCACCCAACACAATCTTTATTTATTATATAAGTAATATACACACACACACACACATATATATATATATATTAATATTGTAATAGTGTTATAATATGAGTGTATATGTTGAATAAAACTCCAATAATAGAGTTTTTCCATAAATGAACAATTGTACTAATAGAATTAAATTTTTTTATGGAGTCTTTTATGAATCTTCTTTAGTACAGAGCCTCAACAAAACATTGAAGTGATCAATCTTGTTAGAATTTGATGGGTTTAATAGTGTTTAAAATGGTTTTCAAACATCCTAAAAGTGTGTCAAATCTTTTAAAAGTTTCAAAAACTATGCTTGTCCCTCTTTGGATTTTAAAATAAGTTTAAATGGGTTTATAAAAAATTGTTTTTCTTCGGTTAGTTAATTGGTTGAGTGAGTTTTTCCCCAATTGGTCATAGCATTTGTTGCTAGTTGTTTTAGACCCACCTTTTTGGTGGTCATCAATGGTGGATTTTTGAATTTTTGGTGTTTCAATCCTCCTAGGTTAGTTTTTTTTATTCCCTAACATTGTATATTACCTTCTAAGCCATGCATGCATCCCAAAACTATTAAACAATATGTAACAACAATATTTTTCTTAGAGAGAAAGTTTGAGTTTTAGGGTTTTCCCATCTACAGTAGGTTTCTTCTCTTTATTAGGTTTGATTTCGAGTCCCTCGAGCCTTCTGATTTCCCTTAGATTGCGTGAAAAACCTTCCTCTCCTTCGTCCTTTGTCTTCCTTCTTTTTCTTCTTCTTCTTCTTTTCTCTCTCTAGACGCACACACGTATGGTCTGAATAACACTCAAGACTTCACAATGTGCGAAGTATGAGTTTCTACTCATATACACTCAAGACCTATACGCATCATGAGAGATTTCATACATGAAATCCAGTTCAACAAGGGAAGGGTGCAATGGGATGATGACACATCAGCTCTTCAAAATTTTTCCCGTCCAAGTCTATGTAATATGCTTATCTTTTGGCCATTATAGCACATATGTGTTGATATGTCACGCCCCGAATTCCCGCGAACCCGAGGCGCGACTGACGAGACAGTAAATAAAATAAAATAAAGGACAACTTAAACAAATTTAACTAAACATGCATCCGATTCCATCAATACATATAAAAACATAAAGTACATCCCACCATTTCAGTGTTCACAGGTCATCCGGGCTCAAGCCCTTACATCACAAAACATAAGTTCCATAGGCCAAAAATACACCAAGTGCTTCATCTTATCAAGGTGTCATTGAGTCTTAAGTAGCTGGAGCATCCTCATCTGAAATGTTGTCCCATGAATGGGTCAGCTCAACTGCTGGTACAATGCAATGCTAATGCAAGAAATAAAGCTAAGGCGTGGCATGTGCAAAGTGTACATTTATCTCTAAATGCATTCCAGTTCTATTAATGTGATGCAACGAAAGTATGCATGACACACCCATGCACTGAATGCCACACCCATGTCTTATTTACGGGTACTCCCCGATGGCTCGAAGTACCAATGCAATGGCCAATTTTGAGTTTTTTACTGCAGGATCTACACCCTCATAATGCAAAGCACCACGTGCTCAACTCACGTCATATGCCCAAGGAATTCACCCAATGCCAACATGCTATGCATTCATCACACAACAACATAATCTCGATGAAGCATGCTTTCAATGATATACCACATTCGAGGCAACAATAATATTTAATTCACCAATTCATTCCACTGGAATACATATCTCATGCTATCAATCTAATCACATGGCCATAATCACATTCATCACTTTACCAATTCTCAAGAATATAAGAAAACACAAATCACATAAACAACCAATCCCAAGTCATCAAATGAACATAATCCGAATAACTCCATAACAACAATTAAACATATAAGTCATGTAATTCATTCACAAAATGTTCCTAAACTTAACCCATTTCTTACATTAGCAAAACACCGTACATGACAGGTTGGTCTCAACCCTAGAAGATCATGCACGATGCGTAACTGAACTAGTCAATGAAAATGTAGGAGGCCAGATCGCCCTCTCCTGTCCTGTCAGTGTCCCTAAAAGCATAAATTACAACTCAGTCTATTGTCATTTGAATTTATGCTATTCATCAAATTTTATGTCTTTATTTTATTGGTTTCTATTTTACTAAAATAAACTTTACCATTGGGTCCGGAACGTCGAAGAAAATAGGTTTAGGCCTTTGCGGAATTTAATTTGGACGTTCAGGCTAAAAGGATAAAACGGTCATTTTGTACTTCCACGGTTTCCCATTTCTTGAGACCTCTCCTCGTAAATTGGACTTCACGGTTGAGTCTGAAATATTCGAGATAATAAGATTTCACTATTTGTTTATTTAAATCGGGGTTCGTTTGACTGGTTTCTGACTCAGGGCATTTTGATAATTTTTAAGGGTTCCATGGGTCTTTTATTTTTTGGGACCTTGTATCACATCACAGACCTCACCGTTGGTCTTATTAGGTCCAAAATAGTTAAAAAAACATATAAGGCTTGCCTCATTTGGGTGTCGGACCATTTTAGAGCATTTAATTTAATTAAATATATTTAATTCATAAAGTGGAAATCAAGTATTACATATATATTTATTCAGCGCAATAATGACCACGGGATTGTCCTGTCCAAACGGTTCACATGCCTCAGCCCCACGCGCCCCATGTGGGTTCAAACCTTGGCAGCCGCAAACCCCCCTTTTTCTTTTCTCTTCTTTTTCTTTTGAGTCGTTGGGCCAAACAGGCCCGATTTCCCTTTTAAGATTAAACAGGCCCAAAGGCCATTTATATTTAAAACAACCCATCAGCCCAACCCTTTTTAAAATTAAACAAACCTAGCCCAGTGGCCCAACAGCAAACGGCCCAACCGAACCCCCACCTGCGCCCCCGATTTTTCGGCCATGTGCCGGTCTTCTTCTCCGGCCAAGTCGCCGGAGACCGCCACTTTTCTCCCCCTATTTCTCTCCTATTTTACGTCCAAACTTTATCATTTTTATACCAAAATAATCCTGGAACCTTAAGCAATAAATTAGAGTGTATTTCAGCCTTAAACTCAATGGTTTCACCGACACCCATCCCTAGTTCTGGCCATGCATGCCAGTTTTCCAGTGAGGCTCATTTTCAGTGATTTCATCACTGTTTTGGACTATTTATTTTTCTAAAAGTTCCCTGCATCTCGCCCCAACAATCCCCCATTGTTTTAATAAGGTTTTAATGCCCAAAACACTAGGGTCTGAGCTTCAAGGTGGCCGTCCATGGAGGTCCCTTCACAGTTAGGCGTTCTGGGTTTGGTTTAGGCTTGGTTTTCACACCTCAGTTAAGCCTCATACATTCTAGATGCCATGCATGTATTTAAGAAATTTAAACAGTACATATATACACATATATTCTAGAGAGAGAAATACAAATGGGTTAGTGATGTTTCACCTCCAACTGGTGCTTCCTCTCTCTCTTGCTTGCTTCTAGCTTCTTTCCAATGATTCCAAGGTGAGTGAGGGCTATCTGTAACCCCTCTTCCTCTTCCTTCTCTTCCTTTCTGCACTTTTTCTCTCTACACTACTCTTTCTCTCTCTACCCGAACTCACTTCTGTTTCTCTTTTCTCTCTAACCAAAATGAACTCTTATGTATATACACTTTCCCTCTCACCGTCTAGGCCAGCTACAGCCCCTCCCTACCCTTCTCAAATCCAACGGACACTTCCAATGCACACCTAGCGACACACATACATCATTTCATGCAGTCTGCTACAGCCTCCTATTTCTCTCTCTTCCCCCCCTCCTCTCTCTACGTGCTTTCACTTCTAGGTCAACCTTGCATTTAATGCAAGGTTGACATTTTTGCTTTTCATATATATATATATATATATATATATATGCATATATTATTTCACACTCGTACACACCCGGTTGCCCAACCTGATACACACACACACACACACACACATATATATATATATAACTATCTTTATACATACACACTTAAACCATAACACACACATGCATACATATAACACATCACACACACGTATACATGCACACCAACATAATATTAATAATAATAATATTAATAATAAAAAAATTGGTATATAAAAAAAAAATTTCATTTCATTACATGATAGCCTAGTGGGTTTGAGCTTTGCATAAGTCTTTTAGGAGACTAGGCTTTGGGTTCAATTCTTTGGGCCAACACTTTTTGGCCTACTTTTCTTCTTTTCTTTTTTATTTGCCTTTAGTTAGGTTTTTGTACTTTAATTTCATTTTTCTTATTGTATTATTTTTATTTCCTTTTCATGTACTTGTATTATTTATTTATCTTCTTCATGTGTCGATTTCATAAATCGAAACCTTGTTATTTTTTGTAGCCTTTATTGTCTTGATTTAATTCCCCACAACCATTATTTTACTTCTTAAAGCCTCTAATATTTCATTAGCAACTAAATCCTCGATAACCGGGTCGAGGTGTTACACCATGTCATCAAAAAATAATTACAACTTTGCAATATAAAAAGACAAAGACGTTGAAGAGTCAAGTTAAAAAATCAGTTTTTTTCTTTTATTCATTGTTCAAAATTTTTTGATATGTTTCAAAATTTTTAATGTATTTTTCGTATCAATAAATGGACTATTTAATATTTATATATATTATTTATATATATATAATATTTCTAGTGTTATATATATAAAATAATATATATCTTGTTTTTTTATATATAAAATATATTGCTACTGTTATATATATATATATATATATATATATATATATATATATGCATGCATGTGATCATTGATTTGGATGATTTTTAAAAATACAGATTATGATTTTTTTTGGGTCGCTTCGAAAGTAAGAGACTATTATATTTTGAATGATGTTTATACAATCACATTCTAAAATATTGTGATTACTATTATTAGATTTTACAATTGATTTGTGAATAAAATTTTAATTTTAGATATCTCGTATGCATATATTTTTAAAAAAATGACATTCATAAAAATAATTTTTGAAAACCAAACTTTATATCCGGACCTTATATCTGGTAGACACCCAAACATATGAATGGAATATAACAACATATCTAGTCTTTTATCTGGCTTTGTTCCAAACACTATATTGGAATATTCAATATCCCACAAGATTTTATATCCTATCCGATCCAACTATATCCTATTCAATCCCACATTTTTATCCGGTCGTCCAAATAAGACCTTAGAATATTTTAACAAAATAAGATTTGGTTCCCTAAATTTTTTTTATATATTCTTATGACACTTTCTAAATTTCAATACCTACATTCCCTCCCCTCCCCCCAATTAAAATTTCTGGATCCATCACTACAAACAAGGTTACATAAAAAGAGAAAAGGAAAGAGTCAACCTAAAATTAATTTAGAAAGATAAAAACACATACAATATTTTATTGTTATAAGCGAGGGCAGGACTATTAGTGGGCTAAGCCAGGCTTTAACCCATCTCAAATTTTTGGAAATATTTGTTATACATATAAAATTTTAACATATTTCAAATTAACCCACTCTAAAATTTTAGTCCAACCCAATTTTTATCCGTTTTTTCTCTCATTTAACTTAAGATTTTTGCCCACACCCAAAATTTATGGCCCAACCTAATTTTTATCCATCATTTCTCTCATTTTCACCTCAAAATTTTGACTAATTTTTTTTTCAAAAATTTTCTATCACTCCTCTACTTTTTTCGTGGTTCTAACCTTAGTTATAAGTAAAGAAAGAGAATCCAAGTTTGTAGTTCTTGTTGTACAGAAGCAACCAAATCACATAGTGAATCAATCTCAAATACGCAAGTACGCAAAATCAAACAAAGAAGACACACGATATACATACTTCGATAAGATGTCTACATCAAAAGACAATGATAATCAATTTACTATGTATCAAAAAGATTACAAAAGTAAAACACTCACAAATCCAAAATAACAAGAATAAATCACTTACAAACTCAAAACTCCTTTACACTCAAAGATGGTATTACAAATGGCTCCACTCTCATAGTATTACAGCCCAGAATAATAACACTCCTAAATATATAAGGGGTTAACGAAATTGGCAATAGAACTAAATTAGATAGTGAACCAAACTGACAGGTGTAAAACAAACTGGTGTTGAAATCTCTATGCGCTCCCGAATAAGGATGCCTTATCCTTTCGGATATGACCCACTATTCCATTTGAATAGAAAGGCAATTAGAATTGAAAAATTATCCAAAACAAAATCATCGCAAAAGGGTCATCAAGAATTTGGATGAAATCATGATAGCTACCCAACAAATCTCCACCCTGGCCTAAATTCTCCAAACTATACAAAATAAAGTAAATAAATCATAGTTGCCTTCAAATATGCCATTAAGAGCCATACACCCGTAGGTTCTTAAACGTAAAAATGTTGATTAAGTCTAAACAGTGATTGAACTTGACCCTTCTCACCACTTTAGTAAACACAAGTTTCCAAATCTTTTTCTTTAGACTTTGTTGTTTGTCAATATTGCATATAAGTCCCCGTATTTTAGAAATTTGTAAGTGCCTACGTGTTAACATTCTTTGATTCTTATCCTATAGCCAAATTGTCTCAACTTTAGACTTCTTGTTACTCTTAACAAGATTTTAGTTGCAACATTTCCACAAGGTTATTGGCCAAACACTGCTTGAACTTGACCTAGTCACCGCTTTAGTCGACTTAAGTTTCCAAATCTTTATCTTTAGACTCTGTTGTTTGTTAATAATACATATAAGTGCCTGTATTTTACAAATTTACAAGTGTTTACATGTTGATCTTCTTTGATTATTGTCCAGTGGCCAAATTGTCTCAACTTTGAACTTCTTGTGTAACGTTCCTAGATGCATACATGGTGGCAGGATGTTACAATAGAGGCAGGGTGTTACTTGGGGTGTTTTCCACGTAGAAGAGTTAGTAGAGAGGCTTGATATTATTCTGTTAGTCATGAAGATTTCTTTTCTAATTGTTCAATAGTTTGTTGATAGTTGGTAACGTGTAGTTGTGGTTTAATCGAGTCGTTCAATTTCGTCGAATATTATGACGTGGTTTATTGTAAACTCTTTTATATAAAGGAGATAACAAGTGAATAAAATACATGTCAATTTCCAAACCAAACACCTGTGTGAATCGGAGGTCTCGGTTTCCCTCGAAGCAATCCTCTCCCACTCAAACTCCTCTTGGATTCTACCTATAGTAACCATAAGGAGATCTAATAAGAAGATCTTCACTCCCTCTACCATTTCCCGACCTGTAACTCGTTCTAGCAAAGAGGCTCTTAACAACTTGGTATCAAAGCCGGTTATGTCTGACGATAGGATCAGCCACCTAGAAGCTGAGCTAGGAAATCTTTCTTCTGCTAATGAGCATTAATGTCGTGAGATGCAGTGTGAGGTGCAAGAACTGTTTGAAGAAATTAATGCTAGAATTGATCAACTCATGGCACACTGTCAATTGGAGTAGGGTATAATTCGATCGGACAATTAGGTGCTAAGCCACAATCCTTCGGCAGCCAATTAGTTCTTCCTAAGCTCACCAAGCCTGAATTTCCAAGGTACCAAGGTGGTGACGACCCCACTAGCTAGATTTATAGAGCTGAACAATTTTTTGAATTCCAGTAAATAGAGCTTGAGGAACGTGTTTCCTTGGCCGCTTATCATCTAGAAGGTGATGCCCAATTATGGTATCAACTTCTCAAAGAGGAAGGTGAAGTGATTACTTGGGCACTTTTGAAGGAAGGGCTTCATGCAAAATTTGGTCTAACTGAATTCGAAGATTTCTTCGGTGATCTTACTAAGCTTCAGCAATCTTCTATTGTGCGTGAGTCCAGACCCAGTTTGAAAAACTCCTTACCAAGGCAGGGAAGTTAACCACAACACAGCAAGTTGGATGTTTCATAAACGGCTTGAAAAAGGCTATTCGAGTTGAGGTGCAAGCTGCTCGACCCACCACCCTTTCAGCAACAATGGGTCTCATTCGCCTGTATGAAGCAAAGTTAGCCAGCCAAACTAAACGCTCATTCGCCCTAGGTGAAGACTGTCGAACTGCTCTTGTTCCTATCAATTAGAATCGACCATTGGCACCAACTATATGAAAATTTTCACCAACAGAGATCAAAAAGTGCCACAAGAAAGGCCTCTGTTTTTATTTCAACGACAAGTTCAACCCACGCCATCTCTGCAAAAAGCTCTTCATCATGGAAGCATGCTACTTCGAACAAGACAATGGCAACGTCGACTTCCCCACCGAACCAGAAAATGATTTAGAGAACACTAAAGAGACACCGACAATTTCCTTACACGCCATGGCAGGAACAACCAAGCCATAAAAGATTAGAGTTTGTGGCCAACTAGGACATATCATGGTAATGATATTGATCAATTCTGGCAGCACACATAATTTTCTTCAAGAGGAGATTGCTACTAAGCATGGGTTGGTTCCTGATAAAAATGGAATTCTGGATGTGTGAGTGACCAGTGGAGAGAAGTTGTGCAGCTGTGGAAAGTGTTTGGGTGTCGATCTTTTCATGCCAGGAATTCCAGTTGCAATAAACTTCTACCTCTTACCGCTAGAGGGGTACGAGGTCGTATTGGGTGCTCAATGGTTACAAACACTGGGCCCCATAATATAGGATTTCTCCAAGCTACAAATGACCTTCACATTGAATGGAAAATAAAGACATTTGCAAGGTTTATCCACTACAAGAAAAAACACTATTAGCAACGCACGCATGCATTGCTAATAGTAGAAAAATGTGTCGCTAAAGATTTAATCAAAGGAGTATGCAGGAAATAAAGCTTTGATCAATTTGAGATGTACATTTGAAAGCTTTGATCACAAAAATGAAAACATCAGCCAGATAATCAGAGGTTCATAGATATAAAAAACAAAAAGAGAACCGCAGATAAGTGAGCCGTAATAAACCTGCACAAGATTGAAGAGAGGGATGATGAACAACAGAACCGAAGTGGCGGCCGAAGACTTTTTCGCTTGCAGTTTGCACTCTAATGGAGGAGATATAGCGAATGTTGCTTTCAAATGATGATTTTATCCGTCACCAGAATCGTGGGTCAAGAGTGACAGAGAGTGAGAGTGAGAAAAATTTAGGGAAAGAAAAGAGAAAAAGAAGAAACTGCTGCAGGCGGCGCTGGTAAAAAAATGGGTGAAGGTTTTTGCGACACCTACTGCGCAACGCTGATAATGTCATATGCGACGCCAAATATCCTCCAACACGACGTCGTTCGACTTAATAAGATTATTACCGACGGACATATAGGCGTCACTAATATTAGTGACGCACATGTGTGTCGCTAATAATCTATTTCTCGTCACCAAAAGTTACGCGCCTATATATTAGTGACGCACATGTGTGTTGCTAATAATCTATTTCTCGTCACCAAAAGTTACGCACCTATTTTTTTGCCAGGGAAAGAGATTTTTTACTCCTTTTAGCGACGCACAACATGTACGTCGCTAATAGTGGCTTTTAGCGATACACATGCGGGCGTCGTTAATAATGCGCGTCACTAAAAATAATTTTTTTTGTAGTGATCCCCTCCAACCCACCGAATTATTAGAGATGTATCCTTCCAAAAAAACTCACGAAAAGGCCAGGAAGGACTTATTTTTACAACTCCATGCAATAAAAGGAGTTCACTCACCGCCGCCTGTAGAAAACAAATATCTCCAAGCTCTGCTGAAAAAATATCGCGACCTCTTCAACAAACCACAAAAGCTTTCTCCCACCCATTCCCACGACCACCATATACCATTAATACCAAGTAGTACCCCAGTTTGTGTTCGGCCTTAATAATATCCTTAGTTTCAAAAATCTGTGATCGAATGCCTCGTTAAAGACATGTTTCACGCAAGAGTTATTCGTCCCAGCAACAGCCCATATTCATCTCTTGTTCTCGTATTTAAAAAACATGATGGCTCATGTAGGTTATGTGTCGACTACTACACTTTCAACAAGCTGATGATTAAAGATAAATTTCCTATACCAATTTCTTTAAACAAGTATTCTGTTTACATGGAATGCCATAAACCATTGTGTGTAATCGTGATCCCACTTTCACTAGCAGCTTTTGGACACACCTTTTTCGTCTACATGGAACAGACTTTAATTTTAGCTCTACCTATCACCCTTAGATAGATGGACAAATAGAGGCCGTCAACCGCACCATTGAGATGTATTTACACTGCCTCATAGACGATCATCCAAAGAATTGGGTTGTCACGCCCCGAATTTCCACGAACCCGGGGTGCGAGGGAAACTAACAAAAAAGGAAATAAAAAAAGACAATTACTTGCATTCCAAACACTAACCCAATTCCTATTCCGATTCTAATCCATAGGGCCTTACCCATTGTTCTCATAACATACAAATAAACATGAAATAGTTTAGGGCTTATGCCCTTGTACAACATCAAAATACGCCCCACGGGCCAAATGTAGTTCCAAGTTCTTTCTCTCATTAAGACATCACCGAGTCTCCTATAGTCGGGTCGTCATCTGAAATATGATATCCCACGAATGGGTCAGCTCAACTGCTGGTATAACATAATGCTAATGCAAGAAACAAGATTAAGGCGTGGCATGTGCAAAGTGTACATTTATATCTAAATGCTTTCCAGTTCCATTAATACAATGTAATGAAAATATGTATGACACACCCATGCGCTTTATGCCACACTCATGTCTCGTTTACGAGCCTCTCCCCGATGGATTTGAGTATTGATTCCAGTTTACGAGCCTCCCCCCGATGGATCTGCGTACCAATGCAATGGCCAATTTTGGGTTTTTCACCACAGGATCTACACCCTCATAATGCATAGCACCACGTGCTCAACCCACACTATGTTTCCAAAGAATTCACCATATGCCAATATGCTCTGATTTAACCACACAATAATATAATTTCAAAGAAGCATGCTTTAAACAACATATCACACCCGAGGCAACAATAATATTCAAATCACAAACTCATTCCACATGAATACATATCTCATGCCGTCAATCTAAACACATGATCACAGTTCACATTCATCACTTTACTAAATTTTCAAAGAATGCAAGAAACACATAAGCACGTAAACAGCCAATTCCAAATCATCAAGTAAACATAGTCCAAATAATTCTCCAATAACAGTTAAGCATATGAATCATTCAATTTACTCATGAATTATTCCTAAACTTAACCCTATTTCTTACATTAGCAAAACATCATACCTGATAGGCTTGTCTCAACCCTAAGAAGTCGTGCTCGCTATGTAACTGAACAAACAGCGAGAATGTAGAAGGTCAGACCGCCTTCTCCTTGCCCTTCAATGTCCCTAAAATCATGGAATATAACTCAGTCCATTTGCTACTTGAATTATGCTATTCATCAAATTGTATGTCTTTATTTTATGAGTTTCTATTTTGCTAAAATAAACTCTACCATTGAGTCTAGAACGTCTGTAAAGACCTGAAAAAAAAATATATATATATATAAATAATAAATAATAATTAAAAATAATAATAATAATAATAATAATAAAATAAAAAGATGAAAAAAAAAAACGTTAGAAAAGGGGGGCTGTGTTTAGTGTTAGGGCTGGAAAAAAAAAAGGGGGGGGGCAGACGGGGTCTTGGTTTCTAAAGGATAAAAAGAAAAGAGAGAGAAAGAAGGGGGCGCAACAGGGAAACAAGCCAGCAGCAGCGGCGGCGCTCCGGCGACCGAGAGAAAGGGAGAAAAGAAAGAAGGAGAGAAAGGAGAAATAGCCGAAGCTGCTGGAACGTAAGAAAGTGAGAGGAGGGCCTCTGCGACTAAATCATTCAGTCGGGTTGAGATCGAGCGGGTTAGATTTTCTGATTTAGTCGTATCCGAGTTTGGAGGTGATCGATGTGTGTAGTTGGTGAACGGTATTTGTTGTGGTTCAAAATTTTGTATGTCTAGCGTTGCAGGGGGAATTTGCAAATATATATATATATATATATATAGATTTATTTGTTGTGTTGTGTAGTGGTGCGATGGTGTTTTGGTGGGTTTGTAATGTTGGGGCATAATTTGGAGTTATTGATGTTGCGATTTTGTGGAGATGGAGAAGAAACGGAAGCACAGTGGTTGATTGATTTGAATGGGTTGGTTGCTGTAGATTTTTAGGAGGATGTACGTAGAGATATGTATGTATTGGTGTAGCGTTGGAGTAGTGACAGGGGCTGTTCATGGAGATTTGTTCTGAACAATTGGTTTTGAGAGAACAGGAGCTTGGTCTAGATGTTGAAGACTTCAGTCCATTGGTAATCAATTGGCCGTGATGAGCGCAACAGTGCAGGAGTAGGGGTTCTTTTAGAGGCATTTTAGAGAAATCAACTGGCTTGATGTTATAGGAATATGCTCGGTTGATGGCTGTTAATCCAAAGAGTGTTGTGACTGGTAACGGTTCGAATGTGGGCAACAGTCTTTTAGGTGCAACAGGTCTATTGGGGATTTGGATTTCTGTTCATTTTAGATAATGATAATGTGAGATCTGCTGGTGTTTCATAGTTTGCTACTGTGGTTGGCAAAGTTGGAGATGGACAGGTGCATTAGAATGACTGCATGTTGACTGTTTTTCCTGATTTGATTCAGCTTGTCACTTTGTTATCTCAGGAGAATGATAATTTAAGCAGTAGAATCACCAAATCTTGTTGGTTAAACATTTTGGGGATTATTGAGCAAGTTGGTTTAAGGGGTCTCATCCCGATTTCAGTTCATAAAAGTGGTCATAACCTTCTATGGTACGGAGAAGAGATTAAGTTTCTTCATGGTATTTTTACTGATTTAATGGTAAAGTTGGAACAATGCCTCCTCAAAATGGAGAGATGCTTGGTGATAGGTCACAACTACTGGCAGGATCACCCAATGAAGCCATACAGGATTAGGGTGACACATTACCTTGAGAGCCATCACCCCAGAAACATAACAAGATTAGTTTAGGTAGTTGGAAAGATTCAATATTGGTGAATATTGCCCTGTTTTTGATGGACTCTGTTGGAGGCTCAGTTGGTGGTGCTGCGAACAACTGGAAGATATGAAATTGTGTAAAACAGTTGCTGCTATAATAAGAGGTGACCTATTGGGTTTGGATAAAGTGACTAGATGTTGCCGTGATTGTTTATATGCACTGTCAACTGCTGCTGCTGTTGGAATTAGGCATGGAGGCAATGATTTGGAACTTTGTTGTTATGGTGGACTGTTGTTGTTATTAATTGGGATGATAAGATGGATGGGATCATAAAAGGGACAGAATCCGTCAGGATCATCATCTGCTTGGGGGAAAAAGGCTGAAGAAGCTGATGAAATTGGATTTAAAATGGCTGGCTGACTCGATCAACCTGCCGATGTGTTTTCTTCAACCACTGAACCGTGGACTAAAGATTAACTTCAAACTCTAGAGGCACAACAATTTGGTTCACGTTTGACTACAAATTCTTCAAAGGTTGGATATGTTCACATCTGAGGAACATGATGATCATTTGAATGTTGAATCAATTATGATGGCCATCAGAAGGATAATGCCAGGATATGCATAGACATGACTAACGACATATGTGGAGGATATCTGTGAATGGAGATAAGTATATATTCAGGAACTCTGACGGGGAAGGAAAAGGCGACTTGACTTCCTAGACTAACACAGTAGTAGGACTGAGTTACTTACTAGTTGCTTGGACTGGATAGTGGACACAGCTTAGTAGGGTTATGACCAACCCTATCAAGTATGATATTTTACTAATGTGAGAAATAAGGTGAAGCTTAGGAGTATTTGGTAAGATGATTGAATGTTATATGTGCTTAAGTGCTATTAGGAATGATTTGTATGTTGATTGATTTATACATGTGTTGATTTGATGATTTGGAAATCACGTGGGATATAATTGCTTGAAGAACCTAGAACTGATAACTTACGTACTCTGATATGTGTTTTAAATTATTTGATGAATTGTTGCTGTAGTAAAGATGGATCTTACCTCTGTGTTTGGATTATTATGTTTGGCTTACATCCGTGTTGATATATCATGTGTTTTGGAAAGTGTGATAGTTTCATGTATGGGGATGCTTTATGGAATCATGTGTTCTTTGTATATTGATGAGATTGTGAATGTGTGAATCAAGCATGTGTTTAATTTGACTGCTTATAGCATACAGGCTTGTGGAAGAAGCTTTGAGATTCAGATGATATTGTTGCTTTAAATATGCTGCATTATTTGAAGCATACTGCATGTGTTGGCAAGAAATGTTTTGTTGAGATTATGGCATTGCATGGTGGAATCAGGGCATATTGGCATAGTGTGTGTCACACCCCGAATTCTAGCGAACCCGAGGCGCGACTGAACGAACGAAAAGTAAATAAAATACAAAGTAAATAAAGACAACCTAACGGATTCAACCCAAAGCTTACATTCATTTCCTTCAATGTACATCCATGTAAAGCACGATAAATAAAAACATTCAACATGTCATTCGAGCTTAAGCCCTTATACAACATCAATACATCTTGAAATATGCTCCCAAGGGCCGAGATCATCCTAAGCTCCTGTCTCCTCCACTCTACAAGACTTCCTCAAGTCTTGAGTGCCGGGAACGTCATCTGTGGGGAGTTATCCCACGTATGGGTCAGCTCAACTGCTGGTATGATATAATACTAATGCAAGGAACAAAATTAAGGGCGTGGCATGTGCAAGTGTACAGTTATATCTACATGGCATTCAACATCATGCATACGATGTATTAGCAATATTCTACATGTCATCCAACTCAGTAACATGATCTAAGGCGTGGCATGTGCAAGTGTACAGTTATGTCTACAAGTTATTCAATACCATCTATGCAATGTAATAACAATAGTCCACACGCCTTCCAAATCATCCATACCATGTAATAGCAATAATCCACATAACATCCAAGTTATCCATGCAATGTAGTGACAATGCCCATGAAACACCCACACAACTCAATGTCACAACCATGCCAACTCTATGCCACAACCATGTCAACTCTATGCCATATCCATGTCAACTCAATGTCATGTCCATGTCTCATTTTCGGAACACATCCGATGGAAGCTGAGTACCATGTCTCGTTTTCGAAACACATCCGATGGAAGCTGAGTACCATGTCTCATTTTCGGAACACATCTGATGGAAGCTGAGTACCATGTCTCGTTTTCGAAACACATCCGATGGAAGCTGAGTACCATGTCTCATTTTCGGAACACATCCGATGGAAGCTGAGTACCATGTCTCGTTTTCGAAACACATCCGATGGAAGCTGAGTACCATACTTAGCACCACGTGCTCAACCCACTTTATGCTTTCAATGCATCACACTATGTCAATATGCTTTGATTCCACCATGCAACAACACAATCTTAGATAAACAATTTACCAACACATGGAGCATGCTTCTAAACAAAACATTAAACAATCACAACATCTGAGTAACAAAACCTTTTCCACATGAATGTATGCAATACATGATTAATGAAAATACATACTCAAGTCATGTATTCACAATCTTAACAACTCCCCAAAAATATAAATCACGTACAACCCAACACATAGAATAAATCATATCTCCATGGAACAGCAAGAAGTACATGAGTAACATAAACAATCAACTCAAGGTTTCTTTTTAAAGCAACATTCCTTATATGATTTTCTGACATTAAACAAGTAAACATATGATTCAATCAATTAACATGCAAATCATTCCTAAACTTAATTATATTCCTTACTTAGCACAATACACCATACCTGATGGGTCAGTTTCAACTCAGGAAGACGTACTCGTAGTGTAGCAGAACCACAGTGAAAATACAGAAGGTTAAACCACCTTCTCCTTACCTTTCCGTGTTCCTAAAATCATAAAATATAACTTAATTCAATTGCTACTTGAATTATGCTATTCATCAAATTTTATGTCTTTATTTTATGAGTTTCTATTTTGCCAAATTAAACTCTACTGTTGAGTTCGGAACATCAAAGAAAATAAGTTTAGGCATTCGTGGAATTCAATTCGAACATCCGAGCTAAAAAAGACAAGACGGTCATTTTGTACTCTCACGGGCCCTTACATCCCAAGACCTCTTTTCATAAATTGGACTCCACGGTTGAGTCTGGAATGCTAGAAATAATAAATTTTCACTATTTGTTTACTTAATTCGGAGTTCGTTTGACTGTATTTCAATTCAGGGGTATTTTGGTAATTTTAAATAATATCACAGGTCTTTTATTTTTTTCGGGACCCCGTCTTGTAAAACGGATCTCACCATTGGTCTCAGAATGGTCGAGATAGTCAAAATACACTAATGACTTGTCTCATTTGGACTCCGGATTATTTGGTGACATTTAAATAATTAAATTAATTTAATTAATATTTTATTAATATTTTATTCTGGTGGGTCAGTTCATAATTTCTCAAAAATCTAAGGGTGAAAGTGAAATTTCCAAAAGTTCTAGGTAAAAGCAAATTTCCAAAAGGTACAGGGGTAATTTCGTAATTTACCAAAATTTCTTATCCCTAATTTAGTTAACCAAACAGTGGCTAACCCAAAACAGGGATAGGATATCCCTGTTCCTGATTTAATCCCGCTTTTAATTTTATAAACCCGTAGCCAAACAGCCCCCATTCCTTTTTAATTTAAAGCACCAAGCTGACACGTGGCATGGGTGGGTCGGCCTTGGCCCGACCCGAACCCGAACCGGACCCGAGACCCGACTGCACAGTGACCTTCTTCCCCATTTTCCCGGTAGGTCTCCAGTGGGGTTCCGGGGCCTTCTCCGGCGCTGGCGACCGTTTTTCGGTGAGTTTTTCATGTTTTTAAAATGTGATTCTCTTCCATTCTTCATGTAGATTTCAACCCCAATCTTAGTTTTTGATCTAGTTTACCAAACACTCACGAATCCGAGGATGACCGTAGCTCCGGCTAACCATGGTTTCATGATTTCAAGCTTTATTTTTAACTGTTTTGATCTTAAAACTCTTCTAATATATTTCTGCACCTCACTACACGAGTTTCTCATCTTTTAAACTAAGTTTTACGCATAAAATTACAGAGGTCCGATTCTCTCTCTCTAACCTGCAACTGACCCTAACTGGTTCATCTTGCCACTATTTTAATTCATTCTTTTTGCAAAATGACCTACACTCTATATGTTACAAGGTCCTATGTTTAAAACCCAACAAGCATGCTTGAAAGAAAAAAAAAAATTAAAAACCAGTAGCTAGTTGACTTACCCCTTTTTTTGATTTTTTTCTTCTCTCTCTTTGATCTCCGCCCTTTGATTCTTCACTCCTGGTTCTCTTGGTTCCTCAAGACACTCTCGGTCCCCTTCCCTTGGTCTATCCTCTTCCTGCTCTTCCCGATTCACTCACACCCGTATGCACACATATATCATGTTCCCTCTCTCTCTCTTTACTCTCTCTCTACCCATCCCCTCACAACCCTCTTTTCTGACTTACTTTTTCTGTTTTCTTTCTTCCACTTCTTCTTTTTCAGAATGCATTGAATGCATTTCTTGTTGCTTTGGATTTCCATATATATATATATATATATATACATATATTACACATTCACACCCACACACACCCCTACACACTCGTCCCCACACACTGCACACATCTAGTGCACACACCCACTTGCACAAGTTGTTATGCACCACTTGTCTGTATATACATATATATACATGTACATATAAATATATAATACATAATGTCACACACATATGCATACATACCTATACCCATTCTATTATACATATGCATACACATATCTATTGATATTTGCAAAATGTAATTAAATTAAATTAAAGTAATTAAGATCCAAAGAAATTTAAATATTGTCCCAAAAAGAAAAAAAAAAATTATTCCAAAAATTTCAGATCTTTACAGTGTGATTCCTTGAAAGCATAGTGTGAGTTGAGCACGTGGTGCTATGCATTATGAGGGAGTAGATCCTGTGGTGAAAACCCCAAAATCGGCCATGGTACTCATGCCAACGGGGACGGACCGTAAAGTGAGAACAAGGTTACTCAGGCCTTCGGGGAAGGACCGTAAAGTGAGAACAAGGTTACTCAAGCCTTCGGGAAGGACCGTAAAGTGAAAACAAGGTTACTCAGGCCTTCGGGGAAGGACCGTAAAGTGAGACATGGGTGTGACATAGAGTTTGCATGGGTGCATCATGCATATTGATCATGCATTGCATGGATGACATTGCATGACATGTATAGATAAATGTACACTTGCACATGATACGTCCTTAATTTTGTTTCCTGCATTAGTATTATATCATACCAGCATGTTGGCGCTGACCCATTCGTGAGGCACAGGTTTCAGATAAAGCTCCTGGTACGTGGGACTTGAAGAGGTCTTGGAGAAAGAAGAGGGAATGAAATTTGGAAGAGTATTTAGCACTTGGGGTGTACTTTTGTAATATAGGGGCTTAAGCCCAAACAATATGTAAGAGATAACTGTTGAGTGTATATTATATGTATATATGTTAAAGGAAAAGAATGCGTGTTTAATTTTCATGAATTGTGGGCATCGAGTGAGGATGGATTGTGATGTGTTTGTATATATATGATGTATTGTAATTATCAAGGGGAAAAGGCCCGAAAAATAGAGGAGATTCTGTCAAAATTTTCTGAAAAATTAAAGGATCGTTAAGTGTATAAAACACCCTAGTTATTATGAAAACAAGAGGCAAGGCTCTATGGATTGTACAGAACAGGGAATTTGGTTAGTGTTGGGAATGTCTTTGATTATACTTTATTTCTTTATTATTTTATTTTCCTTTGTCTCGTTTATCGCGCCTTGGGTTCGCTAGAATTTGGGGCGTGACAACCTCGAAGAAAGTCAGTTTAGGCTTTTGCGGAACTCAATTTGGACTTTTGTACTAAAAAGGACAAAACAGTCATTTCGTACTTTTACGGATTCTTACATCTCGAGGTCTCTTTTATAAATCGGACTCCACGGTTGAGTCCAGAATGCTCAAAATAATAAAAATTCACTATTTTTTTTACTTTAATCGAAGTTCGTTTGATTTTTTTTGGCTTAGTGGCATTTTTGTAATTTTTTTCATTTTTAATTAATTAATTAAATTAATAATTAATTAATATTTTATTCAGGTGGGTCAAACTATAATTATTAAAATTTATAGGGGTCAAATTATAATTTTAAAAAGTTGAGGGGTTAAATCAGAATTCTTAATTTTCCTTATTCTCAATCCTGGATAGCCAAACAGTATCTAAGTCCTAAAACAGGGATAAGATATCCCTATCCTAAATTTAAATTCAATTTCAATTTACTAAACCTGTAGCCAAACACCCCCAATCCCATTTTAATTTATAACATGTGTCTGACACGTGTGGGTGGGTCGGTTTTAATCCAACCCGAATTGATCCGAACTCGACCCGACCCGAACCTAAGGCCTTGAACAATCTCCTTCTTCCCCGACTTTCCGGTAGGGTTTCGGCGTTTTCTCCGGCACCAGCAAATCTTTTTTGGTCAAATTTTAGCCTCTTTTTAATGCCGTTTTCTTCAGTTTTTCAAGGAGATTACATATCTAACCTTGGTTTTCATTTTTATCCATTAGATCTCCACGAAATGGCCAAGAACCGTAGCTCATTTTCGAACTAAGATTTCTCATTTTCGAGCTTGTTTCTTTACTGTTTCCACTCTAAACTTGTTCAAACCCCTCCTACAACTCATCTCAATAATTTCCCATCATTTTTTTTTGAGTTTAATACATAAAATATTAAAACCTGATCCCACACTCATGACCTGTAACCATGGGTATCTCGGTCATCTCTCAACCATTTCAGTGGATTCTTTTTGCAAGATAAACCACATTTCATGCTCTACAAAAACTCATAAATCAAACTAATTATCATGCTCTAAAATAATAAAAAGAAAAAAAAAAAGCAAA
Organism: Nyssa sinensis; assembly: GCA_008638375.1. Taxonomy (NCBI): domain Eukaryota; kingdom Viridiplantae; phylum Streptophyta; class Magnoliopsida; order Cornales; family Nyssaceae; genus Nyssa; species Nyssa sinensis. Next base: position 6,603,314 of record CM018048.1, on the reverse strand, counting down.
ACTGAGCTAACTCACGAGATTTTTTTATTTCTTTGCGCAGTTTCTCTCTTCCTTTTTCTCCCTTCTTTTTGGTTCAAGCCCCTGAACCTTCCAGTGTCTCACGAACTCCCCAACTCAGCCTCTCACTTTCTGAATTTTCTCTCTAACCCAACAGACACCTATGTATATACATACATCATCCACCTGCCCCAAGTCTAATCTCCCTTTCCCTCTCGGTTCTCCCATTTTCTGACTTCCCTCACTATTCTCTTTCTTCCCCTTCTGATTTGCATTAAATGCATTACTTGCATTTTGGTTTATCATATATATATATATATATATATATATATATATATATATATATATATATTATATTACACATACACCTCACACACTGTCAGACGTCACACACACACACACAGCCGCACACAGCAGCACACACACACACACCCACTTGCACACGCACACAGCTTGTTTCCCACCTTGTGTATATATATATATATATATATATAAACACATGTATATATATATATAAACATAATATATAATATTACACTCATGTACATGTATACATACACAATACAATATTCATACACATCTTATACATACACCCATTTATTTAAATAAAGAAAATTTTATTCCCAGAAAAAAAATTTGGATCTCTACATCCTTCCCCTCTTAAAGAAATTTCGTCCCGAAATTTAAAATTATACGTCAATGAAAAAACAACTCGGGATATCTAGTACGGACCTCAGCGTCACTGCTCCCACGTAGGCTCCTCGACCCCATGATGGTTCCAACGAACCTTGACTAAAGGGATGGTCCTGTCTTGCAAAACCTGGTCCCTCGAGTCCAATATCTCTATGGGTCGCTGATCATAAGAAGTGTCACCCTCTAACTGAAGATCTACCCAATCTAGTACATGTGAGGGGTCAGGGTTCAGTACTTCCTCAACATCGACACATGGAAGACATCGTGAACCCCAAACAGCTTGTGGCGGTAATGCTAGCTTATAGGCCACCTCACCAACCCTCCCAAGGATCTCAAATGGGCCTATAAATCCGCGGCGACAGCTTCCCACTGCGTCCAAATCTCTTCAGTCCTCGTCGTGGGGCTACCTTTAGGGAACACATATCCCCCAACATCAAATGACAGAGGTTGCTGCCTCCTGTCTGCATAACTCTTCTAGCGGCTTTGTGCGGATCAATAGACGCTGTCTAATCACTTATATCATCTTCGTGGTCTCACAGATTAGGTCAAGCCCCAAAGCAACAGTCTCTCCCACCTCAGTCCAACATACAGGATGAACGACACTGACCTATCGTACAACACCTCAAATGGTGCCATCTCAATGCTAGATTGGTAGTTGTTATTATAGGCAAACTCTACTAAGGCAAGGTGATGCTTCCCAGTTACCCCTGAAGTCCTATAACACAGGCCCTAAGCATGTCCTCTAGGATCTGAATGGTACTGCTCTGACTGGCCGTCAGTCTGAGGATGAAAAGCAAGTACTAAACTGTAGCTGAGTCTCTAAGGCTGTCTGAAGGATCTGCCAAAATCGTGTAGTGAAACGTGGGTCTCTGTTTGAAACAATGGATACGGGAACCCCATGTAGTCGTACTATCTCTCGGATATACAACCTACTGAGGACATTCGATAAATCGGTCGCCCTAATCGGTAAGAAATGGGCGGACTTTGTCAACCTGTCCACGATAACCCAAACTGCATCGTGACATCTAGGTGACTTCGGAAGACCCATCACAAAATCTATGGTAACATGCTCCCACTTCCACTCGGCCACTAGCAATGGCTGCAACAAAGCCCCAGGTCTCTAGTGCTCAAGCCTTCACCTGCTGGCACGTGAGACATCTAGACACAAACTGTACTACGTCTGCCTTCATCCCAATCCACCAATACTGACAACGTAGATCATGATACATCTTAGTGCCCCCTAGGTGCACTGCTAGGCATGAATGATGGAAATCTCTAAGGACATTGGCTCTAATAGACTCGGGAACAAAGACTCTACCCATAAATCTCAAGCCAAGGTCAGAATGGACGGTCCACCCCTCAAATCCCTAAGGACTAGCAACTCGTGCTCTAATCTACTTTGCCTCTATGTCCTGTAACTGTCCCTCAATAACCCTGCTCAACAATGAAGGTGTGCACACACGCTGAACAGTGTGGCATGTCCCTCAGACTCGGTAAGCTCTAAGTCAAACTCTCCAATGTCTCCCATCATCTCCCACTCTCTAATAGCAAGTGCTAGCCACAGTGCTCCTCGGTCTTCCTACTGAGTGCATCTGCTATGACATTGGCTTTCCCAAGGTGGTACTGAAGGTCAAAGTCATAGTCCTTCATGTACTCCATCCATCTCCTCTGCCGAAGGTTCAAGTCCTTCTGCGTGAAAATGTATCTGAGGCTCTTGTGATTTGAGAACACCTCGAACCTCACCCCATATAAGTAATGTCACCAACTCTTAAGTGCAAAGATGACGACAGCTAACTCTAAATCATGCGCGTGGTAGTTCTTCTCATGGCTCTTCAACTGACGAGAACCATAGGCTACCACTCTACCCTCCTGCATCAGTACACAGCCTAATCCCTCTCGGGAAGCATCACAATACACGGCATAGCCCATACTTTCCTTAGGTATAATCAAGATAGGGCGCTGAAGTCAGCCTCCTCTTCAGCTCTTGAAATGACTGCTCGTAGTCGTCGGTCCTACTCAAATCTAATGCCCTTGCGCGTTAGACGAGTCATCGGCGCGGACAAGATGAGAAAACCCCTCCACAAATCTGACGATAGTATCCTGCCAACCCCAAGAAACTTCGAATCTCAAACACATTCTTCGGTCTCTCCTAACTTATAACGGAGTCAATCTTAGAAGGATCTACAGATACTCCATTCCCTGACACAACATGGCCCAAAAACTGTACCTCCTGAAGCCAGAACTCACACTTTGAGAACTTGGCAAATAAACGGTACTCCCTCAAAGTCTGTAACACAGTCCTGTAGGTGAAGGGCATGCTCATCCTCAGAAGGTGAGTAAATCAAAATATCATCAACGAACACCACAACGAACTGATCTATATACTGACCAAAAATACGGTGCATTAAGTCTATGAATGCCGTCGGGGCATTCGTCACACCGAATGTCACGCCCCGAATTTCCAACCAAACCCGGGGAAGCGACTAAAGGGAAATAAAGGAAGAAAATAAATAGACGAATAAATAAATAAATAACAATTCAACTGATTTAGATACAAGCCTACATACATTCCTGTTTTATAAAATTTTGGACAGAACCTCCTTTGTTTTCTAAGCCTTTTCTCACCTAATATTTTGCAACAATTCACATATATAAACAACAGTACATCCCATCCTCACTCGATGGCCACAATCTCATCAAATTAAAATATAAATCGCCTAATTATACAACCGAAGACAATTAAATAGATACACACGTACATACGTTCACTTCGGTCAATATATATATACATGTCTTTGGGCTTACGCCCGTACATCATAATACATGCCTCACGGGCCAAATATCCTTCTAAGTTCGGGTCTCCTCTGCTCTGTGAGACTTCCTCAAGTCTTAGGTGCCTGGAGTGTCATCTGAAAAATGTTGCCCACGAATGGGTCAGCTTAACTGCTGGTATGATACAATGCTAATGCAAGAAACAAAATGTAAGGCGTGGCATGTGCAAGTGTACATTTATCTCTATATGCCTTCTAAATCATCTATGCACGACAATAATAACAATCCACATGCCTTACACATCATCTATGCAATATAACGACAATAATCCGCATGCTTTCCAAATCATGCATACCACATAATGGTAATGAATCCATATGCCATCCAATTGTCCATGCAATGTAATGACAATGCACATGAACCACCCACACAACTCTATGCCACATGACAATGCATATGAAACACTCACACAACTCTATGCCATATCTATGTCCCCTCTATGCACGTCATGTCAACACCATGCATGTCATGTCTCGGTTTATGGATCGCTCCCGATGGGTACCCGAGTAACCAACACCTGTTCACAGATCGCTCCTGTTGGGTCGCAGGCACCAATGCAATGGCCAATTTTGAGTTTTTCACCACAGGATCTACACCCCCATAATGCACGGTACCTTGTGCTCAACCCACACTATGTCATCAATGACTTATACTATGCCAAATGCCATGGTTCCACCATGCAATGCCACAATCTCAACAGAACATTTCTTGCCAACCCGTGCAGTATGCTTTCAATAATGCAGCATATTTAAAGCAACAATATCATCCAAATCTCAAAACTTCTTCCACAAGCCTATATGCCATGAGCAGTCAAATTAAACACATGCTCGATTCACACATTTACAATCTCATTAAGTCACAAAGAACACATAACTCCATAATGCACCAATATATCAAACTATCGCACCTTCCAAAACGCATGATATATCAACACGAATATAAGCCAAAACATAATTAATTCAAACTCAGAGGTAAGATCCATCTTCACTATAGCGACAAATCATCAATTAATTCAAAGCACATATCAGAGTGCATAAGTTATCAATTCTAGATTCTTCAAGCAAGTATATCCTACGTGATTTCCTAATCATCAAATCAACACATGTACAAAATCAATCAACATGCAAATCATTCATAAACTTACTCCTATTCCTTACTTAGCAAAATATCATACCTGACTAAGGCGTGTCTCAACCCTAGGAGACTGTGTCTATTATATGGTCAATCAGTCGGCGAGTAGCTCAATCCTTGTACTGTATCAGTCTGGGAGATTGAATCGTCTTTTCCCCTCCCATCAGTGTTCCTAAGATTCATAAACACATTTCAGTCTATATTTTCATAAATTTATGCTATTCATCAAATTTCATGTCTCTTTATAATTGGAATCTCTCTTACATAATTAGAATCTACCATTGAATCCGAAACACCGAACAAAATCGGTTTAGGCTTTCGCGAAATTCAATTTGGACATTTGTACTCTAAAAGGTAAAATGGTCATTTGGTCCTTTCACGGGTTCCTTTATTTGCGGGGTCTCGTTTCATGAGACGGACCTTACTATTGGTTTCAAAATATTTGAGATAGTCAAAATACACTATTTATTTACTTAATTTGGACTTCGAGTTAATTCACAATTAACCATAAATCCTAGGCACAATTATAATTTAACAAAAATTCTATTTTAATTTGAAATGACCAATAATAATTAAATTCAACCTTTGGCTAGTAATTAGCATTCCACTGGCACTGCAATCATCATTTAACCCTCCAGGTCCTTCTCACTTGGACTGCTGCTTAGATAGATAAATCAAAACCCAAGCCTCCAATGATTCTACTTTTATGGCACCCAACCATAACCCAATATATAGGTATCAGTATATAACCCAATAATTCCCTCAACGCCATCTATCTGCCGTGGTCCAGCTCTTCTTCAACAACTAGAACAGACACAAAATTTCTCAATACTTCTGTTTTCCTCCTCCTCTGATTGGTGTGGAACAATAGCTTCCGAAGCCATCTATGTCACTAACCAACCATCCCCCAACACACGGCTATAGGTATCATCTTGAAACAATTCTGAAACTTCAAGCATAATCTGTTTGGACAAAATCTGCAATCAACCCATTCCAAATCAGTTTGTGGTACCGTGACAGCAACTTGATCGCATCAATCCAATCCATTGGCTTTCCCTTGATAAATCAGCCCATCTAATTGCACAGCCCAAGTTACTGGTGCAGCTCTGTGATTTCTGTCGACAGCGATGACGATCGAGTAGGCAGCAGCAGGTCATTTAATCGGTGTCGAAATCCCACCTGCTCTATCTCAACTCGATGGACTAACTTAGTCGTACAGATCTCAGCCAACAACTGCTCCTCAACTCACAGAACTAAAGCAGTCAGCCGAACGGGGCGATTTCTGCACAACTTCCCTGCTTGCGATGCTCTGCACGGAGTCGAGAGATCAACTTAGTGATGACTTACTGATCCCCCATTCTGTTATACACACACAGATATATATATATATATATATATACACACACACATAACTGCTGCGCCTACTAGAGAATTTTGGGTTTCTCCCTCATCGCCTCTCAGCTTCCAGTAGCTTCGCTGCACACCGACTCTCTCTCTCCTTCTCTCCTTGGTTCCAGCAGCTTCGGCTACTTTATTGCCCGGTTTCTCTAGCTTCTTCAAGAAGCTTCGTATATAAATATATCCATTTAATATCAATCAGCCCCCTTTTTCAATTCTTATCCTTTCTTTTCCCTACTTCTTTATTAAATTTTTTTAAGCACACACATACTACACCACACACTACATCTGCCGCACACACTTTCTTTCATATATATATATATAATGTGTGTTTATTTCCTATAGTCTCAGCCGCACCACCATATATATATATATATTCATTTGATTATTTTGTTCTATTATATTATTATTATTTTTTTTTCCACGTTTTTTTTATTTCTCATGTTCACACATATTTAATTATAAACCTATTCTGACTAATATGTACTGCCCTTTATAAATATCAAATTTTTTTTCAATACATTCAATCCTTGCATATTCGAAGTTGCCAATTATTAAATTGCACATCCAAAAATTAATACATAAATATTTGGCTCAAGATTCCCCGTCATGGCTTACAGCCCTATCGGCAAAACAAAAATTTTACCCTCAATTTTTCATGTCTCGACACCGAATGGCATAACTACAAACTCGTAATGGCCATAGCGAGTGCGGAAGGCTGTCTTCACTATATCCTCTTCCCGTACCCTCAACTGATGATACCCAGACCGAAGATCAATCTTCGAGAAGCATCTCGAACCTCTAAGCTGATCAAACAGGTCATCTATCCTCAACAATGGGTACTTGCTCTTAATGGTAACCAGGTTCAGCCTCCTATAGTCCACACACAGCCGTAATGTCCTATCCTTCTTCTTCACAAATAATGCTGAAGCACCCCACGGAGAAGTACTAGGACGGATAAAACCCTTACCCTGCAAGTCAGTCAGTTACTCCTTCAGCTCTCTCAACTCTACTGGAACCATGCGGTAAGGTGCAATAGAAATAGGTACAGTGTCGGGGATAAGCTCTATCGTGAACTCTATCTCCCATCTCGGCCGTAGACTACTCAAGTCATCCAGGAAAACATTAGGAAATTCATCCACTACTGGTGGAAACACACCCTCTGTAGTCCCACTATCACCTGTAACCAAGCTGGCCAACATATAACTATGACCTCCCCAACTCCTAGAGTCGTACAATGGTGGAACCAAGAAATCCCCACGATTTCTTGTGAAATAAAAACTATCTCCCTCAGGAGTGCATACTGTCACTCTCCCCTTGTAGCAATCTATACTAGCCCGGTAAGCAAACAACCAATCCATCCCCAAAATAACATCAAAACTAGTCATGTCAAGCACAATGAAATCAAAGTAAAGGGTGCGATCAGCTATCTCTAACAAGCAATCTTTACAGACTAACCCAATTCCTGTTCCGATACTAATCCATAGGGCCTTGCCCGTTGTTCTCATAACATACAAATAAACATGAAATAGTCTAGGGCTTATGCCCTTGTACAACATCTAAATACGCCCCACGGGCCAAATGTAGTTCCAAGTTCTTTCTCTCATTAAGACATCACCGAGTCTCATGTAGCCGAGTCGTCATCTAAAATATGATATCCCACGAATGGGTCAGCTCAACTGCTGGTATAACATAATGCTAATGCAAGAAACAAGATTAAGGCGTGGCATGTGCAAAGTGTACATTTATATCTAAATGCTTTCCAGTTCCATTAATAAAATGTAATGAAAATATGCATGACACACCCATGCGCTTTATGCCACACTCATGTCTCATTTACGGACCTCTCCTCGATGGATTTGAGTACCAATTCCCATTTACGGGCCTCCCCCCGATGGATCTGGGTACCAATGCAATGGCCAATTTTGGGTTTTTCACCACAAGATCTACACCCTCATAATGCATAGCACCACGTGCTCAACCCACACTATGTTTCCAAAGAATTCACCATATGCCAATATGCTCTGATTTAACCACACAACAATATAATTTCAAAGAAGCATGCTTTAGACAACATATCACACCGGAGGCAACAATAATATTCAAATCACAAACTCATTCCACATGAATACATATCTTATGCCGTCAATCTAAACACATGATCACAATTCACATTCATCACTTTACTAAATTCTCAAAGAATGCAAGAAACACATAAGCACGTAAACAGCCAATTCCAAATCATCAAGTAAACATAGTCCAAATAATTTCCCCAACAACAATTAAGCATATGAATCATTCAATTTACTCATGAATTATTCCTAAACTTAACCCTATTTCTTACATTAGCAAAACATCATACCTGATGGGTTTGTCTCAACCCTAAGAAGTCATGCTCGCTATGTAACTGAACTAACAGCGAGAATGTAGAAGGTCAGACCGCATTCTCCTTGCCCTTCAGTGTCCCTAAAATCATGGAATATAACCCAGTCCATTTGATACTTGAATTATGCTATTCATCAAATTTTATGTCTTTATTTTATGAGTTTATATTTTGCTCAAATAAACTCTATCATTGAGTCCGAAACGTCGAAGAAAGTCGGTTTAGGCTTTCGCAGAATTCAATTTGGACTTCTATAAGAAAAAGGGCAAAACAGTCATTTTGTACTTTTATGGGTTCTTACATATCGAGGCATCTTTTTGCAAATTGGACTCCACGGTTGAGTCTGGAATGCTCGAAATAATAAAAATTCACTATTTGTTTACTTTAATCGGAGTTCGTTTGACTATTTTTTGGCTCAGTGGCATTTTTGTAATTTTTTTATTTTTAATTAATTAATTAAATTAATAATTAATTAATATTTTATTCAGGGGGGTCAAACTATAATTATTAAAAGTTATAGGGGTCAAATTATAATTTTAAAAAGTTAAGGGGTTAAATAAGAATTCCTAATTTTCCTATTCTTAATCCGGATAGCCAAACAGTGACTAAGTCCCAAAACAAGGATAAGATATCCCTATCCTAAATTTCAAATTCAATTTCAATTTAATAAACCTGCATCCAAACAACCCCAATCCCATTTTAATTTATAACATGCGTCTGACACGTGTAGGCGGGTCGGTTTTAATCCGACCCAAACTGATCCGAACCCGACCCAACCCGAACCCAAGGCCCTGAATAGTCTTCTTCTTCCCCGACTTTCCGGTAGGGTTCCGATGTCTTCTCCGGCACTGACGACTCTTTTCCGGTCAAATTTTAGCCTCTTTTTAATGTTGTTTTCTTTAGTTTTTCAAGGAGATTACATATCTAACCTTGGTTTTCATTTTCATCCATTAGATCTCCACGAAATGGCCAAGAACTGTAGCTCCGGCCAACTGAGATTTCCCATTTTCGAGCTTGTTTCTTTACTGCTTCCACTCTAAACTTGTTCAAACCCCTTCCTGCAACTCATCTCAATAATTTCTCATCATTTGTTTTGAGTTTAATACATAAAATATTAAAACCTCATCTCACACTCATGACCTGTAACCATGGGTATCTCGGTCATCTCTCAACCATTTCAGTCAATTCTTTTTGCAACATAAACCACATTTCATGCTCTACAAAATCTCATAAATCAAACTAATTATCATGCTTTAAAATAACAAAAAGAAAAGAAAAGCATAACTAAGCTAACTCACCAAATTTTCTGATTTCTTTGCTCAGTTTCTCTCTTCCTTTTCTCCCTTCTTTTTGGTTCAAGCCCTTGAATCTCCCAGTGTCTCACGACCTCCCTAACTCAGCCTTCCCCTTTCTGATTTTCTCTCTAACCCAACAAACACCTATGTATATACATACATCATCCACCTGCCCCAAGTCTAATCTCCTTTTCCCTCTCGATTCTCCCATTTTCTAACTTCCCTCACTGTTCTCTTTCTTCCCCTTCTGATTTGCATTAAATGCATTGCTTGCATTTTGGTTTATCATTCATATATATATATATATATATATATATATATATATTATATTACACATACACCACACACACACACAGTAGCACACAGCAGCACACAGACACACCCACTTGCACACACACACAGCCTGTTTCCCACCTTGTGTTTATATATATATATATATATATATATATATATATATATATATATATAAACATAATATATAATATTACACACATGTACATGTATACATACACAATACACTATTCATACACATCTTATACATACCCATTTATTTAAATAAAGAAAATTTTATTCCAAAAAAAAAAAATTTGGATCTCTACATGGGTCAAATGGGTTCCTTGGATCGAATACTCTTACAACTGCAGCTACCAAAGTTCCATTAAAACAACCCCTTTTGAAGTGGTCTATGGTAGACCCCCACCAACTTTTCTTTCATATATTCCTGGTACCACTTTAGTTGATGAAGTGGATAAGGCTTTAATGGAATGTGATTCTTTTCTGACACAAGTTAAGCACAGATTGCTAGAAGCTCAAAATCAAATGAAGCAAATTTATGATTTGAAACATCGAGAAGTTGAGTTCCAAGTAGGTGATTGGGTTTATCTTCGTCTACAACCATACCGTCAACTCAGTATTCGACTCCATAAACCTTAGAAGTTGTCCCCCAAATTTTTTGGGCCGTATAAAATCATTGTAAAAACAAGCAAAGTTTCTTACAAATTAGAGTTACCTCCTGATTCTCGCGTGCACCTAGTGTTTCATATCTCCCTTTTGAAGTTAAGAGTTGGTGCTGATGTAACTGTCCAATCCACTCCTCCTCAATGGAATGATTTAACACAAAGCATAGAGCCGCAAGCAATCCTCGAACACAAACTAGACAAGGGTCAGTGGCTTCTACTGGTTCATTGGAAAGGATTTTCCCCAGTTGATTCCACTTGGGAGAATTTGCAGGAATTCAAGTTGAGATTTCCTCAAGTCACCCTTGAGAACAAGGTTGTCCTTGGCAGGGAGAAGCTGTCACGTTCCTAGATGCATACATGGTGGCAGGATGTTACAATGGAGGCAGGGCACTACTTAGGGTGTTTTCCATGTGGAAGAGTTAGTAGAGAGGCTTGTTATTATTCTGTTAGTCATGAAGAATTATTTGCTAATTGTTCGGTAGTTTGTTGATAGTTGGTAACGTTTAGTTATAGTTTGATCGAGTCTTTCATTTTCGTCGAATATTATGCAGTGGTTTGTTGTAAACTCTCTTATATAAAGGAAATATCAATTGAATAAAAGACATGTCGATTTCCAAACCAAACACCTGTGTGAATCGGAGGTCTCGGATTCCCTCGAAGCAATCCTCTCCCACTCAAACTCCTCTTGGCTCCCACCTATAGTAACCATAGATCTAAGAAGAAGGTCTTCACTCCTTCTACCATTTCCCGACCTGTAACTCATTCTAGCAAAGAGGCTCTTAACATCTTGTTACTCTTAACAATACTTTAGCAATACTGTTTCCACAAGGCTATTGACTTCAATCAAGTGAACATTCAACCATGAAGGTGATAGGAATAGGTGGTACAACTAGCATTACTCAAAGTCAGGCTTTCTTTTTAAGTCTTGAAAGACATTCTCTCGTCCAATGTCATGGTTGGTTCTTCTTAAGGAGATAGTCGAAGGTGCAGCCCAACCCAAAAAGCCTTGGAAGAACCTACAATAGTAGTTTACCAAACATTTTGTGTATATGACAAGAAACATCAAATATATAATATTTTCTGGAAAAAATACTAAATAATTCCTTACTCAGATTTTTACTTAATATTGAGGACTTTCGAGATAAAACTTTCCTCTGCTTAGAACGCATTGGCAATGAATGAAAGAGTTATACCCTACACACAACAATGAATGAAGATTTGGGTCGATGAATGAGGCTCAAGAAAGGTTTAAATCTTTACGATTAATGGCAAATGTTATTTTCTTTTCCTCATACCTTTAATGGTCCCCAAGCAAACAGATCAAACATCTAGTTGGTTATTCATACTAGCAATCAAGATATGCATTAGTAGGTTATTACAACAAATCTTTTTTCTCAACTTTATAAAAACATTATAAAAGAAATTATGCACCAAATATTCATGATGGCTATCAGTTCCATCAGTGAAGAAACATCACTTTATAGAAAAACAAAAATGTATGTGTGTATATATATATACACACACACACCCATACATAGATACATCAAATATGAATATTCAGACCCTATTCATTCAGATGTTATAGAATCGGATTAAGCAACTCATAGAAAGATCTTTATGACTTGCTTTTATAATTTTTATTCAAATCTACCTCAATCATGTTGGTGTTACTTTTTTTGTGGCTGTGGCTGTGGCAATTACTTTTTTTTTTTTTTTCTTTCTTTTCTAGTTGGTCTTAATATTACAAAAAGCCATACTGCTATCTTCCATCCACTACAGAAATGGACAGCCCATTTACTGTACAGTTTTCCAACTTGTTACTTTGTGAATCGTCCTCAACCACAATGCTTCCAATGAAAAATGCCGGTTTCTTGGGCGAAGACAATGTCATACTGTCATTTGTTAACGTGGAAATAACATCTGACATGGTTGGCCTATCAAGTGCGCAATCTTCTACACACAAGAGACCCACGTGGATGCATCTTAGCAATTGATCTTTGTTAAATGTATCACATAACGTTGGATCCATAAGCTCTGGTGCAGTGCCCTTCTTCCACAGTTCCCATGCCTGCAAAATTGTGATCACATTTCAAATGTTGTAAACCTGTGAATGGTAAAAAATATATAATCAAAGCTGAGATCTATTCAATGAACTTACATATCCTAGTAGGTGTTGTGGTTGATCAACATGACAAAAGCTATTGTTCCTCTGACCGCTAATGGTTTCAAGTAATTAGACTTCAAAACTGAAGATGTCGGATTTAACTGAGAAAATATCTCCCATGGCATATTTAGGAGACATGTAACCACTGAAAAGGATTTGGTAAAATATTTTAGTACCTCAATTGATTAATATACACCAAAAAAGCAATAAACTTCACAACAACCTGAACAAAAAAAATGTTGCTTTCTTACTATGTTCCAACAACCCTTCTTGTATTCACCATAGATTCATTCTGACTGAAAATTCTCACCATGCCAAAATCAGAAATTTTGGGGTTCATGTTATCATCAAGCAATATGTTACTGGCTTTTAAATCTCTATGAATTATCCTTAATCATGAATAGTTGTGAAGATAAAGTAGTCCTTAAGCAATCCCTTCAATAATTTTGAGACGTCTCTCCCGTGTTAATTGCCCCCTCTTACTTGGATCTGAAGTATAAACTAAATCTTTCTTGGACAATATCAAAAATATATCCATAGATTCTTCAAAATGATGTAAATCAACTCAATTTTTTTTCCTTACCAAAGAGGAGGTAGTCCAAACTTTTATTGGGCATGTACTCATAAACTAACATCTTTTCATCTCCTTGAACGCAATAACCTAGGAGCCGGACCAGATTCGTGTGTTGAAGTTTGGCTATGAGTGTGAGCTCATTTTTGAACTCTATTAATCCCTGTCCAGAGCTTCTTGAAAGTCGCTTCACTGCTATTTTCTTACCCCCAGGCAGTTCTCCCTGATATAAAATAAAAAATTCATCAGTTAATTTAGATGTACGCTAACAAAAACATCTTGACTATGATACATATAACATGTTTTGACAAAGTACTGTATACTGGGAGTTAAAGTTCTAATGCAGGAACTCAGATGCTCTGTTCCTCCTATGGACTGGAACCAGTTATTCTGCAGTTGATTACCTGTGATTTGTGGCAGTCTGTCAGAGTCCATTAATCATTTGTTCTTTTCTTGTGAGTTACCTGCTGTGATCTAGAATGAATTCTTGCATATGGCTTCTATTCATCGAATCATTGGAGATTGGGAATATGAGCTCAGATGGGTTATAGATAATTTGAAGGATAACAGTTTCGAGCCTGCTATTAGCAAGCTTGCCTATACTACTTGTGGGTGGAACAAAAATAGGATGATCTTTATTGGTAAAGAAGAACAGAGGTAGTTAAAAATTGTCCATGATGCTATTTGTGCAGCTGTGATATCCTGGAGGGGCATAAGAAATTCTTATGACTAATGAGATTTGGGTGTTGTGTCTTAACTCGGGTCTCTCTGATTGCATTTTTCGAAATCATGGTGGGAGAGTTATTAGTTAGTCTCTGCTGATGCTTCAGGGGGCTTGATGATGCTATTGAAGGTGTTTGCTTTGTTTTTGGTTGTTTTGATTGGGTGTATGTTGTGGTCTTGTAGGTGAACAATCCAGAAACAAGACTCGCCCGAAGGCGTGCAAGAGACCCGTCGCGGTGCCTTGGACTGCAGTGAAGAACAACAGATGGTGTTTTTGGCAATTTTTGTCGTGGTAATAGAATCCCACTCCTGATGTAAGTGTAGATAGTAGAAAACCTAGCAGTTGCATTTTCCCTGCAGCTGCCCTAATGAGTTGCTGCAATGGTTGTATCAGTGGGAGAGAAAACAATAGGAATATAAAATATGTTAACCACAAATATAGTAAGTTCACTGGTTTAATGCAAAGCTGCCCTACTAAGTAAAAATATGCACATTGTTGCAAATGAAGAAAGGAAGACCCCGGCCAGGCTTCCGGCAGCACGAGGATATTTGAAGATGGAGATCACATCCGATTTTGGGATCGAATTCGATGAAGAAGATGAGTTGTCAGCGAGCCCTATCAATAGCAAAGACGTGGACTATTCCAACCAGCCACTTAAGGCCACTGAAGATTGAGACAACCCATTAGCTGATGAACTTTTCGGACTGTCGAAGCATGTGGTAGGTGAAGGCGGAGAAGATGGCAGAGCCCAAGCAGCCGGCGGCTGTGGCATAAAGTGAAAGCCAGCTGCCCACGGCTCTTCTATCTGGGAATTGGTTTTTTCTGATGGTTGAACCAATGAACCCGCGAACCATGAGGCCGAAGTGGCAGGCGCGGGAGGCTGTGCCAATGGCGTTGGCCACCACAATGGCAGCAATGTATGGTGGGAAGATCCGTGTGGTTCTGAAAAATCTGATGGGAAGACAGAAAAGAGCCCCAGTGGCGATTGCAGCTGCGGCCATAAGCTGGTGCTGACCATTGTCAAGATGGATTGAAATGGTGGCAAGACTGGGTGCTGCCAGAATTATCCCACTAACCCAAGAAATTGAAGTCCACTCTAATGGGGAGAAATTCATATTGCCAACCTTTATTGACCTGCGTGTTAGTCCTTCGTATCTGCAATTAAGCATATAGAGTTAGACTAAATTCATTATTGTTGCTTCAATATAGGGGTGGTGCAAAAACGGCCCTGGCCCATTTTTTTTTTTTTTTTTGCAGGCCAAGCTCAGCCCGGTCCTAAACCGGGTACTTCTATTTTGGATCTAGTCTTGATTTTCAAAGTTAAAGGCCCACTTGAAAGCTCCCGCACAAATCCGAACATAAAAATTCCAAAATTCGTCATTTTAAAGTATAAAACATTTATTTGTTAGTGATATACCACAATGTGCTCATACCAACCACTACTTGACATGTGTAACTACAGGTCATCTCATGGTCAGCCATTCGGCTCATGCTCAGCCATTCGGCCCATGCTCGGTCATACAACTCATCCTCAGTCATTCAAGGGCAAGACCCACAGAGACCGAGCTCATGTCATCAGAGCAGGACTGTTCTCCTGCAAAGCTAACATATATGAGCACAAGCCTGCAGTGCGATACAGCAATGATCAGACCTCATCACCGCCTCAATATACACCGAGTAGGAAATAAGGAAGCAATCTCCAACAAGGAAACTGCTACGTTTTGTTGCCATATTCAACAAGGTAACTGATATCTCCAACGATCCAATCCCTATATTCATGGCTCCAAATCCTAATCAACTTAGGGAAAGATACTGCCTATAAATTAAACCCTAAGAGGTACGCTTTAGAGTCATGCTCATTATTTTGGCTTTCATTCACAGTCTTTCAATTCAGTTTATTGACTTAAGCATCGGAGCGGCTACCGCCGGAGCCAACCCGGTGGTCCTCTGATCTTCTATTTTGAGTGTTTCACAGGGAGCCGAGCTCGGATCTTACGTGGGCCAAAAAGTGCAGCATCAGTTTGGCGCCGTCTGTGGGAACGACAATCACCAAGTGCTCTATTAAATCAAAGTTCATCCTCCTTTTATCAAAGGATTATGGCTCCCAACCTATGACTCAGGAAGAATACTCAAAACCCTCAGCCTCAACCGCCTGCCGGACGAGGAAGAGGGCGAGTGACTGATCCCGTACAACAGGAGCTTGTCGAAACCTAGACGGCAGAACCAGTTGTTGCGGGAACAACTCTTAACCATGTCTAGGACCCTGGCGATGTTCACCCAGAATCATGAAACGAATCCCCAGAATCCACCCGTTGCCACAAGCACTCGGAAGGTGCAGCCTCCTATGGCTGCCCATATTCATAGAGATCCCCAGCCGTCGGCTGCAAGCTAGCAGAGGAGTGCCCGCCTTTATCCCAGAAGTCCATTATTGAAGCACCACCCGAGTCCCCATCCTTGGGGCCTCAGGAGTGAATCACGTGCCACAAGAGTCACCACCTCGAGTGGTTCCTGCACCACCAGTACAAGAGAATTAGAACAACCCCCCAGTAATGGGCCAAGACCAGCCTACCCATATAGGCCTTGAAGTTACGAGGCCTGCCTCACACCAGCCCATCTTACCAAGGGGATTAATAAGAGCCGAGGAAGTTGCTGAATCAATGGACCGCACTGCCATTATTAGGCAGTGCCCAGTATCCGGAGCAGGACGAGCTGGCCAGGTTGCTCGAGAGGTCGACCACCTCGTTCACTAATGCTATCATGGCTGAGGAAAGACCCAAGAAATTCGTCGTCCCCAAATTCACCCCTTATGATAGGACTGGGGACCCAGGGGACCATCTCTCCCACTACCAGCACACCATGGCTTTGCACGGTACTTCTGATGCTTTTCTATGCCGAACATTCGTGACCAGCCTCAATGGTACTAGCCCTGAAGTGGTTCCTACCACCTCCCACCAAACTCAGTCACTAGCTTCTATGAGCTCAGCAGAAGATTCTTGGACAGATTCATGACTAGTAGAAGGTTGAGAAAGGGTCCAGAATTCCTGCTAAACATAAAACAAACAAGGGAAGAATCACTCAGGGGTATATTGCGCGTTTCAACGCCGAGCTCACCGAGGTGACAGACTGCAAGCCCTAGTTTCTTAGTGGCTGCTTTGGCCGCTGGTCTTGCACAAGGAGGCTTTAGGGACTCCTTGACCAAAAATCCCCCTGTGGATATGGCAGCACTTATGGACCAGGCAAGGAAATACATTAACTTGGAGGAAGCCAAGGACACTTCTAGAAAGGTCAAGGAACAAGCTCAGAAAGACGACCTAAAAGAAAGACAGTCAGAAGAAGGACGACCAAAGGAAAGGACACCAACTCGGTTAGGAAGAGAGCCAGAAGCCCAGAGAAAAGAGGGACCCCCAGAACCTCCTACAATTCTGGGCTAAGAGAGTTCAACCACTTTACTCCTCTAAATACCTCTCCGTACAATATACTGAAGCAAGTAAGATCTCGAGAGAACATGAGATGGCCAGAGCCTTTGAAAGGTGACCCCAAGCTACCGAGATTAAACCAAATATTGTGATTTTTCACAAGGACCGAGGGCACACAACTAATACCTGCAAAGCTCTCAAACACGAGATTGAGCAGCTAATAAGGAGAGGACGACTACAGGAGTTCGTCAAGCAGGACGGACGATAGAACCCCCTGTGACGAACGACCCTAGCAAAGGAAGACCGACCAGAAGCAAGAACAAAAGAAGGGGCGGAACGAGCCCCCACGGCAGAACAACCAGGTGATCTTTGTCCTCCACGCAGATTCCCCTACAACAAGGGACTTCTAACAAGGTCGAGAAAACGTTATGCTCGGGAGGCCTAGGTCTACTCCCAACATCATACAGGTCTCTAACTTGGAGAAGAGGTTAAAACCTGTGCCTGAAATCTAGTTTACGGATCAAGATCTTATAGGAGTGCATTGTCCTCACAGTGACGCCCTGGTCATCTCCCTCAAGATCGCCAACTTCGAGATCCGAAGAGTCCTTATCAACACTGGGAGCTCGACTAACGTTCTGTTCTATAACCCCTTCAAGCATATGAAGCTCGACCCCAATGACATTAAGCCCACTAGTATAATCATGGCAGGTTTCGACTGGGAACCTCAACACTCCATTAGGAAGGGTCGATCTGGCCACCACTGTAGGCGAAGGGGACGGACAGAAGACCACAGTAGCTGAATACATGGTCCTAAAGGCCAAATCTCCCTGCAACGTCATAATTGGAAGGCCTTGGCTACATGAGATAGGGGCAGTCACATCAACTCTCCCCCAGTGCCTGAAGTACGTTCACAATCAGACTATCTACTCTATCAGAAGATGCCAACCGACCTCCCAAGAATGCCATGCCCTCGCACTCAAGGCCAAGGCCCCTAAATAGAAATTACTGCACGCCCGTGAATGCAAGGATGCAGTCCACCCCTGCTATCACGAGGCAGAAGACTGTCCCTCCAAGATTGACGAGCCACTAAGCCCTAGAGGAAGGGACAGTAGGGCCAAGACTATAGGAGAGCCTATTAAAGTGCTGGTCAACTCGGAAGATCAGGGGCGTTACCTGCAGATAGGTCCCGACCTGACACATACCGAGCAAAATGAGTTGGTCAAGTTCTTAAAGAAAAACCTCTCCGTGTTCGCCTGGGAAACAAGGGATATGGAAGGAATAGATCCCGACCTTATCACACACAAACTAATGGTGGATCCAGACCATCCACTAGTGAGACAGAGAAGAAGGCCATTCGCTCCAGAGCGACATTAGGTCATCAATGATGAAGTCCAAAGGCTGCTCAACGCCAACATGATACGAGAAGTATTTTATCCTGATTGGCTGGCTAACACCGTTCTGGTCAAGAAGAAGAATGGCAAGTGGAGAGTCTGTGTCGACTATACGGATCTCAACAAAGCATGCCCCAAAGATAGCTTCCCCCTTCTAAGGATAGATCAGTTAGTCGATGCTACTAGCAGGACACGAGCTTATGAGCTTCATGGATGCCTATTCCGGGTATAATCAAATACAGATGCATCCTCCCGACCAGGAAAAAACATCATTCATAACTGAACGAGGTCTCTATTGCTATAAAGTGATGCCGTTCAGACTAAAAAATGCTGGAGCCACATACCAGCGTCTGGTTAACAAGATGTTCAGCCCCTTAATTGGCAGTACTATGGAAGTCTACATTGATGATATGTTGGTCAAAAGCCTGCGGAAAAGCAATCATCTTCAGCACCTAGCTCAAACATTTGATATTCTCAGGCAGTATAAGATGAAGCTCAACTCCTCGAAATGCACCTTTGGTGTAACAAAGGGAAAAATTCTTGGGGTACATAGTCTTTCAGAGAGGTATAGAGGCAGACCCGACCCAAATTAGGGGCTCTGGTCGGACTGAAATCTCCAAAGACCAAGAAAGACATTCAAGCTCTAAATGGCAGGATAGCAGTTCTGAACAGATTTATTTCCAAATCCATGGATCGTTGTCTACCGTTTTTCAAAGCTCTGAAAGGTAACAAATCTTTACGATGGACTGATGAATGTGAAAAATCCTTTCAAGAACTAAAAAGGTACCTAGCCTCGCCTGAGCTCTTATCAAAGCCAATTCAAGGGGAAAAGCTACGTCTCAACCTTCTAGTCTTTGAGAACGATGTCAGTTCGGTACTGGTTAGACAGGACAAGAGCGTGCAGAAGCCCATCTTTTATGTTAGCAACGCATTATTGGACACAGAGAAGAGGTACCCCGAGATTGAAAAACTGGCCCTTGCACTTATAGTATCTGCACAAAAGCTCATACCCTACTTTCAAGCTCACCCCATAGAAATTCCAACTGCTTACCCACTAAAGACAGTCCTAAGAAAACCAGAAGTATCAGGACGACTGGTCAAATGGTCAGTGGAACTAGGGGAGTTCGACATATCCTATGTTCCACGGATCTCAATCAAAGGGCAGGCCTTGGTAGACTTCATCGCAGAATTCACTCCAACACTACTAGGCAAAGCACAACTCTGTAAGGACATGGGAACTTGG
Source organism: Nyssa sinensis (assembly GCA_008638375.1). Taxonomy (NCBI): domain Eukaryota; kingdom Viridiplantae; phylum Streptophyta; class Magnoliopsida; order Cornales; family Nyssaceae; genus Nyssa; species Nyssa sinensis. The sequence goes on along the minus strand of CM018048.1, from coordinate 6,583,117 downwards.
CAACTGTACACTAACGAGTCATCTACCGACCGAGGTGCTGGAGCCGGGCTGGTACTACGATCTCCTAATGGGCTCACAACCGAAAGGGCGATTAGCCTGGGGTTCAAAGCCTCCAACAATGAAGCAGAGTATGAGGCCTTTATCCTAGGGATAAAGCTAGCTCAAGAATGCGAGGTGCAGAACCTCGAGGTATTCTTTGACTCCCAATTAGTAGTTAGCCAAGTTCAAGGAGAATACGCCGTCAAGGATGAGAGAATGCTTCGATATTCAGAACTGGTCAATTTGTTGAAACATTACTTCCGAGCATTCTCAATCCAAAAAATAGAAAGAGGTCAAAACGGCAGAGCTGACGCCTTGGAAAACATGGCATCCCATATGAAGTCAGGAACGGATTCAACAATAAAATTCTCTCACCAGCCGAGGCCTAAAATCGAGGAAATCCAGGTTGCCCAAATTACAGAACAGCCTCAGAACTGGATGACTCCTATACTCCAGTACCTAGAAGAAGGACTCCTCCCAGAGGACAGGAATAAAGAAAGAAGAATCCGCATCAGAGCAGCTCGGTACCTTGTCCTTAACGGAAGGCTCTACCAAAGATCTTACTCTCAGCCATTGTTAAAATGCCTAGCACCCGAGAAATCTCAGTACGTCCTGGCAGAAATTCATGAAGGAATATGTGGAAATCATAACGAAGGAAGAACCATAGCATACTGAGCTCTAACACAAGGCTACTACTGGCCTGGAATGCTGAAGGAAGCAAAAGAATACACTCGAAAGTGTGACAAATGCCAAAGGTTCGCCCCTTACCAGCATCAGCCATAACATGAACTCATCCCCATCACAAGCCCATGGCCCTTTGCACAATAGGGAATGGACATCGTAGGCCCATTGCCTAAAACCACGCCGAACAGGAGATATCTATTGGTGGCTATCGACTACTTCTCAAAGTAGGCTAAAACAGAGCCACTAACTCGCATCACAGAAAAGGAGGTCCAAAATTTTACTTGGAAAAATATAGTTTGCAGGTTCGGCATACCTCACGTGATCGTCTCAGACAACGGCACACAATTTACTGGAAAAGTATTCAAGAAATTCTGCCAAGACCTAATATCAACCAACACTTTTCCTCCCCTGGTCATCCTCAAGCGAACGGGCAAGCAGAAGTCACTAACCGAACAATCCTAGATGCTCTCAAGAAAAGATTGGAAGAAGCTAAGGGAAGATGGGTCGAGGAACTCCTTGGGGCACTCTGGGCCTACCGGACAACTAGGAGAACTCCAACATCGGAAACTCCCTTCTCACTCGCCTACGGCACCGAGGCAGTAATCCCTGTTGAGATCGGCATGCCTACCCTAAGGACCGAAGCTTTCAACGAGGAGACCAATGGCCAACAGCTTGCAGAGAACTTGGACTTGCTTGAAGAGAAGAGAGAGCAAGTGTAATAACCCGGAAAAAAAAAATTTATATATAAAAATTTTCCTTAGTTATTAAATATTTTATTATTATTAAATTTTGAAGCATGAGGATTTTATATAAGTATGGTATGTATGTGTAGCATATATGTGTGGGATATTTGAGAGATGTATAGGTGTAGACTAATGTATATATACATGTGTATGTGAATATGTATATGTATGTATATGTGGCAGAATAGTGTGTGCACTGTGTGTGTTGTTGTGTGCAACCGACCTAGTGTGTGTGTGTCTAGTGTGTGTATATGAGTGGATATATATATATAGGTATAGATGTAGAGCCGCTTTGCATTTAATGCAAAGCTGCCTTGTAAGGGAAATTAGGGTGGCTGAACAGAGAAGAAATGTCAAGGAAAGGGGTTGTCAGGTCTGATAGTGTAGAGAGAGAGATATAGAGAGGGAGAACATAAAGTGTGGTCTTGATCTTAGAGAGAGAAACAGGAAGAAAGAAGTGGGGGAGAGACCGTGGAACATTGAGAGGAACACAGAGGGTGATCCAAGAGGTGAAAGGAAGAGGGGAGGAGCCACAACTGAGAGAAATCAGAAATTGGGGTAAGTGGCTTAGTTTCTGTTTTATTTTTTTTTAAGCATTATAATTAATTTGATGTATAGGGTCTTATAGAGCATGCCGTAAGGTTCATTTTGCAAAAAGAATGAAAGAAAATGACCAAGAAACGAGGAAGAAAATGAGGGTTACAGGTTGGGGGCAATAATCGGGTTTTAGGGGTTTTGCGTTTAAAAACTTGTTAAGATCATGAGAAAGTGTTCCTCTTGAACACAGGAAACCTTTAGGATCAGAATGGGAGGAAAACAATGATTCAAAAGCCATAAAAATAGAGGTTTGACAGTCGGCCGAAAAACTGAGAAGGAAAGAAATGAGGTAGATTCACTCTGTTTAAATGGCCCCAAATTATGTTAAAATGTTTTAAAAATATTGTGAGTTAGTTTAGGATTGAAAATGGCTTTGAAAATACCAAGAAAAATCAAGTTTAAAAAACTTGATTTTTGCAGTTTCCGGCGACGTCGCCTGAGAAGGTGACCGGAGACTCACCGGAACCCTACCGGAAAAACGGGGGGAGATGAGGACTGTTCGGGTCCGAATTCGGGTCCGGGTCGGGTCCGGTTCGGGCAGGGCTGAACCGCCCCTGCCACGTGTCGGCTTACTGTTTTAAATTAAAATTTGAATTCGGAGTGTTTGGTTACGGGTATAAGAAATTGAAATAGGAATTGAAATTAGAACAGGGATATCCTATCCATGTTCTGTCACTATTCACTATTTGGATATTCAAATTGAGAATAAGGGTTTTACAAATTACGAAATTGTCCCAGGACTTTTAAAAATTACAAACTTGACCCTGAACTTTCAGAAATTACACTTTAACCCCTAAACTTTAGAGAAATTACAATTAGACCCACCAGATTTAAATATTAATAAAATACTAATTAAATTAATTAATTAATTAATAAATTAATTTAATTATTTAAATATGCTAAAATAATCCGGAGTCCAAATGAGACGAGTCATTAGTGTATTTTGACTATCTCGACCATTCTGAGACCAATGGTGAGGTCCATTTTATGAGACGGGATCCCAAAAAATAAAAGACCCGTAGTAACCTTTAAAATTACCAAAATGCGCCTAGATTGGAAACACAGTCAAACGAACTCCAAATTAAGTAAACAAATAGTGAAACTTTATTATTTCGAGCATTCCGGACTCAACCGTGGAGTTCGATTTGTGAAAGGAAGTCTCGAAGTGTAAGGACCCGTGAAAAGTACAAAATGACTGTTTTGCCCTTTTGAACCCAGATGTCCGAATTCAGTTCTACGAAAACCTAAACTTATTTTTTTCGACGTCCCGGACTCAATAGTAGAGTCTAATTTAGCAAAATAGAAACTTATAAGATAAATACATAAAATTTGATGAATAGCATAATTCAAGTGACAATTGAACTGAGTCTCATGTTATAATTTTAGGGACACGGAAAGGCAAACGGAAGGTAACTTGACCTTCGGTGTTCTTACAGTGATTTCACTTTACTACGAGTATACTTTCCCCGGTTTGAGATCGATTATCAGGTACGATATATTGTGCTAAGTAAGAAATAGAATTGAGATTAGGAATACTTGTTCTGCTGCCTTGATTGTTCACATGTTTGCTTGATTGTTCACATGCTTATGTGCTTCATGCTATCTTGCTAAAGTTGGGTGATAATGTGGATGATGATTATGTGTATATCGCATGTGTTAGAGTAGTGTGTGAATTATATGCTTGAGAACTGTTGACATTATGAAATATGTACTTGAAAGCATGCTTTATGTATGAATGAGATGCATCATTGAGATTACATTATGACATGATGAAATCAGAGCATATTGGCATAGTGTGATTCCTTGGACATGGCGTGAGTTAAGCACTTGGTGCTTTACATTATGAGGGTGCAGATCCTGTGATGAAAAACCCAAAATCGGCCATTAGGTACTTGTGAGCCTGACAGATTCCGGACCGTGAAGCGAGACATAGTCGGCGGTACTCATGCCAGCGGGGAAGGGCCGTATCATGAGACATGGGTGGCATAGAGTTGCATGGGTGTGTCACGCATACTACTCATATGTTGTATACTGTTCATATACTGCCATCATGATATTGAATGCCATATAGAAATAACTGTACACTCGCACATGCCACGCCCTTAGTTTTGTTTCTTACATTAGCATTATATTGTACCAGCATGTTGAGCTAACCCCTTTAGTGGGGCAAACATTTCAGATGATGTCCCAGCTGTACGAGACGTGGAGATGATCTGATTAGGGACTATGTTAGGCCCAAGGGGCGCTTTTGATATTGTATAAGGGCATAAGCCCGAGATTGTATCTTGTTTTGTATGTTGTGAACGAATGGACCAGACCTTGTGTATGTATCAGAATAGCGTACGGAATGTATGTAATTATACTTAATCGTCTTTATTTCTTTATTATTTTATTTTCTTTTGTCTCAGTTACTCGTGCCTCGGGTTCGCTAGAATTCGAGGCGTGACAAGCAAGCCCTGGTCAGAATGGAAGCATATCAGAGCAGGATGGTTAGCCGATCAAAAATTGGCCTTAGACCTGCCAGCTTCCAAGTCGGGGACCTTGTCCTAAGAAGGGTGTTTCCAGAACACTAAGGATCCCACCATGGGGAAGTTATCACCTAACTGGGAGGGCCCCTACAGAATCACCAAAACAGTGAGACCGACCACTTATTGGTTAGAGAATATGGATGGGAAACCTGTTCCCAGACCTTGAAATATGGAGCACTTACGAAAGTATTATCAATAAAGAACTTTTTCTTTTTTCATTTCAAATATTCCGTGAAATATTTCCATCTTAATGTACAGACCTTGAGTCTGGTCCATCTAATGTACAGACCTTGAGTCTGGTCCATCTTAATTACAGACTTTTGAGGTCTGGTCCTCTTAATGTACGACCTTGAGTCTGGTCCATCTTAATGTACAGACCTTGAGTCTGGTCCATCTAAATGTACAGACCTTGAGTGTGGTCCATCTAAATGTACAGACCTCATGTCTGGTCCATCTTAAATGTACAAACCTCATGTCTGGTCCATCTTAACGTACAGACCTTGAGTCTAGTCCATCTTAATGTATAGACCTCATGTCTGGTCCATCTTAAATGTACAGACCTCATGTCTGGTCCATCTTAATATATAGACCTTGAGTCTGGTCCATCTTAATGTACAGACCTCATGTCTGGTCCATCTTAAATGTACAGACCTCATGTCTGGTCCATCTTAAATGTACAGACCTCATGTCTAGTCTATCTTAAATGTACAGACCTCATGTCTGGTCCATCCTAAATGCACAGACCTTGAGTCTGCTCCATCTTAATATACAGACCTCACGTCTGGTCCATCATAGTACACCGAACTACATATCTAAGGTTACAAACCAATAGAATGATTCCAACTGCTCAGCCTCTTATCGATGAATCCTCGAAAAAGGTACCGACCAGCAAGAATCCTTACAATACAAGTCCTTTGCTTCGGCAATCGAGCTCGGGTTTTACTCTAAGTGGTCAGAATGACTGTTTTACATAAGTCCTTACGTTCGGTAACTAACGCTCTGATTGATGGGTTATGACTGTTTTACACAAGTCCTTACGTTCGGTAACTAATGCTCTGATTGATGGGTTATGACTGTTTTACACAAGTCCTTACGTTCGGTAACTAACGCTCTGATTGATGGGTTACAGTATTATTTAAAGCAAAATCCATGATTCAAAACCCCTCCGATGTCAAGAGTTTGGTTCAGTTGCTTATTATTATACCATGATTCAAAGTCATCTCAAGTCAAAAAGTTCAGGAATCAGCCCATCGTCAGTAGCCACCCAAAGAACAATACTTTGAACCCCGAGCAGGTCTACTTATGTTGAATTACAAATCTTAAGTGCCGAAGCCAGTTCACACACTACAAGGCATCGACACTTCATGCAACACTTGAGCAAAACACAAAGATCGTAAATATTCAAAGGAAAAATGAAGACAAAAACTCAGAAAAGGAGATATTCTCATTAGAACAAAAGCTCAATTACAAAGGAGGAACGGAACTACAAAAGTTTTCCCTAAACTAAAGGGCTTGCAGATCCGTCATCCTCATCACCATCTTCCTCATCCTCATCATCATCAATTCCCGACAGGTCGATGTCTGGGAATTTGGCGAGAAGCTTGGACTTGAAGTTATCATAGCCGAGCTGAGCAATTGTATCACCCATCTTCTCCAAGCTCAGGTCTTCAGCCTGGCCTCGGTCTCAACCTTGGCCTCCTCGACCTTCTGAGCAACAGACGCCTGAAGGGCGCAGTTCTCCTCCTTCAGCTTGGTCAGCTCTTGAAGAAGGGAGTCCCGCTCAGACTGGAAAGAATCCCTCTCATACTTAATAGAGTCCCTCTTGGACTCCATAATTAAGAGGCATAATTATCCCACTAACCCAAGAAATTGAAGTCCACTCTAATGGGGAGAAATTCATATTGCCAACCTTTATTGACCTGCGTGTTAGTCCTTCGTATATGCAATTAAGCATATAGAGTTAGGCTAAATTCATTATTGTTGCTTCAAATAGAGGGTGGTGCAAAAACGGCCCTGGCCCATTTTTTTTTGCAGGCCAAGCTCAGCCCGATCCTAAACCGGGTACTTCTATTTTGGATCTAGTCTTGATTTTCAAAGTTAAAGGCCCACTCGAAAGCTCCCGCACAAATCCGAACATAAAAATTCCGAAATTCGTCATTTTAAAGTATAAAACATTTATTTGTTAGTGATATACCACAATGTGCTCATACCAACCACTACTTGACACGTGTAACTACAGGTCATCTCATGCTCAGCCATTCGGCCCATGCTCGGTCATACAACTCATCCTCGGTCATTCAAGGGCAAGACCCATAGAGACCGAGCTCATGTCATCAGAACAGGACTGTTCTCCTGCAAAGCTAACATATATGAGCGCAAGCCTACAGTGCGATACAGCAATGATCAGACGTCATCACCACCTCAATATACACCGAGCAGGAAATAAGGAAGCAATCTCCAACAAGGAAACTGCTACGTTCTGTTGCCATATTCAACAAGGTAACTGATATCTCCAACGATCCAATCCCTATATTCATGGCTCCAAATCCTAATCAACTTAGGAAAGATACTGCCTATAAATTAAACCCTAAGAGGTACGCTTTAGAGTCATGCTCAGTATTTTGGCTTTCATTACAGTCTTTCAATTCAGTTTATTGACTTAAGTATCGGAAGCGGCTACCGCTGGAGCCAACCCGGTGATCCTCTGGTCTTCTGTTTTGAGTGTTTCATAGGGAGCCGAGCTCGGATCTTACGTGGGCCAAAAAGTGCAGCATCAGTTAGTTTTCAATTTAAAAAATTCTCATTAGTTATTATTATTTGATTTACTTTCAACTTGACAAATCAATATCTATTCGATTTTCTTACCTTTTACTTCAAGCTTCGCATCTTACATTATATATATATATTTATATATAAAATACTATCAATCGCGCAACAAAAAAAAATATTCAACTTTAACTTTTATAATTTTTTATTTATTATACATTAATATTTTATTTATGCAATGACATGTAATTAATTTTATTATTTTTTAAATATATGAATTTTTTATGACTTAAAACTTTACAATAAAAAAGAACTTTCGAGTTCGGTAAGCTTGCATTAAAAGTTAGGATTTAAGACCAGACTAGCCTTATTTTTTTGGACTTTTCCTACTTCGGCCCGCATAAGTATCCCATTTCGTTAAGACTCTGTCTTGACAGTATCACAGAACCTAATATTTGATAAGTTGGTAGATAAGTTTTTGCAGGTAGCGGGGCCATTGACATGGCATGGAGTCATATTATGTGATTTGAATATGATGTTTTATTTTTGAAAATGAAAAAATAATATTTTATTTACGTAACAAAATGTGATAGATGGAGTTCATAACAAAAATCTTTTTCAATATTTGTGATAATGTATCATTAAAAAAGAAAAATGATAGGTCCCATTTAAACTTAAAAGTCAACTTCAAAATCTGAAATTAAGACATTAATTTACGTTTTTAGAACTCTATTTGTGGTTAAAATCAATTTTGTATTTTTTAGTTAAATAGGTGACAAGTACTTTTTTTGGATTTTAATGAATCACTGGGAACTATCAAGAAATATTTCAACTGCAAAAAAATGATTTAGTTTTTGGGCCATTCGAAAGAAGGAAAATTCTGTAATTGATTTAGATCTCGTTTGGACTTACAGAAGTTTAAATTTATAATTGATATAGAGCTCGTTTGAAAGTACGTATAAGATTCTAAAATCAGCATCTCCCTCGGTTGTGATTCTCCCACCACTCTTAATAATTTTTTATTTTTTTATAAAAAAATAAAAGAAAAAGAAAAGGGGATTTATTTGCCAATTAATCCTCATTCTTCTTTAGGAAATTAACTTTGAGTTGAACTTGGGTAAAGAATTTAAATCTGATGTAAATTAAGAAAAACGTTTAGGTTAAGATTTTGAAAACCCAAGCTTCAACCCGAACCCGAATTCAATATTTTATATATTATATTTTTTATACTTTAACTATCTACCATTAAATTAATAAAAATTCTTTACAAGAATTACTATTTACTTTTTTATAATTTTAAAAATTCTAATATTTTTTCAAAATTAAATTATTTTGAATGAATTATTTTAACTATTTTTAATTTCTTTTAGAATAAGAAATTGAGAGAAATTATTAGAACTTAATCAAAATAGGAAAAAAGACAACAATTTATTAAAGAAATTGTGAATAAAATCTAAAAATTAAAATTAATAATTGGATTTAGGTCGGGCTCTGGTTGAATCCAATACTAATAAATTTTAATTCAGATCAGACTCAAATTGGGTTGTCTGTGTTCAACGTTATTTTTAAACTGAACTCAAATTAATTATTTTAAAACTTGGATTAAGATCGGACATAACTCAACTCCAACCTCACATACTAAGTCAGAACTCTCTCAATCCTCAACGTCCCTACCTCGAAAGACCATGTTCTCAACCTTCCATGTACAATGGCACGTCCACAACGACTCTAAACCCAAATTGTGATTTCACATAGGAAAGCTCATTATTGGGGAGGTTGGTAAAGTAATATATGTGTGTGTATATTCCATCTTCCGAGACGTCAAATTATGAAAAATAAAAAAAGCACCCAAAAAGCAACCAAGAGAGATCTTCTGGATTGTTCACCGGCGGGGAAAGAAGACACATTCTCAGTGTGGTTCTCGTGGGTGAGAGCTCTTGGCACGTTAGTGGGCTTTGCATTTGCATCTTCAGGCCGTGGAAATATCAGCAGGTCTCTTGGGGTTGCATTTTTTAGTGCAATTGTAGGGATTGTTATATTGATTTTTGGGAATATTAGTAACTTTGGAGGAGCCAAAGCTGCTGGACATGTGAGAGATGATAGTGAGAAGGGTTCGCCAGTGCATGGATTGGAAGATAATGGACCCATGCATATGGAGACACCACGTGAAAAGACAGAAGTTTAGAGTGGTATCTTCAATGCAAGCAACAGTTCTGATCTTGATGTTCTGTTATTTTTTTCTAATAAGCTAACAATAACAAGCTTCTATCATGTCACTGGTTGAGATTTTCACATGGTGTTTCAAGTGTTGAAGTTATCCATTAATTCTATAATTGTGATTCTTGGAGGTCAAATTACACTTGCATTTGTATACTTATTTATAATCAATTTCATTCAAGTAATTCATTATCCCAATTAAATTCAATCGTCACTTTAATTTTAGGAGGATTTAGTAATAGATCTTTCATAAAGTACTTAATTAATTTTAGAAAGCACAAAAAACGTGTGTATTTTTGTTTTTACCTTAGGATAGGTCAATCTAATATACCCTAAAATTTATTGTGAAGCCTCAATTGAGTCAAGTCACTTGAATCAGGAAAATTTTGATGGAATGAAATTTGAAAGAGCAATACTACTAAGAGACTAGTGGCATGTGCGAACAGAGATTCAACGGATAAAAATCTAGTCCGCACATGCAAACGGTCCCTTAATATCATCACCCAATTTGAAAACAATGTATTATATGCAATTTTTTATAACGAATAAAGTGGCATGGGAATAAGTGCTTTTTTCAAAAAAAGAGGGAATATGTGTTTCTAGAAACTAATTTAGTGGACATTTGGTATTGTTGAACTTAATGCAAAGGGCCGGTAATGCTATTAAGAGCTCTTTTGTATATGTGAATGAGTCTTTTATCTATTAAATTTTTTAGAAATTGTATTTTATATATTAGAAATTAAAGTGAATGCAATAAATAAAAATACGATTCCTAGAAAATCTAACGGATAAGATAGTCTTGTTTACATATACAAACGATGTCCTAGTAGCATTATCATAATGCAAAAACTGATTCTAAGTTACTTAATTAATGAATAATTAGTTTAGTATTTGGATATATGCATAAATGTGTGTGTGTGTGTGTGTTAGAATTGATTATAATAACAAAAGTAATTAATTAGGTGTTTGGTAAAACTTCTTTCGAAGTAATTTTTAATTACAAAATATTTTATTTGCCCTTTATTCAATTATAAATGATTTTGTTTGTGTTTGATCACATGTTTTTACTAAAACATAAAAATGAACATTAATAAATTAACAGAATATATAGGAAGTAATTTTTATATAAACTAATATTAAATCTAAATTAAAATTTTAATATATCCTATATATGGTATAATTAAAAGAGTTATATAATATTAAGATTATATATAATACAAATAAAAAATCACAAATATATAAATAGTCAAAATATTTTTTACTAAATTATATATATATATATATATCAATTATAAAAATATTACAATATAGACATTACATTTAGAAAATTTATAATATATAAGTATAAAAATTATATATAAGTATATAAATTATAAATAAGCCATGGAACATGATTGGAATTTAATCAAAAGAGAGAGGACAAGCCTGTCAATAGCTCGCTTGGCAGTCTGTAGACTCTGTACATATGTGAAACTTTTTGGTCATTTTACTAAAGTCTTCCAAAAGTTGTTCTCCATTATCTATATTGTGATCAATGTTTTCAAAAGTGGACCGGACCGGATGGTTCGACTGGTTGAATCGTCGATCGGTCCAAGAAACGGTCCGGTCAAACCCGAGAAACTGTTTCAATCTCAAAACCGGGCTTAAAATGGAAAACCGTCCAAACCGGGCAGTTCAACTGGTGAACCGTTCGACCCGTCACTGGGTCACTGGTTCGGATCGGTTCACCTCTATATATATATATATAACCTACGTAATCACTAATCAATCCCTGAATCCCTCATTTCTCAGATTTCTCATTTCCCATTTTCCCTCTCTGTTTCTCACTTCATCTCATCACTTGAACCCTAAAGCCTCAAGGTAAATCGGTGACGGCGGAAGGCGCGACGGCACCACGGCGACAGTGACTCGCACCGCACGAAGGCGACTCGCGCCGCACGACGGCGACTCGCACCGCACTGTGTCGTTCGGTTGTCCTTCTTCCGTTCTTCGTCCGTCGTTCATAGATCGGCTGAAAATTGAAATGTAAAGGTAAATCAGTAATTTAATACCTGTTTTCTCCTATCTAGTTTCATTGTTCCAAGACCTGTTTTCTTTTCCAATTTTTCTTTCCTTTAATTTAATTTTTTTTTTAGATTGCTAGTGACATTGGATTGCTTGCATATCACGTTCTGATATTGTTTTTGAAGGGTTGAGATTTGATTTCTTGATAAACGGTACGTATTCGCTCCACATATTCTAAATTTTTTTTTCTGGTTTTTGATATTTCATCAGTTTTAGATCTTTTCTTGCATCAATTTTTTGTTTTTGGTTGTTCGGAGCAGTTTTTTTTTTCTATCATATTTGATGTTTGGCATTTTGGGGGAATTTCATTTTAAATCTCTAGTTTGGTACACATATGCATCACAAAAAGATGTCCCTTTCAAAGCAATACAGATTCAACATTCATTTTTCCTTATCTTTTTTTTTATTTTTTTTCTTGAAGTTTTATATATTAAGAAAATTCATATTTTGTAAAAAAATTTTATATAATTTTTAGTAATTTTTGTATAATTTTTAAATTTAAAATATTAATAATATATATTATTAAATTTATTAATTACATAATTATGACATCACGGTTTGATTCCGATTGACTCAACGGTTGAACCAGTAACCCGTAACCCGGACAATTTTCGGTTCGACGAACAGTCCGGTTTTGAAAACATTGATTGTGATATGATGAGAACATCTTCCGATCTGAGCAAACATGGCAAGTAGTCACAGTGTCCACCCACCATTCCTTGGTATTGCCAACCAAAATCACTTCAGAAATCATTGCAGATAGATTCATTTCAAAAATATCTTCAGAGAGATTGTCTACATGGGTAATATTGGCTTGAACACGCTTCTTGCTTGGATTTCTTTGATCTTTACAACTGCGATAGTCCTTAGCACGGTACCTTTATTTGTTACATACATAACATTTGCCTTGGAACTTCTTATTTGGACTTTGTTTAGGACCATCACCACTGTGCTTCCTGTCACGACCCGACCCGTGAACAGGGTTTTCTTCTTCATTTTTTCGGCAAAGTCTCTGGTCACCCCTTCTGGCACCAGTGGCCGGAAACTGGGTTTTTTCTTCAAATTTTAAAAACGTTTTTCTCACACTGTTTTCGTCCCCTTTTTATTCCTAATCCATCCCAACACACTTTGGGGCACCTAGGTTAAGTTTTTGGCCCCTAAAAGTAAGTCAAAACCCATAGGATTTAATAAAACTAATTTATTCTCCTCACCTGCAAGTGGCCATAACTTCATGGTCACTTGACCATTTTGGCTCATTCAAGTTGCAAATTACCCCATTTTCTATACTCTCTTAAGCCATGCAATTTGTTTCAAGCTTGAGTCGATGTACGAAAAAATCACATCTTCCATTATTGCGGGTTTCATGGCCACAGGGCACCCTAAGCTCCAAACTTCAAGGTTTGTTTCCCATTGTCTTTCCCCATACTCACACTACACATGCATGCATCTAAAAGAGCTTAACCAGTTTACAAAAGTGAGAGATTTTAGAGAGAGAAAATGGGCGGTTTTGTGTTTATAACTCAACAATGAAACCTCCCTTTACTTGCTTCGATTCTGCTTCCTTCTTATGCTTTCAAGGTCTGATCCAAGTTTGCATGCAAGCCATCTCCCCTTCTTCTTCTTCCTCTAACTCACTTTCTTTCTCTAGTTCACTCTCTCTCTACTTTCTCTCTCTAACACACTCTCTCTCTAGCTGACTTGCACACACTTCACTTTCTGGTTTTCTCACTCCAAATGCACACACGCAATTGTTATATAATCATATATTTAATTTATTTAATTTTTAAAATCAAAACAAATAAAATATAAGTAGTATAATATATATATATATCAGTTGCGTGTGTGCATTTGACATCAGAAATCAGATCTGATGGTGATTGTATAGAGAGAGAAAGTTAGAGAGAGAGAGAGAGTGAAGGAGGAAAGAGGGAAGAAGAAGCTTGAATCAGACCCTAGAAGCACAAGAAGAAGTAAACTTGGAGCAAGGAGAGGAAAAAGCTACTGTCGAGAAGGTATAACTCTACAAACCCAAAAGAATTTTCTCTCTCTAAATACTTCCCCATGCACGAGCTGTTTTAGTTTCATTCTTGCATGCATAGTAGATAAACCATAAGATCTGGGTTGAATGCATGACTATTGGACCATCGAGAAGACCCAAAACACCAAAACTCGTATACAACCACCATGGATGGACCTTGAGGTACAGGTCTGAATCGACTTACACCAAACTTATTTTGACTTCTTGAGACTTGAAATAGGTCATTCCAGCACCTCAAAAATGGTAGACCGCGACCCCAACACTCAGGTTAAGCCATTAAAAACGAGGTTGCAAGTCACAGGTCAAAATCCTAACTCTGAAATTAGAACATTTTCCCACGTTTTTGGAATGAGGATCAAATCTCCTTGCCATTACGGTCATAACAGACCAAACCCCATAGACTTTGGACCAAAAATGGGCATTTGAGAACCAGTTGCAGGTTCGGCTATCGTTTTTGAAACAGAGCCATTGAGCTTAACTTGATGCCCCAAATGAATGTAAGATTGTTAGTATAACTCCCAGAAGCCGATTAGGATGGAGAACAGGGGAAATGGATAGCTGGAATCCCACGAAAACGAAGAAGAAAAAAACTAGGGTTTCGGTGAACAATGGTCGTCGTGGGGGAGAAGACGACACTGTTCATGGGTCGGGTCGGGTCGCGGGTCGAGCTCCGACCGAACTAAAAAGGGTTTTAGTTTTTGAACCGGTTCAGTTTATGATTTTTGAACCGGTTCAGTCTTTGAACCGGTTCAGTCTTTGAACCCCTGAACCGGTTGGGTTAATATAAAACTTTCTAAAATTGCATTTTAACCCCCCCCGATTTTTGGATAATTATGCAATTGCCCAGAAAAATTAAATAAAATTAATTCAAAATCCTTTTTAAATTTAAGAAATTACCAAAACACCCCTAAGCCAAAAATTAGTCAAACGAAGTCCAAATAAAATAAAAGAATAGTGTAACCCAATGTTTTTGGGCATTCCGGACTCAACGGCAAAGTCTGATTTTTGAAATTAAGTCCCGAAAAATATGACGCGTAAAAACATAAAATCACAAAAATCCTCTAGGCTTAAAATAAACTACAAATACCCAAATTCAAATCTAGAAAAACCTAAACTAATTATCTTTGACACTTTGAATCTAACGGGGACATCCTTTTGGGAAAAATAAGGCCCGATAACAAACTAAAAAATGACCAACACGTCCCTAAAACTCAATGAAGCTATAGGGAGAGGAAATTGGAATAAAGAGGGCTCTAAATTGATAGTTAAATTATGTGAAACTTTGAACAAGAAAGTAATAAGGTTTTGAATTGTGATTATAGGAACCTTCGTTAAGGAACGATCTTTGGAAATTGCTTTTGGGACTTCAGGTGAGTATTTTTATACCATGTTGAGGTGGATTTTCATTATAGATATAAATATCGAACTCTGGTATAATTTGAAAATAGATCATTCTGTTTGAAATCGATTTGAATGACTTATTGATATTGCCATTTCCTGATAGCTTGTAAAATACTCATGACACTATAACAGTTTTTCTCACCAATCTTTGAACTGTTTGACTAAAAGTTAAATATAAAACTCTTATTTGAATAATTGAGACTGTTATTAATGTTATTGATTTTGGAAATGATTTTGATACTTTGAATGATACACCCTTCTATGATTGGTTACTATTGAATAGATTGTTACCTTATCGAACCCTGCCCACGGGGTATATTGGTGGTGAGCCGGTGTGATACGAAAAATTATTGAATTTGATCTCAGTCAGCGAGGTTCTAATTTGCTGGCCATAGAATCTTCTATGATTTGTCATTATCGAACAGATGGTGACCCTCTTGAACCCTAACCACGGGGTGTATTAGTGGTATTTTTGAATGTGATCTCAGTCAGCGGGGTGCTAATTTGCTGGCCATAGAAAGGAAAAATTTGAATGATTTGAACTCTTGTGAATATCAAATGTGAACTATGATTGAACTTTGAATCAACGAATTGAGAACTATTGAACTACGATTTTGATTATTCAGACTATGAAATTGTTATCGAACTATGTTACCAAACTATGATGTTGATCTGATTATGACTATTGATATTGAAAACGAATTTAAACCAAAACTATGATTGAGTTACAATATTATACTACGATGTTGATTTGACTGTGACTATTGATATTGAAAACGACTTTGAACCATGTTTGAATTACAATACGAATCATCGTTACCAACTATGTTATTGGATCATTATTTTGACTGTATTATGTTATCGATTCTGATTTACGACTGTGATTGAACTGAGATTTATTGAAAATGACTTTGATACTAATTTCTGATCTGTTGTACTTGATATGACGTATTTTAATTCCATATGAATATATACATTTCAGACTGTACTATATAGTAGTTTTGAAACCCTTGGCATGTTATGGAAGTACTCATTGGGCTTGTTGAAGCTCACCCCATTCTATTAACATTTTTCAGGTAAGGACTAGACAACTTGCTTTCAGGTGATACAGGATAAATGCTTAAGTGACGAAGCAAGTTCTTTTTGATGAGTCCTTAACCGAAGATAGATTAGATATTTTTGGGATCTTATGTATTAAGTTATGTAATATTATGCTACTCTTGACTTGGAGACTATGATCTTTGATGATGGTATTTGAATTAACTAATTAAGTGATGTAACTTATTTTGTGGATGATAAGAAAGAAAAAAAAAATTATTATTCCGTTGCGTAAATGGTATTTAGAAAAGTATTGTGATTATTGAAATAGGCCTCGGTGGCCGATCACGAACCCCTAATCAGCATAAGCCGGGTTTCGGGTCGTGACACTTCCTCTTCTTGTTCTGAGAGCTTTGCCATTGTTCCACAACATTGGCCTTGAATTCCATGATAGTTTTCCCCGCTTTCTTCTCAGAAGTACGATTGTCTTCTTCAATCCTCAATCTCATAATTAAGTCTTTAAGTCTCATGTCCTTTCACTTGTGCTTTAGGTAAATTTTGAATTCTTTTCAAGATGGCGACAATTCTTCAATAATTGCAACCACTTGAAAAGATTCACTAAGTGACATGCCTTATGCATGAATGTCATGCAAAATCACTTGGAGATCTTGAACTTGGCTGATCACTGTCTTAGAATCGAGCATCTTGTAGTCTAGGAATTTTTCCACTACAAACTTTTTAAGTCCAGCATCTTCTGTTTTGTATTTCTTGTCCAGTGATTCTCAAAGTTCTCTTGTTGTCTTGACTGTGTAATACACATTGTATAATGTGTTGTCAAGCCCATTGAGGACGTAGTTTCAGCATAAGAAGTCTGCATGTTTCCAAGCCTCCACGACGGTAATCATTTGCCTACCAGCCTCATTCTCGTTCAAAGCAGGAACATCTTTACGAAGGGACCTAGCCAAATTCAAGGTGGTAAGATAAAACAACATCTTTGGTCGTATGCCTCCCAAGATAAAATGATTGAATACACGCAGATGTGAAGCACTTTAACTGCGTTCTAGTAAACCAAAACAATGACTTGAACTCTCATAAATACTGACGCACAAAATGTACGAAAATTTCGATGAATGAATGGTAAGTGCAGTGGTGTTTATATAGACTTCTTCATGCCTGTTTAGTACAGGTATGAAGCTTCGGTTGCATCTGTTCATGACGAACAGATACAGTCATGCCTAATGAAGAAGAAGCATATTCAGTCAAAATTCAAACCAAAGGTAATCGTAAAATGGCGTCGTTTTATATTTAACCAAAACCAAGCGCAGTTGTTAAATGACAGCGTTGGATTTAATTATCCTAGTAACTAAATGACAGCATTGGATTTAATTATCATAGTAACTAAACGACAGCGTTTTGGACCATTTCTATCAATGATAAAAACAGCAACGTTTTGAAGAAGTATTTAAATAAATTTTTTCCAAAAAGATATATAAACAATGGACCAAGGTCCTAAACCCGATCCAATTTGGTGCGGGGTGAGGCGGTGGCAGCAATGACGTGCGCTTGTGGTGACTAGTTGCAACTTGCAAGTTGCGGACAAAGAAGGCCCTTGTTTGAAACCAACCATCTCTTTTTGACCCCAGCAGTCCACTTCCTTTGATTCCCCCGATTACTTTTTTTCCAACTTTTATTTTACATTTCTTTTTCACCCCCCCCCCCCCACCCCCATTTTACATCTCTTTTTGACCCAACAATCCACCTCATTTGGTCACCCTGTTACTCTTTTTTTTTTCCAACTTTTATTTTACATCATTTTCCCCACAATATTATTACTTTGAAATGTCACTGTCAACTTGTGTTTATGGTGGTGAGAATATGAGTTTTACTCCAATACTTTTTTTTTTAATCAAAATAATCCAACTTTTATTTTACTTCATTTTCCCCCAAAATATTATTACTTTGAAAGGGTCAAGTTGTGTTTTTGGTGGTGAGAATATGATTTTTACTTCAATCGCTTTTTTTTAAATAATCAAAATAAGATAAAAAAAAAAATACAGAACATAAACGACTTAAATTCACTTAAAAAAGACCTACAATGGTACTAAAATTTCATACCACAATTGTTCAAACAAGTTCATATCTGGGTCAGAAATAATTCATGGTGAGCAGAGGGAGGGAAAAAAAAATCCTTCAAATAAGCTTATTATTGAGAATATATATATATATATATATAGACAATGAATAGTATGCAAATACACGTATAGAACTTCGCCTCAGTCTGGGGACGGGTCAGGAATTTGTTTGAAGAGGCAAATTTTTTTTTTTTGTTAAATATTCAATATAAATTCAAAAATTAATGTAGTATAAAAATATAATATTGATTGGTCATATTTTTTATAAGTAAATAAATTTATTGATATAAAATAAATTTTAAATTAGACAAATTCCAATAAAAAAAAGACATTTAAAAATTTTATGCTATACAAAAAATGCCAAAAAGTCAATTGAAATTAAAAAAAGATAAAATATGAAGAATTTTGGAAAAAAAAAAAAAAACCAAAAGGGTGTATTTGAAAATTGTAAAAACATTCAAATAAAAAAAAATTCAAAGCCAGTCCAACTAGCTCTGTTCATGCCTACAACTGCATGGTTTTAAGTGACTTGTAAATAAAACATATTTATAATATTAATTATTAGAGAGATAAAATAATTATATATTTACTTTTATATATATATAATTTATGACATACAGTAGAAAGCTGGTTGTCGAATTTTTTGAAAATCTTTTTTTTGCTGTAAAAGTGATTAAATATAATTTGGATTTCTGCTTTGCCCACTTTATATATTTAATTTAGACATGATTAAGAATCTAATGCATTTTAATTCTTTTGAAGATTGTGTATTTAGTCCAACATCTATCTCTATTTTTGTTTTTTTACCTCTTTTTAGTGTCTGGTTCTAATAATAAATAATGTTTTGTTAACATATATTATATTTTTATTTTTGTTATTTAAAAAGAAATACGTACAATTAGTGTAATTGAAGAAAAATTTTATTGATATATATATAACTGGAAGTCTAGATGACAGTTATGTTTACCGTGGAGGCAAGCACGCAGCTATAGCAAAACAATTAGGAACAAAAAAAAGTAACATTAGATCATTAAGTCGATATAAATTTTCAAAAACATATAATCAAAAGGTTAGCTCACATGAAATATATACACACACAAATAAAGACAATTTTTACTATAAAATATAATATGTTGAGCTTTTATTTTAAAACGAATATTATGATGTATATATTTATCATATAGCAGAACAATATAAAAAATTAAAACAATCAATAATATCAAAGGAGAGAATGTAAAAAGAATAACAAGAAAATCGGGCGTAAGAAAATAGTGAGGCACGCCTCCAAGCACGGTCTTAAAGTCGAAGCTCCTCCCCACGCGCAAGTGCTACTAGAGTCAATCGGCTCCAAGATAGGACCCTATGATCTCATAGAAGATGCCTACTATATGCATGTCAACAATAGGTAAAGGTACCGAATCCTTTATCACATTGCCCAGAAAAAGAAAAATATATGAAGAAAACTCACAGAAAAAAGAGAAGAGAAAGATA
This sequence comes from Nyssa sinensis, assembly GCA_008638375.1. Taxonomy (NCBI): domain Eukaryota; kingdom Viridiplantae; phylum Streptophyta; class Magnoliopsida; order Cornales; family Nyssaceae; genus Nyssa; species Nyssa sinensis. Next base: position 6,563,379 of record CM018048.1, on the reverse strand, counting down.
TTGTAGAGGAGAATTTCAAATGTTTTTTTGTCATGTCTTGGAATGATCCAATCTATGGTTTATATAGATAGCTTCTCCATCAATTAGTCGTTATAGCCTTTAAGACTAACGTTATACCCATTATGGCTACTTAATAAAATCATAACAGTTAGTAGCCCTTAAAATTGAAATATCCCATTTGTTATTTTTATTTTAATTAAAATATTCAACAATCCCCCACTTTAAATAAAATAAAACAACAATGGAACTTTATAAAATCAAGTATATGTAAATAAAATTATAAAGGCAACTTTATACTATGCAATGGGTGTAGGTGTTTTTCGACTTGAACCTCACTTAGTGTTAACTAGCTTCCATTTGAAGGATCATAGTGAACTAGGTCTTGAACTAGACCCTTTGAACCAAACTTCAACTAGTTACACACATAGTATAGATGTAAGATTCGAGTGCGGGTTAGCACCATTTATGGCCATGCACTAATTTTGATTCTCATGGAACCTTTAAAGAATCGCCCAATTCTCACATAGCGGCCTCACGACTTGTTCCACTTAAGTGAGTCCTCTAGGGTATATGTGACTAGTACCTCGTAGGCAAATCATGCCTTGGACTCATTCAGGGTATTATATAAGCGAGTCCTTTAGGGGTATAATAAAATTTCACCTCACAAGCAAAACCCCTGCCTTGGCACTCATAGTGAATAATACCCTTCCTAACGTCACATATTAACAACAATAATGCCATAGGGATGAGCAGGAGAGAATCTCCTCAAAGTAGTGCTGAATCTGAGTCACGCAATAATATGGATTGTTCTTACCCATTGAACCTTCTTTGTGGGATCTCCAATCACAAATGTTGGGTTACCTCCCTAGGTGACTCCCTTACGGGCTTAGGCCCATCCTCCTCGATAATTCTAGGACTCCGCTCCTAGAAAATCCTATCGCTAACTGATTAGCTATATTTTTCTCAAATTTCACAAACTCTAAGGATATTACATCCTTATTTAGCAAGCTTCTTGCAGATTTATACCTTACCAATATATGCCTGTTCGTCTTCTTATTTGACTGCGCTTGTTGATGACTTGCATAATTTAGAATATTTCATCACTTTAAACTTTAGTCTAATTTTATTTATTTTCTGGTTAATTTTAGGCTTCATTGTCATCATTTAAATTTTATTTCAGATTTGAAGAAATTGAAGCAGCCCATCGCCTATGGACTCTCTCTCATTTAATAAAGAGGCACTTTGTAAATTATGGGCTTGATCCATGGATACAAGTTGTCCAGCAAAAGCCCAAGAAAAAAAAATGCTAGAAAAAGTCACGGCTAGAGAAACAGTAGCGTCTAGGGCTTGTGGGGTCTGGTGCTATATAAGGCGGCAAAACAAATGAAAAAAGAAGAAAAAGAAAGGGGCGCTGCAGGAAGATAAAAAGAAGAAAAAAGAGGTGCTGGGACTTGGCTGCGGCTTGAGAGCAACGGCTGGAGAAGAAAAGAAACAGAGAAAAAAGTAGCAAAGTAGCAGCGACTGCGCAAGAAAAAAAGCAAAAAGGAGATTTGGAAAAGCAGGGCACTGCGGCTGGATTGAGGGAAAAAGAAAGAAAGCTAGAAACCAAAGAAAAGGCTGCAGCAAGGAGAAAAAGGAGAAAAAAAATGGTACGGCAGGAAGCAGAAGTAGGTTGTGGCTTGGAACAGGACTGCGACGAGTATTTTGTAATGTTCATTTTCTTTAATTCCTCTCAGAGAAAAATTATGGTGATTCGTTTATGTTGAATTTAATTTTTAGCATGAACTAAATTTTCTTTATTCTAGAAAAATGATGTAATCTAATCTCAAACTATGCTTGCTTTTCTATGCTAATTTGAAGTAATTTTCTTTCATGTTTGTCTGATTTATTCTGAGCTTATTGCTTCTAATTAACTGGTCATTAATTAGATGATTTTGATCTTGTAATTCACTGTCAAAAAAGGGAATTATAAGATGGATCTTGGATATTTCGACATAGGTAAATATAGAGATCGAAAGACTTGTATAAACCTATGTAGTATTAAAATCATTGGTCATCTTGCTTTCTTGCTTTATTAATTTGCATACTCTTATGTAAAATAAGGAGCAAGAATAATTTTCAATTGACTGTCGAAAGAGGCTTTTGGATGAATTGGAGATTTGCTAACAAACATGGATAATTAAATTCAATTAGTTAGATGAGTAAAGCATAGTGAGAGATTAGGTGAAATCGATTTTCTAGAAGTTTTCTCTCCCAATAATCTGATTTTCGAACAATATCTTTCTTTTCCTTTGAGTACTTTTTTTAAATTGATTTTATTTTAATTTACAATTACAAAAATCTTAGTGACTCTTCTAGATAAAGTCGAGATTAGTATAATTTCGGTATTTGACAAAAGTAAGTTACCAATCCCTGAAGACGATACTCTTCTCATCACTTTGCTATAAAACTGCGATACTGTGCATTTGCAGTTTTGCACCGATCACCTGTTACAACCCGAAACCCATCCTACGCGAATTAGGGGCAACAACCAACATTGTGCTCATCGAGGTCCAAAAGGCACATCCCAAGGTAATAGAATAATCAAATCAACAATGTGGATTAACTTATACAGTAGTTAACTGCCACAAATCACAAGATAGCAATTCGAGTCCAGAGATAGGCAAGCAAGTATATCATCAATTAAATAGTATATCAACAGATGATCCAATGATAGGCTCACAAGGCGTATTAATATCCAAAGAATACATCATCAAACATATCCAAAGATAGGCTCACAAGGCATATCAATAATCTAAGAATGCATCATCAGAATATCAATAAACGATTTGAGATACTAACAGAACAAATGTTGTCACAAATAGGGCCTGGCATACCCCCAAAAGCACTCATCTAGGTCCACCCCACTATCGGGCTATTGGATAGCACTAGAACTCTTTACATATATCATGTCCTCTATGGACTAAGTGTTAGGTATCATTCCTAATCACCAACTTGTAAGTCTAGAAGCAATCCGTGAATCAGATGGACGTTAAGACTAATCACAACTCCAGGCACTCATAATAATATCATGATTGTCAAAATTTCATAGGCGATGTACAACAAATTCTCAGTAGTGAGAGTGTAATAACCCGGAAAATTTTTTTTTTTTATCTATAAAATTTTCGTTGGTTATTAAATATTTTTTTACACATATATTTTTTTTTTATTAATTATTATTATTATTATTACGATAATGGTAATGTGTGTATGTGTATATATATATATATATGTGTGTATATATATATATATATATATTTTAAATTATATATTGGGTATATGTGTATACATGTGAGTGTGTGTGTAAAATAGGTAAATATGTAAGTGTATATAAATATATACATGTGTATAAAGCAGTGTGTGTGTGTGTGCCGTGTGTGTGTGTGTGCATGTGTTGAGTGTGTGACACTCAACAAGGGATGGTGTAGCAGGTACGGTTGGTGGAGTGTAGAAGGGGGATTCAGGGCATGGGAGGGACAGTCCTGATGCAGGGAGGTTGGTCTTGGGGAGAGAGAGAGAGAGAGAGAGAGAGAGAGAGAGAGGTAATATGCTTGATATGTATGTGTGTATATGCACATCGGTTGGAGAGGAAATCAGAACGAGAGAAGCTGTGCAGAAGAGGCGTGGGCGTTGAGAGAAACTCTGGGGGTGAACCAAGAGGATGGAAGAAGAGGGGAGAAGTTGAAACAAGGAGAAAAACCAGAAAAAGGTAAGCATTTCTTTGTTACTGTTTTTAATTTTTACAAAGCTTGTTAAGTGTATTTGAGTTAAAGGGGCTGATAGTGCATGGAAAAATGTAAAAATTCGTAAAAAGAATGAATGAAAAAGAGGTAGAAATATCAGGTTGCAGGCGGGGGGATAATCTGATTTTCTTTGAAACCTAAGCCTCAAACTTATTTTAAAAGATAGGAAATGATTCACTTAAAATGCAGGAGGTGATTAGAAAAGAAAGGGGATTAAAAAGAGTCAAAAACAGTGAGGAAAACCAGTCGCCGGAATCTGGGCTTAGGGTGGCCGGAGCTACGGGTTTGGCTATATTCGTGGGAAAATAATGGCCTAAGTGAAAAACGAATACCATATTCGAGATCCTCATGAAAATGTAAAGGAAACTGCAAAGAAAAAGGGGCAAAAATCGACCGAACTCCGGTCGCCGTCGCCGGAGATGGCGACGGAAACCTACCGGAGACTCATCGGAAAAACGGGGAAGAAGGGAGGCCACCGGGTCGGGTTCCGGGTTCGGGTCGGGTCCGGTTCGGGCGGGCGTGGACCGCCCCTGCCACGTGTCGCATTCTGTTTTAAATTAAAAAGGGGAATGGGGGTGTTTGGCAACGGGGATGAGAAATTGAAATTGGAAAATCGAATTGGAGACAGGGATATCCTATCCCAGTTTTAGCCCTATCCCCTGTTTGGTTAACCTGAATTAGAATGACAAATTAAACTAGTTTTAATTTGGACCTTTTGGAATTTGAACCCTTTGAATTTGAACCTTTTGAATTTGAACCTTAACCCTGAACTTTCAGAAATTACAAATTGACCCCCCAACTGTTAGAAATTTCACTTTGACCCACCTGATTAAATTATTAATAAAATATTAATTAAATTAATTAATTAATTATTTAATTGAATTAATTTAATTAATTAAATATTCAAAAATATCCCGGAGTCCAAATGGGACAAGTCATTAGTGTATTTTGACTATCTCAACCCTCCCGAGACCAATGGTGAGGTCCGTTTTACGAGACGGGGTCCCGAAAAATAAAAGACCCGTAGTAACCCTTAAAATTACCAAAATGCCCCTAACTTGAAACACTGTCAGACGAACTCCGAATTAGGTAAACAAATAGTGAAATTTTATTATCACGAGCATTCTAGACTCAACCGTGGAGTCCGATTTGTGAAAAGAGATCACGAAATGTAAGGACACGTGTAAAGTGCAAAATGACTGTTTTGCCCTTTTAAACCCCGGTGTCCGAATTGAGTTCTACGAGAACCTAGACTTACTTTCTTAAACATTCTAGAACCAATGGTAGAGCTTAATTTAGCAGAATAGAAACTTAGAAATCAAAGACATAAAATTTGATGAATAGCATAAATTCAAATAACAATGGACTGAGTTGAAATTTATGCTTTTAGGGACACCGACAGGCAAGGAGAAGACAGTCTGATCCTTCCACATTCTCACTACATTACGAGTGCAGTTTGCTTGGGTTGTGACCGACCATCAGGTATGGTGTTTTGCTAATGTTAGAAATGAAGTTAAGTTAGGAATATTTGTGAATGACTGGAATGACTTATGTGCTTATGTGGAATGTGTTTACTTGATGATTTAGGGTTGATTGCTCACATGCTTGCGTGTCACTTGTACTTTATGAAAATTTAGTGAATGATGAATGTGAATCATGACGGGTGTTAAGTTGCTAAGATGAGATATGCTTGCATATAGAGTTGACTGATGATTTATATGTTATTGTTCGAGCACGCTATATTATTGATCACTATGTTCATTGAGGATGCATTGGCATATTAGCATATTGGCATATGATGAATCCTTTGAGAACATAGTGTGGGTTGAGCATTGCATTATGAGGGTGTAGATCCTGTGGTGAAAAACCCAAAATCGGCCATTGCATCGGGGAGTACCCGGAAAAGAAACATGGGTGTGACATAGAGTTGTGCATGGGTGCGTCATGCATACCATTCATATATTACTGCGATGCTTTGAATGACATTTAGAGATAAATGTACACTTTGCACATGCCACGCCTTAGCTTTATTTCTTGCATTAGCACTTCATCATACCAGCAGTTGAGCTGACCCATTCGTGGGCAACATTTTCAGATGAGGACCCTCCAGCTATTTGAGACCCAGTGATGCTTTGATAGGAGGAGATACTTGTTGTATTTTGGTCCGTGGGACCTATGTTTTGTAATGTAAGGGCTTAAGCCCGAATGACCTATGAACGATGTATTCATGTTATCTTATGTATGGATGGGGATGGACCCATGTTTAGTGGATTTATTTACTTTGTCCTTTTATTTATTTTATTTTCTGTCTCGTCAGTCGCGCTTCGGGTTTACCGAAATTCGGGGCGTGACAGAGAGGCATAGCAAATTTTCAATATCCAAGCAAGTATAGAAATGGACAATAATCACATAAGGATATTAACAACCAATTTCTCAACAAATTCACAATGTAGAATAAGCATTAAATTATGGAAATCAACAATGTCAGGTATGTATAGACTGCAAATTGGCAGCATCAAGAAAATAAACTGTGACATGGCTAGGAATACCACATGTTAGAGTTAGGGTTTACTTACATTGGGTTTTAGCATTGCATTCTCATGCGGTTACCATAATAGCTATCCCGTAACTTTCTTTCCATTTTTCATCATTTGGATGATTCTATAATCACGGATTAAAAATACATGGCTTAATGAATCAGTATTCATTCTAATCTCAAACTTTGTTATTCAGTGTTTTAAGTTCTTTTGAACTTAGTCTATTCAATTAAGGATCTTCAATTTTTCATTTAGGGTTCCCTGATGCCTTATAACTTTTTTAGCCCTTCAAAGGCATTATAGTAATTTATCCTTTATAATGTCCTTTATTTTTTCGTACATAAATTTACATATCCAGACTCCATTTTGAGTCTATTTAGTTCTTATAACATTTATGTGGACTTATTAATTTTATTTTTATACTTTTAGTAACTTCATTAAGTCCTAAAGACGTATTTGTCATTTCTTAGTTTGTTATCGGGTCTTATTCTCTTCAAATGAACGTTACCGTCAAGTCTAAAATATTGAATATAATTAATTTAGGCTTTTCTGGATCTTAATTAGCTCATTTGTGACTTACATTAAGTCTAAGGGCATTTTCATAATTTATGCTTTTACGTGTCATATTTTTTGGTACTTTGTTTGCTGATATGAACTAGACCGTTGAGTCCAAAACATCGAAAAACTTTAAGGTACGTATTTTCATAATTTTTGGGTGTTGTTCGGTATCATTATTTGGCCTTTAGGACATTTTTAAAATTAACTCAATTTGTCCGTTCACATTTTTTGAGATTTTATTTTATAATTTGGACTCCGCCATTGAGTCCGGAATGCCCAAAAATATTGGGTTACACTGCCTTTTTTATTTTATTCGGACACTGAAAATATTTTACTAATATAAATCAATTTAATTTATTTAATTACATTATTTTATATTTTATATATATATATATATATATATATTCAGATCCTATTTTAACCAAGTGCCTCAGTAGCACAGTGGTTTACACACTTGGGTTAAGTGTTACACACGCACACAGTCACGGGTTTGAAACCCACTAACTGGGTTTCCTTGTATTTTTTTTTCTAATTATTTCAAAACCAAACAGCAGATAGGCCTCAAACGTGGATAGTATATCCCTGCTCAGAACAGGGTTAATTAAACTGAATTTATTACACGCGTAGCTAAACAGACCCAATTGGTTTAAATTTAAAAACCCAATTACTTAAACAGTGCCGTTCCACTAACCCTTTTGTGTGGTCTGGCGGGTTTCGACCCGAACCTGAAACCGACCCGACCTAGCCCTTTTCTTGTTCATCTTCTTCTCCACTCACGAGGCTACTGTAGCCCTAATCTACAGAAACCTTTCTTTCCTGTTTGGTGGAGTTTTAAAGCTCTTTTTTTACTGCTTTCAATTCCAAACAACTCCTAGCTAGGGTTCTAACTCATCTTTTGTAATACCCCGACCCGAGTTAGGCGGGACCGAACTGAGTTAGTCGGTACCCGACCCGGTGAACCCGGGTCATGGCATGTAAATCCGAACCATAAGCTAAAAAAAAAATAAAAAATAAAAAATAAAAAACAAATATATATATATATATATATCTATAATGATAATAATAATAATAATAATAATAATAATAATAATAATAATAATAATAATAATAATAATAATAATAATGAATAGATTAATAATAATAATCATAATATAAATGTAAACAATTAAATAAAATATGTGTGTGACGTATTGTCATGTTACATATATATATATATTAAGATATATATATATATATATGTTATAATGTAAAGTAAATTAAAAGAAGTGGAAACCATGTGCTAGCCGCACATGGTTTGTGATGAAAAGAGAGTTAGTGGCTGTTAGGTATACAGCTGTTCTCCATATGAAATGAGTGGTTAAGAGTAAGTAATAGCCATATGATGAAAGAGAACGTGGCCATACAAATTGGAGGTGTGTACTCCACGCAAGAATTGAAACCCACCGACTTCATGGGCGGTACAGAAGAGAAATAAAGAGAGAGAGAGAGAGAGAGAGAGAGAGAGAGAGCTAGGAAGAAATTGGAAAGTGAAAGAAATTGAGATGCGTAGGAGGAAACCGAGAAGAAGAAGAAAATATAGAGAGAGAAAGGACTGATTTTGGAGAAGAGGAGCAGTTTAAACAGGTATTGATTTACGTTTAAATTCTTTAAGTTTTTCCTCAATACCATGGATGCATGTTAGAAATTATTTGAACTCAGAATAACAAAAAAATAAATAGGGAACCGAAGCTATTACGTTTGGTCAACTATGGTGAAATTTTATCCATTAAACCAACCTTGATTTTGAAACTAGCTTTTAGTAGGGAAGCTCATCAGGAATCCAACGCAATTCAAATGATAGAAAATGATCTAAAAATGGCTACGGAATAGCCTGTTATTCCTCACCGGTGCAATGCCGAAAAATCGATCTGGGTGTCGAAAAACCAGTTAGTTTAAGATCAAAACTTGGTTTAAAAGTTTTCTTACAACGTTAGGATTAATTTGATACAGAAATGGGAAAATTTGGACGTTAAAAAGTGACAAAATGGGAGAAAACAGTGGGTAGGACACTGTTCCGGTGCCGGCGTTATGGCCGGATGAGCTGCTGGTTCTTGGCCGAAATTGCGTGGGAGAAGAAGAAGGGAAGTGGGCTGGGTCACGGCTGGGACAGGCTGCTGTTTGGGTCAGCCTAAAGCCCAGTGATGAGCTGTTTAGGCGCTGCACCAATTGGGAAATTCCCTCATTGTTTTAAACTGTAAGAAATCTAAGAGAAAAAAAAAAATTGGAAGCCTGCACTGTTGGGGAATTGAACTGGAACAGTGGCATATTGGGAAAAGATTTCCCACCACTGTACTACATCACCACATGTGATTAAAGGGGCAAATTATATATATATATATATATATATATATTTATTATATAATTAAGAAGTTAATTAATTAGATTAATTAACTATTAAAATAGGATTTTGATGTCCAAATTAGTTAAACGAATAGTCGATTTTTATTATTTTGGACATTTTGAATTCAAAGATGACATCAAAATTTTGAGACGGGGTCCCGAAAAATAAAAGACACATAAAAGTGCAAAATGACCGTTTTACTCTTTTTAGTACTGAAGTCCAAATTGAAATCCGTAAAAGCCTAAACCAACTTCTTTCGACGTTCCGAACTCAATGGTGAGGTCCGTATTATGAAATAAGGTACAGAAAAATATGACACGTAAATATATAAGGTAATATAAATCAAACTTTAAAACTTAAAGAAGCTACCCAACAAATGTAACTAAGATAGGAAAAGGAATTAATGATAATTAAGTCAAGGTAATATTATGGAATGTAATCGGATTTTGAAATGTTATTTTAGGGAACTTTGAAGGAAGGATCTTTGGAGATAAGTCGTTGGAATTCAGGTGAGTATTTCATACCATATTGAGGTAGACAATTTCAGTATAGATATAAATATTGAACTCTTTTATGATTTATCATACTATACTGTATACGTTTGAATGATCTATTGACAACTATATTGTCTTCTTTGACTTCAGAAAATGTGTTCGAAAGATACTCAAATGTTTTATGATATTCTTACAAATGTTTGAACTGTTTGAACTAAATGTCAAATAAAGAACCTTGATTTGAAATAATTGAACTGTTATTGATGATTATTGATTTTGGATATGATTTGGATATGATTTTGATGCTTTGAATAGAACACTCTTCTATGATTGGTCACTATCGAATAGGTTGTGATTTATCGAACCCATCCCACAGGGTATATTGTGGTGAGCCGGTGTTGATACGGCATATCGAACTAGCTAGCCTATGATCTCAGTCAGCGAGGGTTAATTTGCTAACCATAGAAGTGGAATATATGATTTTGAATATGAATATTGAAAATCGAACCATGAATCTGAATTATCGAACTATGATTTATTGAACTATGACTTTGGGTTATTGAACCATGAATATGAATTATCGAATTATGAATTATTGAACTATGAGATTGAGATATTGAACTATTATTTATTGAACTATGAATTTGGGAATTGAACCATGATATTGAACTGTGACTTTGATTTATTGAACTATGTTATTGATTATCAATTTACGATTATCGTTGAATTGAGATTTATTGGAAGTGAATTTGATACCGTTATCTTGTACTATAATTAAGATAACATATGATATCTGATCATCGATATTTCTATATATTGAATTATATAGTAGTTTTGAAACCCCTGGTATGTTATGGAATGCTCACGAGCTGGGATACTCACGAGCTGTTGAGCTCATAGGATATTTTTATCCTATTTCAGGTGATGATATCGGACAAGAAATAGCAGGTTCAGTCAGACTAGTTGGAAGTTTGTAAAGTTATGAACCCTTTTTGTAATAGAATTTTGCTAGTCATGATATAGTTGCTTTTGAAAATTTTTGGACTGTATATCGAATATGATATCAGTAGGTTTTGGGAAAATTACATCATGTACCTTCGTAATTACTATGGAATGTATAAATGGATGACTGACGTTGATTATAGTGTTGATTACGCTTTCGCAATAGAAAAAGAAATTTATTCCGCTGCATTTGATTAATGGAAATGAAGAAAGCATTGTGATCATTGGAAAAGGCCTCGGTGGCCGATCACGAACCGCTAATCTGCGTGGGCCGGGTTTCGGGTCGTGACATCTTTCCTCGTTAATTTGGGGCATGAAATCGAACCCAAAAGCTCGATCATATTCGAACATGGTGTACCAGTAACTCAACTGTACACCCTCGTTTTTACACCAAAACACACGAGGTTTGGCCTGTGATGATCCTCGCTTCATGGGCTTTCGTTCCTTGATCCAAAAATCAACTTTAGGGATCATTTTGGGGAAATGGGTTTGTAAACCCATGGTTGCAACTCGATTTTGTAGTAGCTTTTCTTTGGGTGATTTGATCGCTGGTTAGGGTTTTTATAACCCTTGAAAGGTCTAGTTTAAGTTCTAAGTGTCAAAAACAAGTTTGGTGAACCTTGATTCAGGTCTGGTTTTTCGGAGGTTCATTAATGGTTGTCATTCGATGGACGTGTTGATCGTCCAAGTACTGATGTGCACTTTCCTTTTGCTCTGCCCGGTTAACCTTCTGAGATTCTGTTTCCATCTCAGAATCTCAGAGTGACCTAGATTGGTGCTAAGATTGTGACAGGTGCTAAAATGCACTACCGTTGTTCCCCGCTTGCATTTGTGCTTGGACACAGGCTAACAGGGGCATAGACACTAGTGTTGGAGGTAGAACTAGAGCCCGAGGGTGTATTAGTTCTAGAGGTGAAGATGGCACCTAAGGCGATATAAGTGCTTGTAGAGGAGGTGCTTGTGAAGGCACATGTACTTCTGGTGGAACTAGAATGTGAGGTGGTATTGGTGCTTGTGGAGGTACATGTACTTTTGGTGGAACTGGTATATGAGGTGGCGTTGGGGCTTGTGGCAGTGGCACTTGTGGGGATTGCACTTGTTGTTGGTTTTGAACTAACTGTACCACCGTCTGTATGAGGACCTCTACTTATTGAGTGAGGGCATTAGTTCTAGGATTGCATCCCCTCCTTGTACGATTGGGCTGATTTGGGCGAGGATTGAAAGCTTAAGATTGTTAAGATATTGCATATTGATTTTTAGGTCGAAGTCTTAGCGGCGTTATATTAGATTCGTAGGAATGCAAAGGAGTTTTGCGTTCCTACTCACGATGCCAAATTGTTGTCGTGTAGAATTGTTGCGACCAGGACTTCTCGAGGACCTGTAATGCCAAAGAATAAAACTCACCTGAAGTAGTCTGGTGAATTACCCTCCAACAATCAAGTTAGGTTTGTGGAGAAGATAATGAGATATTTTGATCGAATTGAACGTTGGTTTTGCTTTATACCTTCTCCTTTTTTAAAGAGGCTTAGGTGAGTATTATGCTAACTGTGCGATCCTTTAAATCCATGATTTTTTAGGGCAATAGTATATTTAAGATCCTTTCTCTATTTAAAAATTTAGGATAAGATCTTACATGTCAACCCTTCCACTTCCGACCTATCTTCTACTTCACCTCGGAAGTTATTAGAGGACACACGTCCTCTTTATGGGATTCTAGAAGCAATAGGTTGTCCTCTAGTGACCTCGGTAGCTTAGGGGCACATCAGTTTTGATTTTTTCTATTAGTATCGTTGAAGAGCCCTTCAGTTTTTACACACACATACACACACACACACACACATATCTATATATACTATTTTTGGTGACATAGTGGTATTAGATTTTGTTTCCCCAAACCCTAAACCCACCTTCTCTTTCTCCTCATCCGTTAATCCGTAACACAAAACCCTCTAATCCCCTCCCTCGCCATCCCCAAATGAAATTTCAATCATTGGAAACAAAAAATTTTGTAAGGGGTGTACAAAAGCTACGGTTCTTCAAATGTGAAGCCAAAGAGTTAAACAATGGGAGGTTGTCTTTTAAGATGAAATTAATGATTTCCATTGTTAGTGGACTCTTAGGACTAACAATGGTGTTAAGATTTCCGATTTTTTGTTGGTTTAACAAAAAATGAACAAAGCTTTCTTCAAACCCCTCATTTGAAAGTTCATTTTTTAACTTGTCTTACTAGAAACTCTTCAAAGCGATAGATGGGTTCTCAACAACAAATTTGATTGGGGTTGGTAGTTTTGGCTTTGTTCAAAATCTTCAAGGGATGCACTTCAAAATCATCTTCCTTTATTTTTTGAGGAGTAAGAGAGAGAGAGAGAGCGAGAAAGAGATGCGGGAGGGGCATTGATAGAAAGAGAGAGACGATGAGAAGTGATGGAGGATATATTTTTCTAATGTATGGCAGTGAAGTAATTTTAATATGTCTTTTAACTCCATCTCTCGACAAACTCTAAAAGAGCAGGTCAGTGTCATTTCCCAAATTATGAGAGTCTATCTGTAATATCATTAAACTTCAAGAAAAGTCGTCGTAATTTATCCTATTTTTAATAGGGTGGGGTTAAGAAAAAAGTTCTCCCAAATGCATCCCATTGCCATCCTTAAGTGGGGGCGTTTTTTTCCTAACCCCATTTGAAATTCCCCCATACCTGTTCGATTAGAGTTAGAACGGAAAGAGTGCCTCCCAAAACAATTTTTCATCCCTCGCCATATATACTAAGTCTCTAGTGGAATGGGTTTGGATGAAATTTAAATCCTATAAGATTTGGGATAGGTTTAAGGTGAAGTCATCATACTCCACCACATTTCACCCCAATTAATCTTTGTAAAAGAAAATAATATTCTTCTAATTCTTTATTGATATGCATGTTTCTTATTTTTATACATATAATGTCTTATTTGAAATGTGTTAATTGTAATTAATTTAATAATTAAAGTTAATAAGAATAAATAAATAAAATCTTAATAATTAAATGAGCACATAGATAGAAACTGTTCCATTCTATCAATGAATTTAGATGGGTTTGAGGAACAATTTCTTTTTTACGAGGATGGGGGAAGGCATTCCCTGCCAGTTGCCATATGAGGTCTCTAATTAGAATTTTTGGACTAATATGGTATTTGTGACTCACGGATGATTGTAAATATTTAAGATTTATCCAATAATATAAAATAGGGTTGAGATTACTCGTTATACAAATTAAAGAAAAAAATCATCATGTTTTCCAACTATTCTAAGGCCAAAGTTTTTTTTTTCCATTAAAATGGTAATTTACTTTAGTTGGTATGAACTTTTGATTACTCCATCTGCAAGTCTTTGCACTTCATTAGTTCAATCTTTGTTAGAAAAGTCCTTAGTATTATTCTTTCGAGCTTTTGGAGATTTGGAGCAATGGATTTTTTATGGGTAAATTATACTGATATCTTTTGAAGTTTATGATAATAACATCGATTTTTTTTTTAATTTTTGAAATTATATTAACATTTCCTACTTTACAAAATAATATACAGATATCTCTTTTTTGTTAAATTTTTTTTTTCAAAATGACGAAACTGTCATTTTTATTTATTTATTTTTGTATTTTTTCAATTTTGACCAATTTATTTTAACTTTTTTTTAAAGATTTTTTAATTTTTTAATTTAAAAACAAATTTATGGTGAATAAATTCTTTTTGTTTTATATAAAAATAAATTTAAGATTTTTATCAATATTTATTTAAAAAATAAAAAAAAATTGTTCAAGATTTAAAAAATTAAAAAACAAAATATGAAAGGGATAGTTTTGTCAAATGTATATTATTTTGTAAAGTAAAGAAAATCAGTATAATTATCATAAACCCTAAAAGAAGGTGAGTATAATTGTCATAAAATTAAGAAAAGATCAGTATAATTTATCTATTTTTTATTAAAGATAAATTTCATATAAATCATTTATCAAATATCTCTTCCATAAAATGTTATACCTTTACAAGGACGTGCGGCTTAAGTTAAAATTTCCTTACTACCTATTGTTACTTCTATTTGTCTTTTAGGTACCTTTTGATGGCGACCCATTCTCAAATATCCATTTTCTTACTTCATATGCTATTGATAATGCTATATGTAATGAATTATAATGAATTTTTTATTTTCTTTTCTCACTCTTTGATAATATGATAATAGATGATTGATAATAAATACATGTAAATTTTATCATCTTGGAGAAAATCTATTATATTTTATTTTGAATTTATGCAGAGGTAATGGAACGAATCACAAAACACTTGGGCTTGGCAGAGAATTTCACAGAGCTTAGTGAGAGATTAACAAATTTATGTGGTAAGAGAGACGAGATTAAAGGTGAGATAGAGTGTGTAAAGATACAAATGCGTCCTACAAAGAGAAAGAGAATGTAAGGATTGGCTTGCAGATGTGGACGAGATAGAAAAACAGATAAAGATGATAAAAAGGGAATACAATGCTGACAAGAGATCGTCTAAAGGATGGTTTCCGATTAGTGTTGCTTCCCGTTCCCGTATGAAGTTCCGTGAACGTATGATGGAGATGATCGGCAACATTAAAGGACTCCAAGGGAAGTCCAAGTTTGAAGATGGTTTTGTCACTGATTTGCCGCCTACAGAAGTTGAGGTGTTGCCTATCCCTACTCCCACTTTGGGATCAGAAGCTTCAACTAATCACACCTTGCAAAAGATCCTAAATTGCATAAGGGATGAAGGAACCCATAAGATTGGAATTTGGCGTATGGGTGGTGTTGGCAAGACCACCATATTAAAACTCTCGAACAATATGCCCGAAATTGAAAGAATGTTTGACATTGTCATTTTCGTCACCGTCTCAAAAGGTTGGGGCGTTAAAAAGTTTTGGGGTGGAGTTATAAAATGTGAGGAAGAGTTGAACGGAGATGCACAATATTTGAAAAACAAAAACAATCGTAAGAAATATTTGTTACTTTTGGATGATGTTTGGAAATTGGACGTGGATTTTGGTAGCCTGGCTCTGCCAAGTACAAATCAAGATGATGGTTGGAAAGTTGTTCCGACAACTAGAGAACTCGGGGTTTATCGTCGGATGGGAACTGATGTGGAGGTCGAGGCAGAGGTTTTGTCTGAAGAGGAAGGGTGGAAGATATTCCACTCCAAAGTGGGAGAAGTCGCTATGTATCCAACCATAAAGCCGATTGCCCAAGATATGGTAAGAAAGTGAGGTGGTTTGCCACTTTCACTAAATGTGTTAGGTGGTTCCCTAGGAAAGGTTGAAGATTTTGAGCTTATGGTGCAATTTATTAAACAAGTTGAAGTCACCTGATGTGTCATCTTCTGTCAAAGATAATAATTCATTTTGAGTCATTATTGAAGGTTAGTTATGAGCAACTAAAGGATACGAACACCAAGAACAGGTTTTTATATTGTGGGTTGTATCCAGAAAACCATGAGATTAAGAAATCTCAGTTGATAGAGTATTGGAGAGCAGAGGGGCTTCTTTTAACTAGTGGAAAGACTTTAGAAAAGGCCCGTGTTGAGGGGCATGACCTACTACAAGATCTTATTGACGCATCTCTGTTGGAAATGTGAAAGGGAGAGCAAGAACATGTAAAGATGCACAATGTGGTTCGTGATTCAGTGCTAAAAATGACTTCACCTCATGATCATGGCGATGGAGAAGAAAGGTGCTTACAATTGGTGAAAGCTGAAATATCTAAATCAGTGGAGGAGGACAAGGAATATTGGGAAAAATGCAACTAGGATCTCATTTATGTATAGTGAATGGGACAGTTTACAAAAAAAATGCCCATTTGTCCCAAACTCAACATTGCTGCTTCAAGCAAAATCCCCTCCCAGCGGACAACAAACAATACCAGAATCTTTCTTCAACTACATGCCTAACTGCCGAGTTCTGGATCTATCAAGCACCAATATCCGCTCATTGCCATCTTCCATCTCAAATTTGGTCAACCTTCGAGCGCTACTTCTAAAAAGATGCAGCAGATTGGAGGACTTCCTCGTGAAGTAAGTGCACTTAAGAGACTTGAGGTGCTTCGCCTCACAGATAGTTTGATGAAATATCTACCTAGTTAGATTTGGGAGTTGACGGGCCTAAAATGTTTGAGATTTTCCTCTTGCAATGTGCAATTCCATGTCAAGAAGACGATGATTCCTCGTGGGATGATATCCAGGCTTACGCATGTGGTGGGATGCATTAGAATGGGAAGATGATGCCATTAAACTACAACTCAACCCTTTTTTTCTCTGCAATTGATGTGAATGTTACATGCAGTATCTTATGAATGCAACTGCATATGAAGATTGCTTAATTTAAGGTAACCTCCTCTCTCTCTCTCTCTCTCTGGGAGACACGTGATTTTATTTTCTTCCAATTAAGATTGTATATCATGATACCAAAAAACTATAAAGCTATACTCTTTTAAAAAAATATATATTTGTGAGAGGTGTATGTTCTACAACTTGCTATTCTTTTTTTGTTTACTTTTGCTTCATTTTCATATATTTGCCTTCAACACAGGGTTATTTCTTTGGCTAACTTCATTATTTTTGCAGAATATGTAAGCAATGATGGTAGATGAAGACAAAACATTCTATCAACTTTTTATATATGCCTTCAACTCTCTCTCTCTCTCTCTCTCTCTCTCTCTCTCTCTCTCTCTCTCTCTCTCTCTCTCTCTCTCTCTCTCTCGTAATTAAGCACTCGTGACAAGAATGTTATAATTCTATTTCTCTTTTTGTCGAAACATTATCAATTCTGTAAATAAATCATATTTTTTTTTATCTATAAACACAATGTGATGAATCCCATATAATATGTTGATCAACTCATTCAAGGTCTCATGATTGATTATTTTGTTCTGCATGTTGTATTTTAATATGAGATTGTTATATACATGAGACTCAACTAGTTAATATTTTTTTAAATAAAACAAAATGGAATGAATGGTGAGTATATACGTCATTTTACTTTTATCTTTTTTTATTTTAAGTAAATTATGCTAATTTTCTTTTAAATTTTTTTACAAGAGAATTCCTGAAAATTTTAAAATTATATCATCATCTATTATCAAAAAATTCTTATTAATAGAGAATGAGTATTTACTGTTTTGTCCTTATTTTTTTAAGTCAAAAAGCCTAAGCTAAGTGAAATTACTTTTTACCCATGTGAGCATGTCCTATCAATCCTTACTCGCATTGAGTTTTGATATAACGTTCAGGATCGTTCGGGGAGAAAGAGAGAGAGAGAGAGAGAGAGAGTTACCGTCATCTCTCTACAATGACTTCTCTCTCAATGGCTTCAACTCAGAATTAGTTCATAAAATGTAATTTCTACTCTTTACTCTCTTTTTGTCATGCCTCTTTACAATGGCTATGCATGTGTGTATGTGTGTGTGTGTATATATATATATATATATATATATATAGAGAGAGAGAGAGAGAGAGCGAGCTAGAGGGGGAATGAAGGATAGAGAAAATTGAATTGCAAGATTATCTTTTGGAAATGGGAAAATTGCAGTGATCAAAATTTGATTCATGGTTTTTTTTTTTAAAATGGTTATCTATTGAGACATACCCAATTGCGATTCCATCATCAAGGCATGACCTGACGCCTTCTCGAGTCTCAATCGAACACGCAAGCTATGCAAGCAACTCAACTATCAACCCCCACACCATTAGACAATTGACGCAGAGGCATTACTGAGCAAGTGACAAATCATCTGGCCTATCAAATCCCACACTGCCCACCTAATACCACAAGAAGATTATTGATCAACCCAAGTTACTTGTTGAGACCCACCCAGGAGTCATCTAGCATCAAGGCATGACCTCGACGCCTTCCAAGTCCCAAGCGAGCACCAAACCTACTCAAGCATCTCAACTGTCAATCCCCAAACCATTAGACATGTAGCATAGAGGCATTACCGAGCAAACTGCAAATAATAGGTATGGAACCCCACACTACCCACCTAATAGCACAAAAGTTACGGAGACCCACCCAAGCCCGTTCTATCATCAAGGCATGACCCATCTCAATTATCAATCCCCAAGCAATTACCACAAGCCGATTTAGAACTAGTCATGAGCTAAGATCAATTCGTTTTACTACCCTAATGGTCTTCAAATGGTATCCGAATAAACTGGTGAAACACCGATCACCATTGTGAGAGAAGTAAGGCAAGATACATGCTTAAAAGCTTAATAGTTAACCTTTCATGCAAAATTAGATTTCAAGGCATATTTGACATCTATGTCCCTCCAAAGAATCTCGGTGTTTACTTTTGCTCATTTTTAAATCACTCAGTTCACGCACGCACAAATGAAATCTGTAGAACAAGAACTAAACTCTCACCAAATAAATGGCATCTCAAAAAGAAAGAACAGCACTTTGTATACTTTTCAACCAGTACTTTCATATTATGGGATCTATATAAACTGAAACAACTTTCACTATAATTCCTTTTACAAGGAATACCATTTGAGTATCATGTATCAACTGTGGCGAGATTTAATCTGCTAATTTGTCATCAATCATATGTGCCAACCACCACCACCACATCATCATCATATCCATCTACTCGCCAATCCCTTGTGACATTTTTACTTGTTTTCAAGCCAATAAGTCCACCCTGACAAGTTCTAGTTCCATATACAAAACTTCCCTAAATGGAACCAAAATGGGGAATGCTTGAATTAGAACTTCATGTGATCTTATGCAATCCAACATTCAGATCAGACGATATGGAGATCAGGAGCGGGAGAGAGTAGTGCCATACAGCTTTAAAGACTCGTTTCTGATGAGCTCTTACAGACTGGGAAGGTTTGTGAGCATTGTACCTGATATCAAATATGTGAATCACAGGGTCAACTGAACCAGACGTTATGTATATCCCATCAGGAGACCACGCCTGATTTATTAGAGCAGATTGTGATTCACTAGTTTCTTGCTTCCAACCAAATGCATGTATTTCTGCTTGCCTTGACCTAATATCAAACAATCGAAGCTGCCTCTCAGGAGTCCTGCAGATACACACATTTGTGCTACAACATTAGAGCAAGAAAATGAGACTGAAATACAAGTTGTTGCTACAAAGAAAGATTCTGTACATCAAAATTAACGAGAACGAATAGCAACCACATCATATCTAACTTGGCCATTTCAGTTTCTGCAAATGAATGAGCTTCCCATCTCAAAACTACAATATTTAGTGTAGGTAAAAGATTACCATCGGATATTGTTCTGAATTAGTAGCTTATATCCATCCAAAAAGATACATAGATGTCAAGATACTCAATGCTAACATATTGGTTAAATCTTCATTGTAACTTGGCCCATTCTGTAACTGAATGAGAATGAAGAGCAAGTCCAAAAGCTTTAATTTCACATCAAATTTTTGTACATACCTCATCTATTTCAGTCATAATAGTGAATCTAAGCTCAGATCCAACTCTTTTACAAGGCTTCCCACCAATCATGGGATTCAATTAGGATTTATTGAATGCCGCATTAACCTAAAAATAGTTCTATGCCATTATTCTGCTCTTTTCAGTCGGTTTGTCTTACAAAAAACTAATTTTTTATCACCATTTTTTAAGCTCACAACATTTTCTTTTCAATAGTTCTGTTCTGGGTATATTTTTCTGCATGACAACTTCAACAACCTTAGGAATCTGCACACAAGGAAGGAAAAATTATAAAAACCCTAGGAATCCGCACCAATACCAAAGATAAAAAATTTTCATTCAACCAAAATCTAAAAATTCATTTACAATCATCCTTTTTATAAACAAACCATAAAAGATAAACTAACAAAATAATAAACACCTAAATTATAAAATTCAAAACTATAATGATAAATCCTATCTTATCATCCAGGATCAAAGATATACATCCGGAGTGATGATCTTTCTCGTTCCCTATCATATTTTCTTCCAAATAAAAATCTGTCAATGAAAAAAAAAAAAATTTCTTTCAGTCTAGAATATTGCCCTTTTCACTTATGTATCCTATGTTCAAGATGAATCATATCATTGCAACAAATGGTAATGGTCGATAACTTAAAATTGGTAATTACTTGAAAGTTCAGCATCAAATTTGTATGCTTTGAGTTCACCATATTCAACAGTCCACAAATTTGTATGCTTTGAGTTCTCTAAAAACATAAACCGAATCCTTCATTTTATGGTTCAGTTCCAATCTGAATACCATTTATTCTGCAATTCATTTTTTTGACAGCCATGAAAACCAGCCAGACCTTCCACAAAATTTCAAAACAGTTGAACAGCAAACTTTTCCACCAGAATATTTGAAACTTTAATGAGTAAGTGAACTTGTTCTTCCTCCAAACAACTTAATTTCTGCTCACAATTTATTAATAAACCAACAATTAGCTAAACTTATCCAAAATAAAATTATCTAATTTAAATGCCTCGAGTGAGGCAAACATCAACTTAACTTGTGATAAGAAAACATGGCAAAACTGCTTTTTATAAAATTGGAAGTTTTCTAAGTTGGGATTAAACTAGTAACCATAGAAGAAGTGTCAATTATTTGAAAGAGATTTTTAAGGTCCAAAACTTATGAATTAAATATGAGGAAGAGCTAACTAGCCACATGACTGCTATTAGCAAAGCATAACCAACACTGGTGAAGAAAAAAAACTCTTTAGGTCCTCATCACATTTTTCATATTTTCCACCACAATTGCAGAACAATATGAAGAAAGTCCAGTAATCTAAAAGCAATAAAACTCAAAAGACAACTTACCAAAAATAAAACTCGAAAGACAAAAAAGGAGTGCAAGGCATCTTTAAGAGCCCAAGTCAAACCATGGCACTACATGAAAGTGTCAGCAAAGGAGCAAACATGGTAAACAGTTAAAGAATTGTACCAAAAATACTAACTGTATAGATGACAAGAAGATTCTGCCTGTAAAGTTTAGACGTTGCTTACCCAGTCTGAACCATAAATAGATTGAAATTG
The DNA here is from genome assembly GCA_008638375.1 of Nyssa sinensis. Taxonomy (NCBI): domain Eukaryota; kingdom Viridiplantae; phylum Streptophyta; class Magnoliopsida; order Cornales; family Nyssaceae; genus Nyssa; species Nyssa sinensis. The sequence continues at coordinate 6,541,595 of CM018048.1, read as the reverse complement.
CATGGATTGGGTAGAACACTCATGCATTTACTTTCTATTTGATGCTTGTAGTCTGCTCTTCCTGCCAATAAATCAGACCCAATAATTCTCTTGTCTGCACCAGCAGACATTACAATCTGCCTTTGATGCATCCCGGCAACTCCCATTACAGCTGATGAATGCAGACTATTGTGCAACACTTTTGGTTCCCAAAAGTTATCCCCATCTTTCTCGGTCCAAAGTACAACAGCATGATCGTTGCCACCAGTGATGAAACAGACACTATCCCACAGCATGAAAACTATGTTGTTGATAATTCCCTTAACATGAGGCTTCTCCTCTAGGAAACTTACACGTGTTTTCTGTTGATGCACAACATACAAATCAAATTTGTATTATCCGAAAAAACAGGACAATGCAGATTTTTATATTCATTCATGTCATGGTCTTTGTGGGTAAGTGGACAGGTGTAAGTGTGATAAGCTAGCAATTGCAAGTGGTGGTTTTTATTAAATAGCCTCTATTGGTCATAATAATCTTTCTAAATAATTAAAAACCTTCTACAGATGGGACTGAGTTACCACCACCACCTACTGGGCAAATGATCTACTATCAACAAACGAAGTGAATGGACCAACATGAAATTATTAACTTAACATGATCAGATTAAATGACTATTGGCGTCTACTCTGTAGAGACATACAAAATAGCCATGAGATGTTGCATTTGTCTTTTTTTATTTTACATAATAAGAAATTAAGTAAAAAAAATCATGCAGCATATGTGCACACAAACAAAATGGAAAAGGAGAATGAAGCAGCAGCAGCAGCAAACACTCTATCTTAGATGAGATTTACAACCATTGGATGTTGTTCTACACGTTATGAATAAAAATCTCCAAAAAACAAATCCTAAAACTCAATGCTGGCAAGATTTTTCCCTTTTTAAGAAGACGAACAAGATTTCACTGGACATATGACAAGATAAATTATAAGCTGTCAATTACTGCCTCCCTATATTTCCTGTGTATGCTTTCTTTCTCTATCTGAAATTATAAGAACTTGGTAAATCCAGATTAAATGGTCATTCCCAGTGCAGAGGACATCTCATTCAGGAGATCATCGAATGACCTAATCACTAATAGCATCTTATGCCTCAATGGTCCAATAGTAAAAATATTTTTCAACTTGAAAAAAAAAAAAGTGTAACAAGTGATGAAATAAAGAGGCCACACAAACTAACCCCCCCCCCCCCCCCCCCCCCAAAAAAAAAAAAAAGGTTAAAAGCATTTCACTAGTTTCTTTCAAAAAGCCAGGCAGCTATGTGGCTACATCAAAATCTTGGCAACCATGCTACATGGAGACAAGAGTACGACACAACACAGTAATTTCATTAACATTAGGACAGGCAATTAAGATACATCAGCAATGTGTGTGCACACTCGTTATAAAGTTTACAATTGCTACACCCCTTGAGACATTTTATGAGACTCGCATTTCAATGATCCCACCATTAGCTTATGCATCCTTCTCATGCCAATCATACTTGCCAACACTCAAGTTGATTGGATATCAAATGGTGTCCCACGACTCCCATCCATAGTTGCTAATTGAGATTCATAAATAATTATGAATCAAAATGTCATTTTTCCAAATCATGAATCAAATCAAATCCAATTATAAGATTTAGTGGCAAATTTAAAAATCGATATGAAATAATATACATCTACATAGAATCAGTTACATTAAAAATACCTCCAAAATATATATACATATATATATATATATATATATTAAAAATAGATAAGAAATAATAAACGGAAAGCTACATAGAATCTATATATAAATCTAAATGGAATATCATTTCATTCAAAGTCTGTCGTTTAAAAGTATTTCCAAATATTCCCTTTCCTTTCGTAAGAAATGCATCCAAGATCCCTTTTCTAACATTTTGATTTTGGTTTGGTTCTTATTCAAAAATTACACAATATGATCATTGCCACCACAATCCTTATCTTTCAACTCTCCCAAAATTTTTAGGAAAATTTTTAACTTCTTTGGGAACTTAGGTGCATTCCAAAACATTATTATGTGTCCCAGCCAAATGATTTTGCATTCTTATACACCCCAATAAGAATTGCCACAATAGCTATGCACTAGATGCATCCTATGGCTTGATGCGCTTACCATCATCCACACATTTACAATATTCCTAAGTGGAATCAATTTATTTCCTTCCTTTTCTCTTAGAAGCCATTTGTTCAACAAAACGTAGTAAGCAAATCTAAAATATAAGTTAACCGGGTGAAAATTTGGAAATACTTACCCATAAACCCCAACCACTAAATCTCTTCAAAACCTTCAATTGTTGGCTGTAAAAGAATTCACTTGCGATTAGAAACACTTGCCAAAAGTAGCATTTTATTTAGATTCTTGTAGTTAGAGATATCAAAGATTCTCAGTCTCTTAAATTTGAATCGGCCCTCAAAAACTTCAAAAGAAGAGTAAAAAGGTCAAAGACAAGGTGGGAGTGAAATAAAATAACCCTAGAAGGTCTAAAGGGGTTTAGAGCAACTCCAACAGTGAGCCAAATAGAGCTACTAAAGCTAAAATTTGGTCGGTCAGCAAAAAAATAATACTCCAATGGTAGTTTTTTACCCCTCTCAAAATTTGACTAAAATCAAATACTCTACCAAATATAACTTTTATTTTGGTGGGCTACTATCCACATCAACACTTCAGATTGCAAAATATCAATGGTCCAAATTTGACGGTATTTTTTTTTTTTTTTGTTTTCAATGACTGAGAATGACAATTGGGAAGAAGAATGGTAGTTCTGCCAAAAAATAGCTTTTACCATTGGAGCAGAAATGTCAAAAGAAATAATTTTTTGTAACTGTAGCAATGTTAAAATTTAGCTTTAGTAGGAGTTGCAAGACTAAAATGACTTTTACCATTGGAATTGGTCTTAGGAGTCCTTAAAAATAGCAAAAAAGGGATTTTTTTTTTCTTGTCAGACCCAATTGAATCTGACCCAAAAAGTCGGGTTTCAACTGGTTCATGAATTGAAGTAATCAACTAACTTGTCAATTCCATTTGATTCCCCTGAGACTCCTGAGCCTAAGCCTAGTCGATTCCTCCCACCTGTTCTAATTGACTAAAGAATTGAATTGAATAATATAATTTTGACAATTATGCTCCCATGCATGTAGCCTCCAAAGACGAAGTTTATTTGCATTTTCATATAAAGAAATGAGTTTATAGTCAGATAACTATTGATGTCCGGTTAACACCTGACAAGGCTGACATAGATAACAGAAACAGGAGGGAAATCTAATTCGGCACTGAAAAGTGGATCTGGCAAGATTAGAAAGTTTTACTATCCTAATTCTGTAAACAGATAAACATATTTTTTTTATTATTATATACAAATATACATGCATAATTCTGAGTGATACGAACTGCAACACAATTAATGAACAGAGCTTGGCACATCCGTAGGCACATTTATCTATGCATATACATGTGATAAGTGGCCCAAGCATACAATTTCCAGTAAACCAATTTTTCAACCATGACTGCTGCAAAGAAATCCGAATTTATAAATGAATGAAAACTGATATCAGATCAACTTCTTATTTGGAAATTGGACTGCCTAATAGATGTGGGTAGGGTATCTTATTCAGCAGTGAACTTGGCAGAAAGTGAATCCAGCCAATGTAACATCAGCACGTTCTTCTCTCCTAATTCTGTATAAATATACTTATTACTTGTGCAAAAAAAAAAAAGCGCGTATACATATACATACATAAAACAGTCTATATCAACTATGAGTGACCATTACTAAATGAAGAACAAAGAAATAGACAGTATCAGCATTTCCATAAACGCGCGCACACACATATATGTGGTAAACGGAACAAACATATGAAATTCCAGTGAAACAATTTTTCAACCATGACACTTACCCGTTGTTTTTTATTCAGATTCATGACTGATATCTGAGAGTCCCCGCCATCAGCACTGTATACAGAAAGTAGGCTGCTTCCATCTGGGTGCCACGCTATATCTTCTGGCCATCTTCTCTGCTTTGGGGATAAACCATCAGTACTACTACGTAGATTGGCACTTGATCTGCAATCTCATAGCAATAAGCAGATGCATCAACTCCTTACAACACAAAGCAAACACAAATCCAAACCAACTAAATTGGATATAAAAAATATATTAAAAAGAATCTTGACTTTCATCTTCTCAATCATTTCTGAAATGTTAAAATTATATGTTTATCATAATGATAACTCTAGCAATGTCTTGCTAGGAATTTTCGATATGACATAACCTGCAAATATTGAGATGGATAATTCACAAGAAAAGGCATGCCAAAATTTGATTTCAATACTATCTTTAGAAGTTGTGGGGTGGTACCTATCAAGGACAAGAGGGGAGAGTTGATTAAGATGGTTCGATCATACACAACCAAAAAAGAAACTACACTGAACAGGAGTGCCACGATTCTAGTTGCAAGTGATGTATGTTGTATGCACAAGGCAAAAGCCAAAAATGGTATCAATTTTAGGGTAGCAAGGGAGTCCCAGTGCACAAAGCTCCCACTACCGCAAGGTCTTGGGAGGGTTAGATGTATGTTGTCTTACCTCCACAAGCGAAGAAGCAACTTTCACAATTCAAACACATGACCTTCAAGTCACAATAGAGCAAGCTTAACAAGATCAGTCTTTTGTCTTAGAGAAAGAGTAGTATAGCCACTTTTTGGTTTAACATTCTAACTAGGTTATTTTACCGCCTCTACCGTTTATCATGGTCAACCTGTTTTGACTAGTATCGTACGACACACTATATGTATCATACGATACGTTTCAATACACTAGAAAAATGATACGTCGTGGTATTTTGTATTGTTTTGTACCATATCATACGATACTATTCTGATGCGATATGATACGCCGTATCGAATGATACGTGCAAAAACCCAAAATGGCAAGGGTTTTTTTTTTTGTGTCTTTGGCTAAGGGAAAAACAATGTCGTGTTGCCTTAATATAAAAGTTATTTTGGTTCTTCACTTGCACTGAACGATCACGCACTCTAACTCTGTCATTGACCCATCAAACTCTAAGTCCCTATTCTAACAGTGTTTGCATTATGTAACTTGTACAAATTTCTTTGTGAGTTGCATTTTATTTGTATCTTGTATATATTGTTTGGTTATAATTTATAAAATATGCCTTACCAAAAAAGAATTTTTACTTTAAAAAAATAAAATTCTATTGTTGTCTAATTGGAACTTGTAGTATTTAATATTTATAATTTCTTATTTCTTGTATTGTATGGACTATGGAGTATGGATTATGGATTATGGAATTGAAGCTGAATTTTTGTTTTTATAAGAGAGTTGAAATGTTATTTATATCATTTTTAACAATTTTTATTTATATATTCATATGTGTGTGTGTGTGTGTGTATATATATATATATATATTTATAAATATATTATAAAAATTTGCGTGTATCGTAAGATAAACGATACAATACACATTTTTTGAAAAACAATACGCCCTCCGATACACATTTCAACAACCTTGGCTTTGATAGATACAAATTGCTTTTTAAGTGGTGATGTATGTCTTTTATTTTTGTCACTTCAACCGGCGTAAACAACTTAATCATAATGTCTTTCCTTTTTAAGTCATTTGTAGACTGATTAAGGTGAATAGGAGTTTCAAGTTTGTAAACATGTACCTGCAAGGAGAAGAAAATATATATATCTTGTCTTCAGTCCTACATAATGTGTGCTAGGCTAGAGCAGTATCCAAGCAAGGTGAATCCTTGAAGTCCGAAGACTAATTTTTGTGCAACATGATTAATTTTACCTATTTTCTTCAGAAACTTGAACCTTTTTAAAAGTATCCTAGTTTTCTTGAAATAAAACCAGAGTTCCCACTAGAAATATATTTTGTCTCTTGAAAACACTGTCTACGGCAACTGGAATTCACTTTTGTTAGATAAAAATATTAAACTCAAAGTATACCAATTAAGTGATTTCTACTCCAACATATTCATCACACAAATATATTTAACTAGTTAAAATTCAGTGGCTGATTCCTCCATGATTGCATCATTATAATTATTAACATTACTATTTGGCTAGTTGCTGACATGGATAATGGATTGGACTAACCCGTGAAACATGTTTGCTTATGTTGCAAGTTATGATCACACTATCACTAATAAACTGCTACATAAAACCTCCTTCCCAATGACATAAAAGATTACCCACTATATTCACAGTCAACCAGATTGAGTATATCTGTGCCACATGTAAATCTGTTCTTTTACTGTTCTTTCCAATAACATTTAACAATATTCGATGAAGGAAAAAAATATTTGACACAAGCATTACGATTGGGATGAAAAATTATAAATGTACCCTTTGGCCTGAACTTTCCACAAGTTAACAACTCCATCCAAAGCACTGCCAAATGCTCCAATAAACAACCAAGAATTAGATCCCGAAAGAGAAATATGAAACAACTACAAAAGTTGATTCTAATCCTAAGCTGCTTCTCATGTTATAAAAGTTACAAGTGGAAATGTTTTTGTTTGTGAAAAAGCAGTAAAGAAGTGAATATGTGATAGATAAGTACAAGGCTTAATGCCGTGATTTCAGCACGGCATAATATTCTTATAGAAAGACATCAAACAAAATTATGGAAAGAAAATATTCTCCGAATTAGAGATTGATACATATGTTCTTTTTTTGTCCTACAAGCAACATGTCCAACTTCTTTCTCCCTGGATTTGGTAAGTGGGCTAGTGGTTGGTAATAGAAGCAAATATGGAGTTCAAGCTCCAAAGAGACTTGAACAGAGGTCTTCAGTATGATATCTTTCTCCCTGGATTTGGTAAGTGGGTTAGTGGTTGGTGATAGAAGCAAATATGGAGTTCAAGCTCCAAAAAGAGACTTGAACAGAGGTCTTCAGTATGATATCTTTCTCCCTGGATTTGTTAAGTGGGTTAGTGGCCGGTGATAGTAGCAAATATGGAGTTCATGCTCCAGAGAGACTTAAACAGAGGTCTTCAGTATGATATCCACCATACTACACCACCGCCCCCCCCCGGGGGAACCAAAAAAATTATGCAATAGGGCTTCTTTTTTAATGTAAAACTATATCTATCTAAAATTGATGAGCAAATTAACCAAAATTATACAATGAATGTCTGCATGCCAAAGACGCTACTAAATAAGAGTGACTAAGCTCATATAGTGCTTATCAGTTACCACAACTGACACCAAAATTTGTGTCCCTATACTATAGCACCAATTCAAGTATCTAGGTGTACCACTTGCTTAATAATAAGTAAAGAATATGCTTTGAGACACGAGTAACTAAGATAAATTCCAAGTTTGAAACATAGATGAAATCTGAAAAACGTAGAAATCATGGATGTCTAGACTATGCAATGTGAAGCCAAGATGCATGGAATTGCAAACAGATAAAATACACTAGGCTCCACAAAACTGTGCACTCAACAACACTTTATACAAGCTCCAATAATTTATAACCTTTTTCTCTTACGCCATATTATATGGGGCAATCTGCTTTTTTTTTGCACAAAATGGCTCCTTTCCAACTTAAATTGTGTTCACACGCTCAGCTTGACAATCCAAATTTTACCATTGCATCTAATAATGGTCCCTTATTCTAGTCAAATTCTAACTAGTAAATAATCAAGCATTTGCAAAACATTACAACTTCACATTTAACCAATCCAAGACCAAGTACTTTTAATTATATTGCAAATCATACTCTAGTAAGAAATCTGGCAAAACCTATCTCAACTTAAATGATATGACACAAGTATGGGATAATATTAGGCATCCTTCAATAAAACAAAAACAATGCACATGTCCAAAAGGATATGACATGAGAATGGTTATAAAAATCCTGCTTAAAATTTTGTATCTGTGCCTACTTTTCTCGATGATTGTTGGACTAGGTGCATACCCATATCTACAAACACAGACCCAGGATTAAGGGTAATTCAAAAGTGAAAACATTTAGAAGGAAAAGCTTTAGAACACTATTACATGTAAAGGGGTAGGGTCATTTTTCAAGTTTATTATGACTTTGGTTAATAGTTGACCTACATTAACCAAAAGATAATGGAATATGCATGTAACTATGAGACAAATAGTGACGAGTGAATCCTCCAACAATGTTCTCTATATTAATCCTTTTGCAGCCATGGATGTTGACAACAATGAGAGTATCACCATCTCTATAATGCATAGATCAGCTAATTTAAAGACTGGCTTATTGGACAAGAGGAGCCATAAAAGTGATCACTAAAATGGCCATACAATGACTTTGCAGCCATTGTATGACCTTATGTATCTTTATCTTTAAATTAGAAGATCTCCTCCTCTCTCCTATTCACCTCCTCTTTCTTAATTTGATAAAGTTTTGTTCCTTGTCAAAAAAGGATGTACACGGGGCCTCTCCCAGATCTATAGCAAGTCAGGATCCCATTGTTGAGCGGTTTCAGAGGAGGCTTGTAGGGTGGAAAGGGAGGTACCTATCAAAGGAAGGAAAGCTTACGTTGATTAAAAGCACATTGTGTACTATTCCAGCAACTGTTGCGAGAAGGTTGGAAAAGTTACAAAGGGGCTTTTTATGGGGGGACATGAAGGATGAGAAGAAGTTTCATTTAGTAAATGAGGAGAAGTCTTGTAAAGCACAACCCATTCAACTCCTTAAAACCCAAGTATTAAGAAAAGGGAAACTAAAGCCTTATAGACTGCACAGAGGGGCCACAAATGGGCAATGTGGAACATTCCAACACACCCCCTAGACCATAGCAGCCGGAAACTGGGCACGCTGGAAGACTAGCCCAATCTGGCTCTGATACCACTTGTAGGGTCCAGCCCATTCAACTCCTTAAAACCCAGGTATTAAGAAAAGGGGAACTAAAGCCTTATAAACCGCACAGAATAGCCATAAATAGGCAATGTGGGACATTCCAACAAGAAGGTTAAGTCCTTGATTAGGGATGGGGGTTGGGAGTGAAGGACTTGAGATTGTTTAACAAGGCTTTGCTTAGCATGTCGTTATCGAGATTTGGGGTGGAGAGTGATATGTTATGGAAGGATGTTGTTAGGGTGAAGTATGGATATTCTACTGGGGAGTGGTTTCGGGCAATGTGGTGGGTCCTATGGGGTGTGGGGCGTGGGGTGTGGGGTGTGGAAGTCCATTCAGAGGGGTGTGGAGGATTTTAAGGAAGTGGTGAGCTTTCAAGTAGGGGAGGGGACAAAGGTGTAGTTCTTGGAGGATAGTTGGTGTGCTGAGAGGATTCTAAAGGAGTATTTTCCTCATTTGTATTGTCTTGCTTCTTACCATAATGCCTTGGTGGTGGATTATTTTGAAAGGGTTGGCAGGGAGGTGGTTTGGAACCCTGTCTTTAGGCGAGATTTTTATGATTGAGAAGTGGAGCAGAAGGGGGTAATGTTACATAGTATTGCTGATCAGATGCCGATTCTGGGGATGGAGGACACAATGTGGTAAAGTGGAATCATGGGGACTCTTCGGTCAAGTCATATTATAGGGTGCTGCATGGGGTAAGGGTGGGTTAGTTTTCTTAGCGGATGGTGTGGCATACTGGAGTTCTGTCAAAGGTTGCTTTTCTTGTGTGGGTTGGTTCGTGGGGAGCAATCTTGATGGGGGACAACTTACAGAAGAGGGAACAGGTGTTACATGTGCAAAGAGGGGTTGGAATATGTTGATCATCTATTGATTCATTGTGCGTTGGCTAGCGATATGTGGTGCTTTGTGTTGGTAATTTTTGGCTTCTCTTAGGTAGTGCCGACTAACTTGAAACAATTGTTATCTTGTTGGGGAGGGATGAGAGTGAGAAAGGAAATCAAAGGTATATAGAGAATGGTGCCGCATTGTTTAGTGTGGTGCATCTGGAAAGAGCAAAACAATCATATTTTTGAGGGGAGTAAAAACACCCATTTTGTTCTAAAGGACTCCTTTTTGCGTCTTTTATTTTTTTGGGCCAAAAAGACCTAAACCTTGTATGTAGGTGCACATGTCAATTTTTTGGGGTCTTTATGGACGTGAATGTATAGATTTGCTTTTGTATTGTTAGTTGCATCCCCCTTGGGCACCTTTAATACAATTCACTTACTTATCAAAAAAAAGAAGGATGTACACGCAACTTGCTTCTTCTTTGTGAAATGTACAAATACAAACATTCTTAGGGCTGAAGCAAAAAAAAAATGGATCAAATAAAGTGTAGGAGGATGACAGATAATAATACGATTGAATATGCTGCAGCATAAAGCCATATGGAAAAACAAATTTAACGAATCTAACACAATCAGTAATGACTAGACTTATTGGGGGTTAGGTTTGTATCCCTGCATGGGCAGGACCAATACTGGTAAGGCCTTTTAGCCCCATCAATTATAAAATTAGAAAGAGAGGATTGTGGAGGAAGGAAGAAGAGCAAAGCTTTTAAAATCTTTCATTATAAAATTAGAGCGAGAGGTTTGTGGAGGAAGGAAAAAAGAGTAAAGTTTGTAACACACTTTCATTATAAAATTAGAAAGAGAAGTTTGTGGAGGAAGGAAAAAGTGATAGGGTTTAACACTCTTTCAAGCCTTAACAAATGGAACATTTCCATAAATGGCAATGATATTATAAAAAAAATAAATAAATAAGAACAAGAACAAGGACAAGGACAAGGGAAGGTTTTTGGAGTTAGGAAGAAGAGAAAAGGTTTTACACTCTTTCAAGTCTTAACAAATGGAACTCAACTCAACAAAACCTTATCCTAATTATTTGGGGTCGGTTACATGAATCGTATATCGCCATTCTTTTCTATTTAGGGTCATTCTCTCCATTAGACTACACATTATCATATCTTTTTTAACTACCTCTACCAAAGTTAATTTTGTTTCACCCTCGCCCCCTAGCATGACCCTCAATATTAATCATAATGCTCTTCATTATTGATGCATTTATTGGTCTTCATTTTACATGACCATACCACCTTAACCGATGTTCTTTCATTTTATCTCGCATAGGTACTACTCCTATCATCTCTCGAATATGTTCATTCTTAATTCTATCTTTTCTTGTCTTACTACACATTCATCTTAATATCATCATTTCAGCTACACTAATTTTATTAACCTTAAGTAACAAATAGAACATTTCCATAAATGAAAATAAAAATGATATATATAAAAGAAGAAGAAGAACAAGAAGAAAAAAAAAAAAAAGAAGAGAGAAATCAGGTAAGTTTGATTTGCTAAAACATTTGATTTTTCCCCACTCACCTACAGTCGTTAGATTCCCTCAATCAACCTCCAAGTCAGAACATGAATCACTTAATCATATTGAGTGCCTCTTCCAACAAAAAAAATTGATTTTTCCCCACCCACCTACAGTTGTTAGATTCCCTTAGTTCAAGCTCCAAGTCAAAACATGAATCATTTAATCATATTAAGCGCCTATTCCAACAAAGAAGGAAAAAACCATTAGGTTTTATGTCTGTCCTGAAAATCAGGGCAAAAAAGATAAATAATATTACACTCCTTATAAATGATTTGTCACTAAGTTGAGACTCAAGCAACCATGTGTTAAAATATGGCCTTTTTGAAACCTCAATTCACAAGTACCATTCAATGTTGATGCAGCTTGGAACGGGTAGGAACTGGCTGATCTGCAATCAAAGTAGCACACCAGAAAAAAACTTCCCAGCCACTTTAGGAAAGACAGGGATTTGCTAAATTTCCAGCATTGATCATAAGGAATTAAGGATACCCCGAGAATCCTCAATCAGGGAGTTGGAATCGATTAACATCTCTAAGCGGGAAATATATCAACCCATCCAAGCCCTGGTGGTAGTTTGGAGAAACTTCTCCAAACACTCAAAAGTGTGTTTGGGGAAAAGCAGGCCAAAGCTACTTTTCTGCAAATGCATTATTGTGCATTTGGGAAAGAAAAATCAACACAAAGCAGTTTTAAAAGCATGGGAAAAAAGCCAAGCACATTTTCTGGAACAGCTTGGCAAACACAAACGTAAAAGCAAGAGTACAAAAGCTCTCCTCGATGGGCCCTTCCTCTTGATTGCATCGCGATATTAACAGCCCACTAACAGATAAGTGCAGTAGTAACACAATCCTAGACTTCATTTTTTTCACTCCTAAAATTTACATAGTTTTTACAATAAGGATATATGTTGACTGCAGATACTTTTTAATCCTTCAGCAATAAATATTGGTTGATTTACAGGAACTAGAGATAAAAACATTTTACAAAACTGCATAAATAATTTCCTACCAAATAAGATTTTTTTTTTTTTATCAATTACCAAATAAGACTTTTCAACTTTTTAGAACTCATAAAACCTAGTTGATTGCTAGGCTTTAATGGGCTGGGCTTGGATTTGGGCTAATGGGCTAATTAAGGAAAGAGTTGAGGATTGCCTAGAGAGGCACTCCTCTTTGCCTCTCATGGTGTGTTTGGAAGGAGAGAAATATAAGACTTTTTATGGCCTTGAGCTCCCTCCTTGGAAGTTCAAGGACCATTATTTTGAGATTAAAACACTTTTGGATTAGGGAGGAAAATCCCATGTATTTAAACTCTTATATAGATTTTTTGGAAGAATTCAAACATTAATTTTTCTAAGCGTATTCCCCTTTTTTGTATATGGGTTCACCCCCCTCAGGTACCTTTAATGCAAATACCTTTACTGATCCCAAAAAAAAAAGAATGACTTCCCTTGCCTACATTGTTCCATCAACCAGAGTACAATTTACTTCAAGGCCATGCAATCTGCATTGAAGAACAATTTACTTACTGGGTTGAAGAGAGAAAAGAGAGAGAGAGATGAGCCCTATAATGGACTTCTCATACCTCAAAATGTACTATAACTTAATGCATGCATGCATGCAGTATCGAAGTTTAGCAATTGTAGAAAACCAATACACATTCACAAAAATTGGAATATTTCAACCTTCGAAAAGTTATTTGCACATTGGAAAAGGAAAGGAGAAAAAAGTAGATTTAAAATCTATTAAAAAAAACCAAAGAATTAAAATTTAAACATTTTTCTTCTTAATTCATGTGCACATTTGCCTTGGTAGTGTCTGTGAGTTCTGTGGAAGGCTTTTTTTTTTTTTGTTCAATAAAAGTATATTTCATTAAAAGGGCGCCCAAGAAGGGAAAACCCAAATATATACCATTCTGAAACCAAGCAAGTTTGAAAGCTAGGGATACTATGAGTGTATCAGGGGGAGGGGGGGCAGCGATGGGGAAATGTGGTAAAACCATGTTCTCATGCAAAGCAGGTACCAACCTGCTTTCGTCGGAAACATGGCTTTCCCATGTTTCCCGACCCCTACCGTCCCCAAAAACGAACCCTATCCTATATTTGCACTACAAATTGAAAGTCCTCACTTATGCCACAACAGCGCAACCTTAACTAAATTTTCTTTAGTTTGAATAAAAGATACAAGCGGCATTTAAATATAAAACTTCCCTTTTATCACTTTCTCACTCAGAAATTCAAGCAATCTCAAACTACCAGGTCACAAATAGCTGATCATTTGTTGGACACAAGACAAGACTTATCAACTTTCTCTTGTGTTGACTGGAGACGACACAGACTGTTTGGCAACAGATCGTGCAAGGAGAAGAGCAGCTACACATCAAGGGAATTAATTCTCTGTGTTCTTTCTGCGCTTTAATTCACAAAACATTTATGATGAATAATAAATCCAATCAAAAATAAATTTACACAGAAATATGAGAAGTCAAGAACACAAGATGCAAATTGTAGTGGCAGACAAAAATTTTCATTCACATGCACGCACAGGGAAAAACTTATAGTGCTAGGCCACTTAACAGGTGAAAGTATTACCAAACTTCCTTTTTGTCCCTTTAGCTTCAGTCTCAACAGCTTCTTCCTCAGCATAAATTCTATTAGAATTGTCCCCCTGTAGTTTCACAATACTATTAGTGTGAATGGGAACTAATGTACAAGCTCTACCACTAGAACCATTTGAAGCTTTCGTCCCAGTCTCTGCCATTTTCATATGTTGGGAGATTTTTGAGTTCACAGCAGGAATAACAAGTTGTGGTTTAGATTGCAGCTGGTTTTGAGAAGAAAATTCACTGATCTGGATAGGACTAGTAGATCTTCGCTCAACTTTTACATCTTTAATATTATCACCCAGAAAGTTTTTGGATGACGTTATTGTCACAGCCTCTAAGGCGAGCCAACTTAGACTGAGTATCCTCTAACCTCCTCTCTGCTTGATCAAGCTGCACACCTTTTCAAAGGAGATGATTAGCTACATTTTGGCAACAGATATATCAGATTGTTTAGCCTACTAACAAATAACTATATGATGTCCATTTTATAAACAATAAAAGGCATCTCACATCAGGTACAGACTATTAATTCAATGCAGCGATAAATAGAAACCATATATAACAGCATGTGCATAACATTTCGGTATGAGAATATCTGTGCACAAGTTCATTGGGGAATAGAAAGCCGGACAACTTCCACACTCGTTTCATTGGTAATGGTAGAAAGCAGATCAAGCTAATATTATCGTTAACCTTGCAAGTGTTCATGTATGAAATATCCATCAATGCAGGTTAAATCACTTCTTTTCCATATGATATTGATGTTCTACTGCCTTGATTGTCTCTTAGAATAGCTTAAAAAAAATGATAGTTTCTGAATGCAATCTATTTATTTTAAATGTTAAACTGCTATTACCTACTATCAAAATTTCAGAATGCTTGTTCAATTCTCTGCCTCAATTGCAACTAATTTGAGTTTGAAAAAAAAAAACATTTTCACTTTTTTTTTTTGCATATAATATTCTCACAATCAGAATTGTGATGAGTCGGGAAATGGGAAGAGGCTTGAGTAATATCCCCAACCCCAATGTCCCGAGTTCAACTCTCATCCAAGGGCCACTATCATGTGAGAAAAAAAAAATGTTCCAACAATAAGAAAAGTGAGTCAATGTATACAAAAATAAAGTATCAACCTTAGAAAATCTTCAAAAGACATCACAACAATGATACCATGTTACTCAAAACTCCTCTAAGCTTCCCATTTGAAATAAAATGCCCTTGCCCCGGCAGTTTGTCAAGAATTTTAATCAGTTTATACGACCAGAACTCCACTATAGGGTTTCTTGGTGCAATGAAAACATGTTGGGACGGACCCTAGAGCGTGAGAATGCGGGTTGTCTGAAAACAACCCTTTGTGCAAAAAAAAAAATTTGTCAAAAGTTAAGTACATATCCAGACTATCCTCACAACATCCTGCTTAAGTGGACCAACACCTGGTAATGGCCTACAACCAGAACTCCATTATCAAAATTTATTCCACACAAAATTCAGAGTCTTAAGTTTAGGTAATAACTGAGGGCACCATAGAAGTGGATATAACTATTAAAAGATTGAGCAAGATTATAACCTCAAAAAAGAGACATTTCCAAGATTCATCGCTGCATAAAAGAAATCAAAAACAGAGTAATGAAATGGTACAAGAACATTCGTATGAATGTGTGTGCATAAATTATTTCGAAATAAAAAAAAAAATCGAAGAAAGAGTAGAAAAACGAGTATTCGATAAGTGTAACGACCTGAGATTTGTAATATGTGACATGCCGACGGAGATGTTCTACTTCTTTGGTACGATGCTCGATAAGAGCCACCAGTGCCTCTTCTTGCTCGTCTCTGCTATTTGCTGCTCCATTCTCATCGGCCATGGCCGTCCCCCCGTCCGATTTTTCTCTCTCAATTTTGGACCTCTTCAGAACCAAAGGCACGCTCTGTTTCTTTTGTCTATTCGACTTCTATCGTTTGTACTGTATATGTTAAAAGCATTGCATTCTTTTTTTCTTTTCTTTTCTTCTCTTTCTTGTTTTTTTAAGTGGTTTGTGCATTTATAAGCACCTTATTAAGTTTTTTTTTTAAATTCTAATTATCAATAATCTAGGCAAAAAATAAAAACATTACATTCTGAAACTCAACAATCAAGATTAAGCATTATTAATTAGGAATTTAATTAAGGCTATTTATGTCCATGGATATAGTTGAAGAATTTTTTTTATTTTTTTATTTATTAGTTAATATGACGAATAGAAAGAGTATAAATCAATTCCATCTTAATTACGTAAGAAGAAAACACTTATACTACTTAAATAAGATTTTAATTTTCGATTCTCACATGGCAAGAGGCTCCATTAATCAAAAATGAGAATGCTTTCATTGCTGCTCATCATTTTTATTTTTATTTTTATTTTTATTTTCTTCCATTAACTTACTTAAAAACCATGGTTGAGTGTTAATTCTAAACTCAGTTTAATATCGATTTGAACTTGGGCATGGGATTTTTCGAACCCAATCCTAAACCAGTAATAAAATATATTTTTTACATGACATTTAATTATATATGCATCTAATCTAATCCATTAATTTTTTCACACATATATCATTTGCAGTCTATTTCATTTGTTTTAACCTAGCCCATGCAAACCCGAACTCAAACCTGATTGAGATGAGCAACCCAAGCTAACCCGATACACATGAAATCGAGTTTGAGTTGGGAACGGATTGGGTTAATCAAGCTTATGTTTAGGTTCAAGACGAGTTTGAGCAAACAGTTTTATTAAATAGGCTGAGCTTGGACAATCTTCACGAATCCACATGGAAATGTGTAATAAAAGCCACATGGGAATGTGTTCTCTTTTATAAGGAAATTAAAAGCATAAATTAAGTTGTTCAAAATCATTAAAAAGTGAATTAAAAGTTGTTTCTAAATATCACCACTTGAATATGGTAACAAGAGTTTGTGAAAAGTTTGTATTCTATATAAGATAGGCACAAAGATTTAAGGGAGTATATATACAATCACCTTACGATGGTTTGGGTCCTAAAGGGCACCCAAGCCTTGTGGATGGAAGAAGACGTAGCCTATGGTAGATTCACCACACACGCGCGTCGTCACGTTGAATTGGGTTGGGCTTGACCCGTTGTATATATATTTTTTTAGAAAAAATTTATTTGTTTAAATTATATTTTTAAAATGTTATGTTTTTTAATTTTGACAGAATAGTCACTATGAAAAGATGTGTCCCTTCGAATTGGTACACCCATTCAAAGAACATTTGCATTCCTTCGGATTAGTGCGTCTATTCAACGATGAATGCATCTATTTAAACTGAAGTATTATATTTATTCGCGTGAACAAATGCACCATTTAGATTTATGTCTATTTGAACAGACATAACAAGCTTTATAAATTAGTATGCCCTCATTGCATATATATTGATTCATTCTAGAGAGTCATTCACGTATTTAGTTTGTATCTATAGAGTCAAAAAAAGAGTACAAATATTGTGTTGGTTTGCTATGCACACAGATTGAAGTGCTACATCAGTGTGTGTGAACACTGTATCTTGAGAAACAATCGTTGTACAACTCGAAGAACTTGTATGAAAACGAATATTGTCTTAAGGACATAACGTCAAGCGCTAGTCTTGGTCAAACCTTTTCTATATCGATACCACAAAATTATTATAAATGAATCTGCTTCTGTTTTGCAATTTATAATTTTGTTTGAGTTAGAATATAATTTGTTTATATTCTGTGAACTTGGTTTATAAGACCACTATTCTATTTCAGTATTTCTGCTTTTGCAAATTTTAATTATAAATACAGATTTTGTTTTCGGAAAAACAGTTTCTGTTTCCAATTTGATTGGAATATTGTGAAGTAAAACTGTCATTATATACCAACAATCTTAAGACAATATTCTCAATTTTATTTTTATAGTATATTATTCTTCAGTCTTTTATTATAGAATTTCAGAATCAGTATTTTACTATCTGTTAATTGTTTAAATTTAGTTGTAAATATGCTGCAATAATAATGAACATAGACTTGGCATGAGATTGAGTTTATCTATGAGAATAATTTGCTATGTTATTAATTAAAGCAAGAAAACAATGGTGTTTTAGTATGAAATTCTCATATTAATTTGAAATTAAATGAATGATTCTAATAGCTATGATAAAGTTGTTCATTGAAAAACCTTTATGTGAATAGATTTTGAATATAAAAATTGTTATAGTAAATTAATTTGATTGATTCAAAATTACTTATAAATGTGATGTGTATTTAGGATACAAGTTACATATATAAGTATATATGTAAAAGGTTATTTATGTAAGTGTACATCTTTTGGAAGGTACAAAGGATTCAAATCCATTAACCATGGAAGTTTTTGATAAAGAAAATATCGTTATTTAAATAAGAGAAAGAATTCTAATTATATAGATAAAGAATTCTAATTGAAAGTGTTTTTATATACCTATTTAAACTCTTAATAATATCATTTATGTTGTTTATATAGATAAATTAATGATTGGTTATAACTCTTCACTTAAGAGACATATATTCAAATTATTATCTCTCTTCAATTGAAATAATGTGTCTCTTTAAATTAAATTAAAAGATTATGTCTATTTAATTCAAATTAGTGTCTTTTCGTGTGTGTGTGTGTGTGTGTGTGTGTATATATATATATATATATATATATATATATATATATATTAGACACACATATATAAAACATTGAGTATGTTCAATACGAATTAAATGACTTTTAAGATTAGAAATATGTATGCGAAAGGTGTAAGATAAATGAGTTTTTTCAAAATAAATATTGTGACAATTGTACTGTCTAATAATAATTAGAACATATATGTCATTATATTTTTCAGTCATCTAAAGTATGGCAATAGTATTATTAACTAAGAAAGAATATTTATCCTTCCTTTATAGATTATATATACAACTATATGTTGTAACAATATTTATTTGAATTTGTTGTCTAATATTGGTGAATTTGTAATATGATGTCCACTATTAAGTTATGCTTGATTTGAATATATTGCATTTCTTCGTATATGTAATTTATTATCGTTAGTTAATAATAATATTGTGATATTAAGGATACTTACCGATATTTTCCTTTAATTACATGTGCTAGATATCTGGAAAAATCTCGAATATAGAATATTGTTGAGCATTTACCTGTATAGCATGACACATTAGGACATGTCAATTATGACACTTTGTGTAGCTTAGTCAAATATGGATTATTTATCTAAAATTGAAATTGATTCTGATCACAAATGTGAAACTTGTGTGGTAGTAAAGTTTACGAGAAATTATTTTTGAATTTATTGAAAAAAGCATTGGACTTCTAGAATTAATTCAAATATTGTGATTTGAAGATATGTTCGAACTAGAGGTGGTAAAAAATATTTTTCTTACATTTATTGATGATAGTACAAGATATTATTATTTTTACTTATTATGAGAAAAAAATGAGGTCTTTGAAATATTTAACATTACAAGAATGACGTTGAGAATCAACTTAATAAGAAGATTAATGTGATAAGAAATTACAGAGGTAGTGAATATAAATCATCTTTGGTGAGTTTTATTCACAACATGGTATTATACTACATCTTATTCACATTAGCAAAATGGTGTTGTTGAATGAAAGAATATAATCTTAAAAGATATGATGAATGTTATCTTAATAAGTTCTGAATTACCTCATAATTGTGAGAGAAACTATATTCTCCACAAATTATATTCACAACTAAATATCTCATAAAAAACCAATAAGATCCCTATGAATTGTGGAAAAGTCAAAGACCTTCCTACAAATACTTGAAAGTGTGGAGGTATTTGGGTAAAGTGTCGATTCCTATTCCTAAAAGAATTTATATAGAATCTAAAACAGTTAATTGTATATTCATTGGATATGCTCATAATATTATTATTGAGTCAATGAATACACCGTTCCTTGAACTTGTATTTCTTTACAAAACCACATAATAGACAAGTTCTCTTAAAAGGACTCATGACACTGCAAAAAACAGTAGGCAAGACCAAGAGAAACAACAAGATAATGATGCACCTAGATGTAGCAAGAAAGTTAGAACATCAAAATCTTTGGTTGAAATTTTCTAACTTATTTGTTAGAAAAAGAATTTCAAAGCTTTAAGAAAATAATGTCCAATTCTGAAGTTCTATATTGGAAAGAAGTAAGTGTGTATATCTCAAGGATGATAAAAATAAATATGTTATTAATTGTCACTATGTTGGTAATTTGCTCATTATGGATAGCAACAATGAAGTCATTAAAATTACTAAGAAAATGTTGAACAATAAGTTTAATATAAAGGATATAGGTGATATTGATGTCATATTAGGGATAAAAAAAACTCTAGAACATCGGATAGACTAGTTTTATCTCAATCGCTTTATATTGAGAGAATACTTAAGAATTTAATCAATATAATAGTAGTCTAGTGAGAATAC
Source organism: Nyssa sinensis (assembly GCA_008638375.1). NCBI lineage: Eukaryota > Viridiplantae > Streptophyta > Magnoliopsida > Cornales > Nyssaceae > Nyssa > Nyssa sinensis. Next base: position 6,521,157 of record CM018048.1, on the reverse strand, counting down.
ATATAGATGTAAATCTATATTTATCTAAGAATAATAGTAAGGGCACCTTTCGATTAAAGTATGCAAGAATAATTGATAGCCTAATGTATGTGATAAATTGCATTTGTTTTGACATAACATATGCTGTCAGTAATTGAGTAGATACACAAATAACCTAAGGCAAGGAAATAGTAAGGATTCTAAGATATTTGACATATACCCTAAGCTATGGATTGCACTACTCAAGGTATCTAGTTGTGCTTGAAGGCTATTGTGATGCAAATTGGATATTGAATACCAAAAACTTTAAGTCTACAAGTAGTTATCTCTTTACACTTAGTGATAGAGTGATATCTTGGGAATCTTCTAAACAAATGTGCATTGCCAAATTCACAATGGAATCTGAATTTATTGCACAAGATAAAGCTACCAAATAAGTTGAGTAGCTTTATCGTTTCTTAGAAGCTATTATAATGTGATCAAAACATGTGCCTGCAATTTGTATACATTACGATAGCCAATCAGTAATTGGCGGGCTACAAAATCATACGTGTAACAGTAAGTCTCGACATTTACGTCGAAGACATAATACCGTAAAACAATTGCTTTCTAATGGCATTATGACCATTGAGTACATAAGGTCAAAATCTAATGTAGTGAATCTGTTCACAAAATGTTTGACTAGAGAGCAAGTAAATCGAATGGAATGAGTTTAAAGCCTATGCATAAGAGTCGCCACAATGGAAACCCAACTTAGCTTACTAGAGATCCAAAGATCTATGTAATATTTCATAAAATTAGAAAATGAATAAAGGAATATATAATGCATAATGTTAATTTTGCATGATAATAAACATCATGGACAAAACAATGAGAGGGAAATAATCTAAACAGCGTAATATAGAGGTGGAAGATACATGTGCAATAAATTGAAAAGGTAAAAAAAAAAACTTGGATTGGGATTCGTTCGAACGAAGGAGTTATTCATTCGAACGAGCACTCAAAAGTCTGTTGTGATCATCATTTGATACTCCTTCGACACTCATTCGAACAAAGGCATTTGTTCGAACGAAAGCCTTGTTCATTCGAACGAGTATGCGACAGAACACTTTTAAATTGCAGGCTAAAAAACAAAATGGGCACTAATCTCATTTTCTCTTCTCTTCCAAACTCTTTCAAGCCAAGGGAGAAATTAGGGTTTGGGATTTTCATGAATTTCTAAGCCATAACAACACATCATACCACAATGATTCATCTCTAGAAAGAATCTTGCCAATTGAAAAGTAAGGATTTCAAGATTTCTTCAAGAACAAAAAGTAAAATTTGGGGCTTTTCATTTCTTTTTTAAATTTCTTGCATTTCTTTGTAGATCTAGCTTGGTTTAGTGAAATAAACGGTGTAAATCATTTCTTAGGTTTTGAAAGCAAGGATTGAGGCTTGAAATTAAAATCCTTCTCTCTATCTACGTACAAATTCACACTTTTTTTGAGGTAGGGCTTCTAACCTAGGTGAATGATGAATATTAGGGAGAAAACATGCATATTATGACTTCTCTACGGACCATGTTATATGAAAAGTGTGTAGAAAAATTATTTAAATTGCTATATAGATTTGTAGATGAATGTTACATGTTTAACCCTTGATATATCTTGTCTAGAATGTTGATATATGTATTCAATGCATGGTCCCGGCTTAAAATTCATTTACTTGAATGCTCAAGAATTATTTTCTTATTATTCTTGACTTGCAGGAAGTTGACATGCCTACTAAGTGCTTGATAAAATGCTTAAATTATTGTGATGATGTTGCATGGTGAAATTATTGGTTGTATTGTGTATATGACGTTTTCCTTTTGATGTGAATGATATTACTCTTTTGGATACTTTTGATTTGAATGAAAGATTAAACAAATACTTTGTGAGGAACGAATGAGAATCTAGGTACTTGAAGGGTTGAGAAAAGGGAAGAAATGAATGAAGAGATTACAAGTTGAGAAAAGGAAAGTCATGGATAGTTACCCGGGATTTTTGTGACTGGGATTGTGTCTCCCTTCAGTTATGAATCGTAACCCTGTTCAGATGGTCGTATGTTTCCACCGAGTTAGTATTCTGAAAAACACTTAGACTTAATTGGGAGCCATTAGGTAGTTTTGAAGGATTACGGAAGAAGTGGAAGTAGAAAGTAGTACCATTGAGACGAACGAGGTGATGGTAATATAAAAAACCTCTTTTTGTAAGAATTAAATTGTGCTACTATTGTTGGATTAATGTTTTTATTCCATAGCAAAATATGATGGATATTTTTTGAAATGTTAGGTGACATTTGTTTGACACTACACCAACACATGCCTATACGTGTCACCGTTTATTCATCCCTTTATTTAGTTACTCTACCAAGTTCTTGTATTAACTCCTACCAGATGCAGGTAATAGTAAGGAGTTGGCCGCTTGAATACATGGATTGAAGAATGACTCTCTTTTATCCTTTTGTTTATTTTTTAGGAAATGTAAAAGACATTTTAGTCTCTATTTATTTTTATGAGAATATTTAAAAGCCTCAACGAAACTTGAACTTATTTTGTGTATGTACAAGGATGAACCTTGGAACTTATAACTTGCATGCATCTTGTTAATTAGGAGAAGAGATCACATGATGAATACTCTCTTGGAATGTATTTATGTAAACTTTATTCGGCTATATGTATGAAATGTGAATAAACATTTATGTTATGAAAACTCAAGTTAGAATATTCTAATCATAGGGTGATTTGAGATGTATAAGAATTGTTTATTTAGCTTGACCTTGACTTACAGGGTCACCCTCAAGTCTTTAGGGCTCGGGACGTGACAATCCAAGCTTAAAGGGACAACCAAATTATATGTGACTCAACGAGATCACTATAGAAATAAAATCTCTTACTTGTTCATATGATAAAAATAATGATTCCTGTAATGTTTGATAGGATAAGCTAAACTTTTAATGATTCTTATACCTTATTAAGACAAGTGGGGTATAGCAAAATAGTCTTAATAAGAATCACCTATTTAAGTATGAACCGAACCAGTTATATGAGAATGATAAGGTTGAATTCTCTAAAAGCACTAATGAAATCAAGAATTATTCAGGGCCACAATGAACACAATCATTAGAACCAAATGTGTTCGAAAAGATTCAGTGTGACTATTATTGTTTTGGTTTATACAAACAGTTGAACAGTTCAAACATCATGTTCATTGATTAACTAGTAAATCCGATAGTATTTCACAAGAGAAGGTTCAAGGACACAAGCTACCTTTCCCTATACAGGAAATTTCTAACTGTACTCTTTCTGTATCTACATAGCATTTGCATTACTTTTAGTCAATTTCATTCATGTGCGAGATTGTTAGAAAAATGAGTTTTTAAAGCAAATATTTAGCAAACTTTGAGCTAGAATAAAATAAGCCGCACACAATATTTGAGGTGAGTCCACATGAAAATGTGTTCTCTTCCATAATGAGATTAAGAACATAAATTGGATTACTCAAAATCATTAAGGAGTGAATAAGAAATTGTTTCCAAACATCAACACTTGAACATGGTAACAAGAGTTTGTGAAAAACTTGTGTCCCACATAGGATGGGTGTCACGACCCGAAATCCGGCCCATGCGGATCAGGGGTTCGTGATTGGCCACCGAGGCCTTTTTCAATGATCACGATGTTTTCTTCATTTCCATCTTATCAAATGCAGCGGAATAAAATTTTTTTTCTATTGCGGAAGCGTCATTACACAAGTCAACATCAGTCATCCATTTATACATTCCATAGTAATTACAAAAAGTACATGATGTAATTTTTCAAAGCCTGCTGATGCTATATTCGATGTACAGTCCAAAATTACCAAAAGCAATTACATCATGGCTAGCAAATCCTAATACAAAAAGTTCATAACTTATAAGCCTCCAGCTATCCTGACTGAACTCGATATTCCCTTACCAATATCGTCACCTAAAATGTATTGGATAAAAATCCTATGAGCTCAACAGCTCGTGAGTATCCCAGCTCGTGAGTATTTCACAACATATCAAGGGTTTCAAAACTACTATATAATTCAATACTGAAATGTCAATGATCAGATATCATATGTTATCTTAATTATAGTACAAAATAACGGTATCAATTTCACTCTCAATAAATCTCAATTCAATGATAATCGTAAATCGATAATCTACAACATAGTTCAATAGATCAAAATCATAGTTCAATAACATAGTTCAATAAATCATAGTTCAATAAATCTTGGTTCAATAAATCATAGTTCGATAAATTATAGTTTAATAATTCATAGTTTGATAACATAATTCAATAAGTCATAGTTCGATAACATAGTTCGATAAATCATATTCAATCTTAGTTCAAATTCAATACTCATATTCAAAATCATATATTCCACTTCTATGGCCAGCAAATTAGACCCTCGCTGACTGAGATCATAGGCTAACTAGTTCAATATGCTGTATCAACACTGGCTCACCATAATATACCCTATGGGAAGGGTTCAGAGAATCACAACCTATTCGATAGTGACTAATCATAGAAGAGTGTTCTATTATAACCAAATCATATCCAAAATCAATAATCATCGATAGCAGTTCAATTACTCAAATCAAAGTTCTTTATTTGATGTTTAGTTAAAACAGTTCAACATTTGTGAGAAAATCACATAACGTTTGAGTATCTTACAACACATTTTCTTAAGTCAAAGAAGACAATATAGTTGTCAATAAATTATTCACAACGTATACAGTATAGCTGTTAAACAAAAGCTATAAGAAGAAATGATATCATATGTCGATATATCATAAAAGAATTCAATATTTATATTTATAATGAAAGTTTCTACCTTAATATGGTATGAAACACTCACCTGAATTTCAAAAACTTAACTCCAAAAATCCTTCCTTAACGAGGGTCTCTATAATCAAAATTCAACCGTTAATTTTTAAGTATCTTATCTCATAAAACGGACTCTACTATTGAGTCTGGAATGTTGAAGAAAGTTAATTTAGACCTTCTCGGCTTTTTATTTGGTCTTGGGTATGTTAGGAGTAATTTGGTAATTTACACCTTAACGTGTCTTATTTTTTGGAGTTTCGTCTCGTAAAACAGATCTCACCATTGGGTTCAGAATGTCCAAAATAGTCCAAATACACTATTTGTTTACTTTATTTGGACTTCATTTGACTTGTTTTAGAACTTAGGATATTTTCATAATTTTTCTTATTTAAATAATTATTTAATTAAAGAATATTTTATTATTTGGGTCATAATATAATTATTATAACTTTTGGGTAACATTTATAATTTCACAAAGCCTTATTCCAATTTGGAATAGGCAAACGAAGGATTAAATCTAAACTTGGATAAGCTATCCTTATTCTTAATTTCAATCCAATTTTTATTTGCTATCTCTATGTCCTAACAGCCCCAATTCCATGATTCTAAAATTTTAAAAATTATAAAATACTTAGATCCAACCCATGGGTGGCTGGGCGGGTCAACCCGACCCGACCCGTGGCCCACAAGCCCAAGAAAGCCAACACGCACAGCACGCCTAGCGTGCTGGCAGCCATGCGCCGGTGGTCTTCTCCGGCCACAGCGGTCCTTTTCCGGCGACGTTTCGACGTCCAACCACTTGGGTCATCTTCTACACTTCATGGGCTTTCCATATCTACCCTCGGAATTTAATTTGGACCACCGGAAGGCCTCGGAAAGTGGAGTTGCAGCCAGCTCCGGCGAGCTGTCCCAACTTTCCGGCGAACTGAATTTTCACTTTTTCATGGCTTTTTAGCCATTGTTTTGAGCCCAAATTTTACCTACAAGTTGCTGCACTTATGGGCAACAATTCCTAATTCATAAAACGAGCTAAATCGTTCAAAAACTCAATGACCCGAAAATTTATTCCAAACTTTAAATTGGTTTTTCTCACTCGTTTCTTAACCAAATGAGCTGCGGTTTCTTCCTAAATTCACCATTTTTCTTGCTCTTTAAACCTATATAATTATCTCTAAGCTTTAGGCAATTATACAAAAAAAGCCAGCAAATTCGAACCATGAAAATTATAGAGTTTTCTTACCTTTTTCTTCTTGTTTCTCCTTCTTTCTTTCTGTTTTATACTTCTGAATACCCTAGAGTCCTTTAGCTTCAACCTCTCTTCTTCTAACGCATACTTGGTGTATATTTTATATATATACAACCCATGTGGCCGAACTTCTCTCTCTCTATCTACTTTCTCTTTCTACATCATCCCAGTCTGATCACCACTGTTTGGCCTGCATATACACTGATGCACTCATATATTTTGACTTCCCAATCTCACACGCCACCCTTTTCACACACATGTATATATTTATATATATATATATATATATATATATTACATATCAGCCCCACAAACACCCATACCTTTCTCCACTGTTCCTTTCTCTTCTCCCCCACTCCCTCTCAAATCAGCCTTCCTCTTTATGATTTATATGTGTATATATATATATATATATATTTCTATAGATATAATTATATTTAATCAATTAATTACTTATTTAGTTAATTACATTATATTAATTAATTATTCTTTTTAGTGTAAAAATCTTTACACTAATTTTTTATAACCTCGTAGTGCGTGCCATATGACCCGATATTTCTGGGTCGGGGTATTACAATGGGCACAAAGATTTAAGAGAGTATATATATAATTACCTTGAATGAGGATTTGGGCCCTAAAGGGCACCCAACTTTTGTGGATGAGAGAAGACCTAACCCAATGTAGGTTCACCACACGCGCGCATGTCGTCACCCTAGACCGGGCTAGGTTGGGTTTGAGTCTTGGCCTGTTGTATATATATCTTTTAAAAGAAAACTTATTTAAATAATTTTATTTATTTAAATTATATTTTTAAAATGTTACGCTTTTAATTTTAACTGAATATCCATCATGAAGATGTGTGTCCCTTTGAATTGGTACACCCATTCAAAGAACAGTTGCATCCCTTCGGATTGCTACAATTGTTCACCAATGGATGCATCCGATTCAAACTGAAACATTATATCTGTTCACGTGAACAGATGCATTATTTACATTCGTGTCTATTTGAATAGACACAAAAAGCTCTATAAAGTAGTCTACCCTAATTGCATATATACAATTCATTCACATATTCAATCTGCATCTATAGAGTAAAAAAGAAAGTACAAACACTACGTTAGATTGTTGTACACATGAATGGAAGTGCTATATCAGTGTGTGTGACTACTGTATCCTGAGAAACAATCGATGTACAACTCGAATCACCTGTGCAAGGGCAAATATTGTCTTGATGACATAGCGTCAAATGCTAACCATGGTCAAACATTTTCTATATTGATACTACAAAATTACTGTAAGTGAATCTACTTTTGTTTTGCAATTTATAATTTTGTTCAAGTTAGAATACAATTTGTTTCTATTTTGTAAACTTGGTTCATAAAACCAATGTTCTATTTCAGAATTTTTGTTTCTGTAAATTCTAATTCATAACTATAGTTTCTGTTTTCGAAAAAATAGTTTTGTTTTTGGAAAAACAGTTTTTGTTTTCGGTTTGATTAGAATATATGAAATATAATTGTCATTATATACCAATAGGAAATGCCATACCAATATAACATTTTAAGACAAATTCATTATAATGAATGGGGCTAATTAGAAAAATCACCATATTTCTATTTTAAAATCTAGTAGTAAGGTAGTATGGAGAAACTCAGTGGTCATGCAAATCAGTTTTAAACATGTAACATGAATAATGTCATGATATTCTAATTTGAAATAAATGTTATATGTTAAAATTTGATTTTTATAACTACTAAATTTCTCCATGCTAGTTTACCATTGAACTCTTTTTTTTTTTTTTTCTATGGCATACTTGTGAATGCTTTGATATTATGAGGATTGGCAAAATGGAAGATTTAATTGGCTCTAAATGCAATAAATTAAATAAGCTCAAACAACTATGCATTGTATGAAATTACCATCGTCATATGTTTTCTTTTGATACGGAATGAAAATATGAAAAAAAGAATTGAGTCAGTCGAATTCCTTAATTGAATCTCTATGGGGGATTACCCACCCAATATCAGAACAAATCTATAAAATAAATTGGATATTATTGAGAAATTGAATAATAAAAGTCTACTACACTATATTTTTAGGCATTAATAATTATTGAATAGGAAATTGATATTTTCTATATTAATCCTAATAAAATTAGGCAAGTAATTAAATTTAAAAATAAATAAAAATAGAATGAGAAACTATTAGTTCCTATATTTCTTCCAATAGTCCTAATAAAATTAGAAAAAGGAGTAAAAATTAGAATAAATCAAAATAAAAAACTTAAGAATTCTACAATAACTCAGAAACAAAATATCATTATTTTAAGAATACCTTATATCTATCTTACATCACTTTTTTCAGAATAATAAAATTTGTTTGGTAAGTAAATAATAAAAATATGATAGGGAATGAAAGTGTTCAACCTTCATTAATGGCTAAAACTCAAGCATTTAATTTCACTGTGAACACGCCTCCAAGCTGCTCAAATTTGGAAATCTATATTTTATTAAAATTCTTTAAAAAATTGGAGTTGTTTCCCCAAAATTTTTATATTTTTGTAAGTGTTATTTTTAAATTTTCATACTTACACTTTCGACCATCAAACTATAATTTTTGAATCAGCGACCAAGCTATATATTGCATTGGTGTATCTAATTTCGCCAAAATTTGAAACTATTTTTTTTTTTTTTTGGGTATCATTTTTTTCATGAGATTGGCAACACACAAGTAAAAAGGAACAAAATGAATAAATTATAACAAGTGAATAATATACAATGAATAATTTTCTGTGTGAGAAAGAAATCCTAATCTTAGTCTGTGTTACTTAGGTACTATATGATTCTAAATTGAAAACCAAAGCTATTCCTTGCTTCTCACCCATTTCCTTCTTCCATGCACCAAAGCACATTTTATTTACAGAGGAGTGAAGGGGGAATTTTGTGCTTGTTTATATATATATATATATATATATATATATATATCCTATTCCTCATAGACTAGTGCCTTCAATTAGCCACAAACTTTTGAAGGTTGATCACCATGACAGTTATGTCATCAATGTTGCCTCTGTTTGAAGATATATCTACAAGCTTTCTGCAAGACTCTATTGAATTCTTGTCCCTTAATACCACATCAACTGCCTCTTGATCATTTACCTGTTTGATTCAAAAATTATCAACTTATCAGTCAAATGCATATTTAGAAAAGAAAAAAAAAATTAAATTCACTTGTAAACAAAGAGTGGCAATTTTTTTAAAAAAGTTTCTTATTCTGTCAATTTTTTTTCCCATTTTACAATTGCTGAGATACACAATGGTGGATAGCCCTCCCTTTGCCCACAAATCCCCAAATCCAAATGAAAAGAAATTTGATATCTTAAATCACCAATTACTCCAAAATCACCCTTCCTTGCGTATAACCCTGTCTTGTACATGAAGAGTGATAGAGTAGAGTGCAACATGTTGCATGTGAACGAGCTGTCTGTTGGCCAACAATACATATCAAGCTAACATAACACTAGGCTTTTGGTACAAGTACCTAGACTTGTACTAGTTATGTGAGCTGATACATTTTTGTTAGAGCCATTTTAACAAATATTTCAGCTACATTGTTTCATTTCTTGCCACGGCAGCTAGTCATTAGGCCAGCATCTTCTCTCCAAACATGATTTTCGCACTAAGTACTCGTTTGGATGAACAGTGAAAAAGTATGATTTGATAAAAATACGGTTTGTTTAAAAAATTACAGTTTGAGTTAAGATGTGAGTGTTTGAATGAATGTATTTAAAACGGACTTAAATGATATTATAGTATTTGGATGAGTTGTTAAAACTATTGAATGTGTTATATAGATAGAAAACAGACGTTTCCGAAATGAAAGTTTGGAAAAAGTCCTTTATTGGCATATTTTCAAAACGGACATTTGTACTTAAAAATGTTTAAACTGGCGTTTCGAAAATATTGAAATAAATATTCAAATATCAAAAGGTCATTTCAGAAATTCTATTCCCCATCCATACATGCTTCTTGACTAGTTGGGTCCAAAACCAACATTAGGCTTTAGGTGTGTCTGAAACATGTTTTGGACTTGAGAAATAGGCATAATATATATAATTTTGTTTTGGCACCCCCTATCCTATATTAGTGTAATTGCATATATAGATACCTTATCCCACAACCCATCAGAAGCCATTATAAGAAACTCGCAATCTGAGGTTAAAGGAAGCTTCTTAATCTCAGGCTCAGAAATGACCCATTGTTTCAAATGCAGGTCACCAATTGCTCTAGAAACTGCAAGTGATCCGTTAACTCTCCAAACTCCATTGCGACAATGCACATAACCACCCTGCAAGACTCCATTAATTAGTTGAATTGTCTAAAAGAAATCAACACAAACGAAAGCCCAGAAATATAATGAAAGGCTTACAGAGTTTTCTATCCGGAGGCGCTCATCTTCCCTACTAGGGCGATGATCGTTTGTCAATGCATAAGCTACTCCTTTCCTACTCAAAACTACTCTGCAATCACCCACATTTGCTACATGTACTTCTCCACCCTTCAACAGTACACTTGCTGCACAAGCTCCACCACTTACACCCTATATATATATATATATATATATATATATATATATATATATATATAAAACAATTAGCAAATTAAAACAACACCCCAAAAGCCAAAGTGACAGATTCAAAAAATGAAACAAAAGAAAAAATAATATATATTGCAAGTGGCCCAATTTTCAAAAATATAGTTTTCATTATGCCATGCCAAACATGAACTTTTCATCCCATTATAATAAGAATTGTTTTTTTTTATAAATACAATTTTTAAAGAAGAATTCTAAAGAGATAATACCAAAAGTTTTGTGTAATTTAATTGCTTCCTATACCATAACATAGCTTGTTGTAATGATGTTTGCAATAGATGTACAGTATGTTGTCATATAATTAAGTCAACAATTATAATTAATTCAAGAGATTATGCATGAACTAGTTTGGGCATTCCAATTCAAGTTGACCTTTTTCAATCTTTTTTTTTTCTCCCTTGTTTCAAGAACATGCAACCCCCATCATTCAAATTTGATTTTTAACAGAAATTAAATGAAAACCATCATGAAAAATGATTTTAAATTTTACCTGACTAAGAAACTCTTCATCTGTGAGCAAGTAGCCTCGGCGTATCGTTGCTTCTAACTGATCTTCTTCGGTTTTTCCAAGTGATTTCACAATGTTTTTACCCAAATTATCAGCAACATAATCAGCATGCAGCACGGCCACCATGGCCATCTACCACAGTAAAAAATGCCTGTTTAGGGTCTCCCAAAATATCAAGCATGACTCCATATCGATCTTCCATTATCTCTCTCCTTCCTTTCTTTCTTGCCAAGAAGAAATCTCTCCCTTCAACCTCAAATTCCTCCTTCTCCAATTTCTTGTCCTGTTGGCAAAATTCCAAACCGGGAGAAAATTCCGGTACCAAAATCCTGGCAGGCCTCTTCCTCAACTTGCTAGCTAGCACCTTCTCCGTCCCTGAAGATTCTGAATTTTCCGTCGTCAAAACACCAGAATTCTCTCCTCGTGTGTCAGTAGTACTGTATTTATTATTGAGAAGTGGAAGAGTTGAGTTGTCAGGAAAATGATGATCATCGTTGGGAAACCAAGCTGCTGAGCCGAGAGAGAGGGAGAGTTGGTGATGGTGGTAGTGGTGATGGTGGTGGGGAAGCCTTTGTTAAAGCCATGTAAATGATCTTCTTAAGGAGTCTAAGGAGGTATGGAAGGATAGGGGTGATAGAGAAACCCCAGATAATCATTGTTATGTTAAAATTGTTGGGTTTTTGACTTTTTGATTGATATAACAAAAACCAGGTATTGTTGATAGAAGAAACGGGGAGTTGAGAGAGCACTTATAAGGGGGGGCGAGAAAAGCGGGAAGAAGAGAGAGATCGTTAGAGACAGAAACGATATATCGTTTACAATGACATTATTTGGTTTAACGGGTCAAAGGAGAAGAGGAAGAGTATAACGTTTCTTCTGTACTGTTTGTTTATAATTTTCCCTGGTACAAACAAACAACAACACGTTGGAAATCTTCAACGCCAAGGACTTGGTCGCACCCAAACGGCCACAATAGGTTACTGTCTTTCCGCCCAAAACTATTTTTTATATATATAAGTAAATTACGCCGACATCTATTAAATTTTTTTAATAATTATAAATATATTTTCTTAAATTTTTAAAATAACTCTAATTTCTCATATTTTTATTAAAAATAAAAAAAAAACTTTTCCTCTAATTTTATTTTATTTTTACATAATAAAAGTAATCCTTTCATTTTTTTGTTTTTATATTTTTTCAATTTTCACACTTTTTTCTCATTATTATTTTTATATTTTCAAATAAATATTAACTAAAATATTTTTTTTGACTAAAAGATATAAGTTTTCTTATCTTTAAATTTATTTTTATATAGAATTTAAAAAAATATTTAACAAGAGTTTGAAAAATGCTCAAAATTGAAAAAATACAAAAAAAATAAAAATAAAAATGTAAGAGACACTTTTATAATTTTGAAAAAAATTAAGGCTGGAGAAGAGGTATTTATAGTTTGTCAGTGAAAATAGGAAAAGTCCCAAGACTGGGTATAAATAATGCTCACATCCTTTTAACAAGAGAGTGTGACTTGAACTGATGACCATCTCTTAACGAGGAGAATATGGTGACCGAGCTCACATCCTTCTATTTTGTCTTTTGTTTATTAAGTAAAATCATGTTTAATAATGAAAAATGTTATAATTCTCAAATATTTATCTCAAATTTTACATTTCAAATGATGCGATACAATAATATTAGAGTAATGTTATGCTGATTTAAAACTTTTACTAAAAACATTTACACAGCTGATGTGGTAGTATTGTATTGGTTTATATCACAAATGTAGCAATACAATACTGCCACATCAGTTGTGTAAATATTTTTAGTAGAATTATTGAGTCAACAAAGCATAATATTAATAGTGTATTAAATCATGTAATTAATGTGTTAAAGAAAAACTTTGTCACTAACATTTCCCTTTAATAATAATAGTATAAGAGTGAATTGGATAAGGCTTAGATAATAATGGGTCAGATTTGAGGTTACGTTTATTTTGTTGCCTATTATACCCTTAGAAAATAAAACATATCTAAATGTCTTTCTTTTGGCTAGTGCTATTCAGTAAAAAATGTTAAGTGAGAATATTATTTACCAGTCAATTTATTTTTTTAAAAAATAAATGTTAATTAAAATTGATAAGTCAAGGATCAATCTTTTTCTACTTGGTTTTAAGTTGATTTCCCATGTAAAAGGCTTGAGTTTCAACCCCCTCTCATTTTATTGTAAATCAAAGCAAAAATTTTATAAAAAAATTGACTAAAATATAATAAGTTATCAGGTAGTTTATTTTTATTTTTATTTTTATTTTTTGTTTTTATTTTCTTGGTACTTGGAAAAGAGAAAGGACTTAAGAGCCTCTAACAAAGGCAAAAAGAAAGACCAACCAATTAGTAACTAAGGAAAAACAAAAGTTTCGGAGGGAAAAGATGCACAAATTAGGGTGCAACTCTTAAAGATTAGGTTCGGATTGAGTCATATTTAAGTTTAACTCAAATTCTAAAATAGTTCATTTGAATCCGATTTTGATTCTGAACAACCTAACCTTGACTTAAATTAAAATTTATTAGTATCAGGTTCAATCCGAGTCCCGCCTTAACCCGATTTTTAATTATAATTTTTTTTATTTTATGCATGATTTTTTAAATAAATTTTTGTCATTTTTCTTATTTTAATTATACACTAAAAGCTCTAATAATTTCTCTTAATTTCTTCTTCCAAAAGAAACCAAAAATCGTTAAAATAATTCTTTCAACGTAATTTAATTTTAAAAAAATAATAAAAATCTGCAAGTTTTTGAAATTATAAAAATATAAATAGTAATTCTTGTAAGGAATTCTTATTAATCTAATGATGAATAACTAAAGTATAAACAATATAATATATAAAATACTGAATTTAGATTCGGGTTGGGTTATGATTTTTAAAGTCTCAGCTCAAATCCAATCCTAATTTAGATCGAACTTGAATTCATTTGTTCAAACTTAAGTCAAAGTGTAAAAAATGAAACTCAAGTCTCACAAAATTTAAGACGAAATAGGACTGAGTTCGAGTTGACCGCCCAAGTTGTACCCCTAGCACCAATAAGTGTTACATCTGCCACAAGAAAGGGGATGGAAGGAGTAAGGTCCATAGCTTCTAGAGCTATCACATAGTTTATCACTTTGGCTCATTTGTGATATTTTTTTTCATACATTTAAGTCAGATTATCACTTTGACATACATTTAGTCAGTTTATCACTTTGACATGTTGTGTTAAACCGAAATTTATTTATTTATTCATAAAATAATAAAAAAAAATGAGGAAAATGGTGCAAGCACGACAACATGAAAGGCAGGATAAAATTAGCAGTCCATTTAGGATTATTCTAAAGGAAAAAAACAACATCAGTAGGCTAATTAACTTATCGAAAACAAACAAAATTGAGTTGGTTACTGAAATTTTGTCATTTAAGGTAAGTCTCGTGTAAGAGTAACAAGTGACTATATGATAGTTAATAGTCAATTAAACTTGGTTCGAATATCGATTCGATTAAAAAATTAGATGAATGAATCACAGATTTAACCATTACGTCAATCAGTTAAACCGATTATATTATTAAAATATTAAAAATATATTTTAAAATATTAAACATATTTTAAAATACACTTATTTTATTATATATATATATATATAAGGGTTCGTCATCACGTTTGGTTGACGACCACTCGTTACCAGTTCCTATTGTAATTTTTTTTTCTTAATCATTTAGTCTTTGAATGTGGTATTGGTGGGACTATTACTGCTTGCCTTGTTTTGGGATTGTAATTCATACCTCATTTGATTTTGCAATCAAAATTTAATTGGATAATCAAATGAAAAGAACTAAAAAAGCTTAGTAATTGAGTGACATCTTACGATTTTAATTTTCTCTAAATAAAAATATGCGGTGATATACTTATTTCCTAGGACGGAACTTGTAGGTGATATCTTTTCATTAATAAGAAATGGGACTTGTATAAATTTTTTCAAAAGTGAAATGCATAAATAATGAGGGTGTTTTAATACTATTATTAATGCCAATTTGGTTAAGACTTAGTTAATTTTGCAAAATGTGATAAGCCAAGAGAAATGATTTTTTGGCTATTGAAAATTGGAGGTCCAGCTCATTCAGCTCCTTAAAACTTAGGTGTTAAAAAAAAGGGCAGTCAGCCATATAGATAGACCAGCCCCCTGGACTCCATCATCTAGCTCAATGTTGGATCTCTGATCTGGTTCTGATATCATGTTAAAAATTAGAAGCCCAGTCCATGCAGCTCCTTAAAACTCAGGTGTTAAGGAAAGGGGCAGCCAGCCATATAGATAGACCAGAGAAATTAGAGATGGGCGATGTGGGACAATCCAACATTGGCAAAACACAAAAAAAGTACGACACCAAATTGCTAACTCTCACCAACAAACTCTAACTTATTGGTAGTACATCTTCCATTCTTTCATATGAAAGGTTGAGGGTTTAAGTCCACTAACTCTTTACGAGATTTTGTTCAACCGTAATACTTCATCAAACAATACAAAATTATATTTTGGAATTGAGTTTTATGCCAAAACTTGATAAGCAGTTTTTTTATTTCAGCTACTCAAAACATTTAATGGTAAGATAGTGTAAAAAAAATTCTATATTCAATTAAACCAATTTTAAATATGTGACATAAATAATATTATACACATCTACTCTAATTTTAAACATAGACAACATGTTATAAATTGATTTGAATGAACATAAAGTCAATGCTACGTTACCATTGAACTTTTTTTTTCAACCATGAAGCTATGTTAGACAATATGTTAAAAATTGATTTGAATGAACGTGAAGTCAATGCCATGTTACCGTTGAAGCTATGCTGGTTGTGAAAGAGGTTAACCCCTCCATCCAACTTAAGTTATAATATGCCATTCCATTAATAAATCTCATGCACACATGTCAACCTTTTCAATTTTATTTAAAAAAATATATATTTTATTAGTTGACATCTTGAGTTTTGTATGGAACATATATTCATGCCAAGTTCTTCAATTTTTTTTTTTTATTTTCTTTTATTAATTCACATCTTGAGTTTTGTTTGGAACATATATTTTGAAGGAGCTTGCTTGCTTTCATGGATATTTTTTTAGGGTGGTTCATCTATGAGTCTTTAAATAAGTGCATAATTAATATAAGATCTAGCCTAAATCTTCTTAATCTAAAAAGTCTCTCATTTTTTTTCATGTAAAAACACGAAAAAATAGGTGAAGCTCTCATTTATGCGCCTATATGCTGACATCACTCATTTGTTCTAAAAAATTTAAAATTAAATAACTTATAAGTATATAAATATGTTTTTAATAAAAATTATATATTTGGACTCTAAAAGCCAAAATTTATCAAACAAGATTCATATTGGATAGAAAATTTTGTAAAAAAAAAAAAAATCATCTTTTTCCTACAGAGATTTTTTTTCAAATATTCCATGTCCACTGAACATGGACAGAGAAATGTCTCTGTCCTGGAACTGAGAAATTTGATAAATTTCTTCAACAAAAAAAATATTACACATGTTTTTAATAATGCATTAAACAATTTTTAATTTTTAGGAAAGTGTTAATACTCTCACATTGATAAAACAAAAAAATTAATTAAAAACTTTATCAAAAAACTCATATTTTTTTAACAGAGAATTTTCATCAAAAATTCTATCTTCAGGCAGAGAAATCTTTTAAATAAAAAAGTATTACACATATTTTTAACAATATATCAAACAACTTTTATTTCTTAGCAAAATGGTAATACTCCAAAAACAAAACAAAAAAATGATAGAGAAAAGAATACACAATAAATAAATAAAAAAGCAACAAAGAAAATTCTCTTGCCAAAAAGTTCTGTGTCCGAAAAATAGAAATTGTGAGAATTTATTGAAGTCTAACACTTGATAGTGAACAACATATATGAATTTCCTTCTCATTTTGTAGTTTGTTATATGCCATTGACTGGCATCAACCTAAAAAGGAATATTAGTTCAACCAGCTTTCAATCGGTATCATAAAAGCCCATCATGTGACTGGGAATTTGACGAACTGAGGGATCTAGAAATGAGAATTTTTGAAGGATACAGTAGTCCTGTCCTCAGCAGAGACATTCATGATACCATTGGCATCAACATCAAAGCATATACAGATTCGTGGAACACCCCAAGTAGCTAGAGGAATGCCATAAAAAACATATATTGTATAGACAAAATGGATGAATTCATATCAATCAAAAGATCGGAATGGGAAGCTTGTTTGCATGAAATATGAAAAAAAAATAAACATCAATATGCACAAGTAGAACATCCAGTCAGATCTCAGTAAGGAAAAGCTGAATGCCTAGAAAAAATAGAAACTTTAGATGTAAATTGAGAAATCAAGGACTATATACATATAAAGAAAGTTGAATAGCAACAATAAATGAAATAACAAGAGAATTAATCCACCAAAACTATCACAACCAAGGAAAATCACATACACACATATAGGTAGATAATCTTTTTCGTGCTTCAGGAAAGCTCATGGCTTTACCTCCCAGACAGTTTTTTTCTACCAATAACTCATTAGAACTAGAATAAATGGCTCATAGACTTCAAAACTTGAGGTTTATGTATCATGCACATGAGGCTCCTAATCCAATGATTACCTCATTTTCCTTTGAAATAGTTCGTTTAGAATGTAGGAGCCAAAGTTCATGGCTTAATCTCACAAACACTTTTTTCTATTGATAATTAAACTAAAGTTGGAATATGTGTAAGTTAAACCTAAAAACTTGAGGCTTATGCTTTTCATATGATGATCCTAATGCATTCCATCATTCTCAATGCCATACCATGGGTTTTGAGCTCTCAATGTGATCTTCTGTACATCCTTTCACGATTGAAAGACAGAGCAGCAAAGAAGCTTCCGGAAAAGAGATAATTGCCTCAATTGAGTATATTCTATTTGTATATCAAAAAGAGAACAAAGATAGCCTATATATATATATATACTTCTGTACAGATGATTCTCGAAGGGAAAAAAAAAAAAAAACTAACTCTACCACTAATCTTTGTACAACTCAGCAACAAAATAACAGACTATTAAATTACAATGCAGACCATGACTACCCCTTCTCATCTGAAATATGCCGAGGGCCCTTTGGTAAAGTAGTAGTGATTTGCAGCTGCATGTGATCTGCATTCTTAAGTTTAGTATTGTCCAATACCCCCCCCCCCCGGCGCAAGATGGAGAATAGAGATTAACTATCCCTATCTTGGAAAAAAGAGTATTAAGCACAATAGAAGAGAGTGCTTTAGTGAATATATCGGCTAACTGGGAGTGGCTAGGGACATGGGAAGTGGCAATGCTTCCCTCTTGAATTTTGTTTCGAATGATGTGACAATCCACCTTTATGTATTTGGTACGTTCGTGGAAAACGGGATTCGCAGCAATATGTAAGGCTGCTTGATTGTCACAATGGAGAATGGCAGGATTAGGATATGGAATGTGCAAGTCATGAAATATTTGACGAATCCATGTAAACTCGCAACAAGTGGTTGCCATAGCACGGTACTCAGCCTCGGCAGAAGAACGAGATACAACGGACTGCTTTTTGGATTTCCAAGAGACAAGGGATTGTCCAAGGAAGATGCAAAAACTAGTGGTTGATTTTCGGGTATCAGGGCATGAAGCCCAGTCGGAATCACAATAACCATGCAACTGAAGGGGGGAGTCAGCCGAGAGCAGAAGACCCTGACCTGGGTTTCTTTTGAGATACTTTAAAATCTTGTGTGCGGCTTGGAGGTGATTATCACTTGGCCGAGACATGAACTAGCTGAGAAGTTGGATGAAATAACTGATATCTGGCCTAGTGATAGTCAAGTAGAGAAGCCTGCCAATGAGTCTCCTGAAAGAGCTAGGATCTTGGAGTGGAGTGTCGAAGTCTTTACGCAGCTTGAGATTTTGATCCATAAGGAGTTTGGCAGGTTTGGATCCAAGAGTACCAGAGTCGGAGAGTATACCCAAAGTGTATTTTCGCTGACACAAATGAATTCCTTTGGTAGATCTTGCTACCTCAATGCCGAGAAAATATCGAAGTGGACCCAAATCGTTAAGTTTGAAGCAAGTGTTCAGAAAGTGCTTGAGAGACTCAATGCAAGCAATAGAGTTGGAAGCAACAACAATGTTATCAACGTACACTAACAAAGCTATAAAAGAATCTTTAGTCACCATGGTCAATAAACTATAATCGGAAGTGGACTGTGTAAAACTATAGTGAATGAGAGAATTTGAAAATTTTGCATGTCATTGACGTGAAGCTTTCTTGAGTCCATATAAACTTTTGAGGAGTTTGCATACCTGACCAGGTTTGCCTTTTGTATATTCGGGGGGTTTTACCATATATATGTCTTCTTCCAAATCCCCGTGAATGAAAGCATTATTTACATCGAATTGCTGCAAATGCCAGCCTTTAATGGATGCAATAGCTAAGAGACATCGAACGATGACAATCTTGGCCACTAGAGAAAAAGTCTCGTGATAATCGACCCCTTCTTGCTGAGTATAGCCTTTGGCAACAAGCCTAGCTTTTAATCTTTCTATCGTGCCATCCGAATGGTATTTTGTCTTGTAAACATATTTACAAGCAATAGGTTGGATCCCTTGAGGCAGTTCAATCAACACCCAAGTGTTGTTTAGCTCGAGAGCTTCCAGTTCAGCCTGCATTGCCTCACACCATCTCGGGTCCTTAACAGCTTGTTTGTAAGTTTATGGGTCAAGATGGGAGGAGATGGAAGTGGAAAAGACATGAAAAACAGGTGATAAACGAGGATATGAAAATGTGTTGTGTAAAGGAAAAACATGACTTGTTGTAGACATCTTGTCCAACGCTTGTGAAGAGGTGAAATGAGTCTGATTACAGTGATAATCCTGTAGATACTAGGGTGTTGTCCGAGTTTTGGTGGAGCTGTGGAGTTGTGGTGATGTTGAGGAATAGGTATGTGGGGGAAAGGGTGAAGAGGGATGAGGGTTAGGTGAGGTTATAATGCTGTCTGGTTGGGGTAAAGCTGAAGGGGAAATGGGAGGTAAAGTAGCTGTGTGGACTGGTTGAGGATTTGGAATAGGGAGGGGAGGTGAAGGAGCTGTTTGGACAGGTGGAAGATGAGGAATGGGGAGGGGAGAGGAGTGAGACTGAAAATTATGTGGAGGAAATTATTGATGAAGAAAGGGAAAAATTGTTTCATGAAAAATGACATTCTGGGAGATGAAAACAGTGTGAGTGTGCATATCAAGGAGCTTGTATCCTTTGACAGCAAATGGGTAGCCAATGAAAAGAGCTTGCCTAGCTCGTGGATCGAATTTTGTTCGGCCATTGGAAATGGTTAAAGCAAAGCATAAGCAGCCGAAAGTTCTCATATGGGAATAGGTTGGAGGTTTATGAAAAAGGATTTCTAATGGACTTTTATTGTGCAATAAGGGGGAGGGAATTTTATTGATGATATAGGCAGCAGTTAACACACATTCATTGAAAAATGTTAATGGGAGTCTAGCTTGAAATCTTAGAGCTCGTGCCATGCTTAGCAAATGCTGATGTTTGCGTTCCACAAGGGCATTTTGTTGGGGTGTTTTAGTGCAACTAGTTTGATGGATGATGCCTTTTTATTAAAGGAGGTCATATTGAATTCAACGCCATTATCATTTCTTAATATTTGAACTTTGAGATTAAATTGTGTCCACAAGGTTACAAAAAGATTCAATGCATGATCGAGTTTGGGACTTATTTTTGAGAAGATAAACCCATGTGTTGCGGGAGAAATGGTCAACAATAGATAAGAAATATTTTAAGCCATCATGGGCAGTGACTGAGTATGGACCCCATATATCACAAGCAATAATTTCAAATAAACGAGAAATGGAATGTGTACTAATAGAAAAAGGCAATCGGTGTTGTTTAGCCAGTGGACATATGCAACAAGGAACATCATTTGTATTAGAAATTTGAGAAGTTACAATAGGATCTTTGATTAAAGAAATTCTGGAATAAGAGGTATGGCCTAGCCTATAATGCCAGGTGTCAGATATCTGTTTGTTGGTAAGTATTAAAGCTGAGAAATAATTATGTGGAATTGAGAGAGTGGAAAGGTAGTCGACAAGAGCTGTGGAAGGCACTGCAGTAGGCAACAGGTGATAAAGTCCTCGCCTCACTTCACCCTTCCCAATCGTTTTCCAAGACAAAAGGTCCTGAAGAAAACAAAAATTAGAAAAGAAAAGAATGCAACAAGCAAGGGAGGTGGTTAGTCTTTTAGCTGGAATTAAAAGAGGGGACACAAAGAACATGATGAAGAGAAATGTGTTGTCCTAGATAAACGGTGCCTATATGAGTGATGGGTGCTTTAGCTCTAATTGGCATTGTGACAGAGTATGAGACATTGTGAGTGATTATGGTGAGAAGGGAGGTGTTATAGACCATACGGTCTATAGCACCCGTATCAATGATCCAAGGAGTATGTGAGTGCTGAGAAGAAACAGACAATGATAAGGGGTATGAAGCCAAAATACCAAACATAGTTGGGGCAGTAGCAGAGTTAGCATGGGGATGAAAAACTGTCTATGATGAGTTGGTGGAGGAAGAAGGCATCAGCGGATGCTCTTGATGCTGCAACAAACTAAGGAGTTGATGATACTGGTCCTTTGTAAGGGCAACCGTGGCAGGAGAGTCTTCATGTGGTTCAGCTGAAGCAGAGTTT
The DNA here is from genome assembly GCA_008638375.1 of Nyssa sinensis. Taxonomy (NCBI): domain Eukaryota; kingdom Viridiplantae; phylum Streptophyta; class Magnoliopsida; order Cornales; family Nyssaceae; genus Nyssa; species Nyssa sinensis. The sequence continues at coordinate 6,499,131 of CM018048.1, read as the reverse complement.
GCAAACACTGGTGAAGATTTATCTTTGTTGAAGAGTTTGTGCCCTGGGGGATAACCCACTTTTCAGCAACATGGCCACTCATGTGGCAATGAGTACAAGTGGGAGGCGCACCGTTGCCTGCTTTGAAGCAAGTCTCAAGAGTGTGACCAGATAAATGGCAATGAGTACAATAGGGGCGGGGTTTTTGTGTTTGGCCAGATTTGTTAGGTGGTTTGGAGGTGGGATAAAACTTCTTGACAGCAAGAGCCATGGAATCAGGGGAGGGGTTGGTGTTGAGCATGATGTGTTGGTGTTCTTGCTGCTGGATTAGGGAAAACACTTTGCCAATAGAAAGAAGGGGATCAAGAAGCATAATCTGGTCACAAGAATTGGTGTATGAGTCGTTGAGGCCCATTAGAAATTGAATAACGCAATCTCTATGATATCGATCCGAAAGGATTTTCAATTGACCACAAGTACAGTCAAGTAATGGGTCGAACAAGTTGAGTTCATCCCAAATAGCTTTCAATTTTCCAAAGTAAACGCTTACTGGATCTTGATCTTGATGAAGTCCAGCGAGTGTTTTCTTGAGGTGAAAGATTCGAGAGCCATTTTGTTGAGTGAAACACTCTCGTAGTTCAAGCCAGACAGTAGAGGCATCATTGACGAGCGCAATGATGGATTTGATGGAGGAAGAGATCGAGTTTTGGAGCCAAGAAGTAACCATGTCGTTACAACGTTCCCATGGTTGAAATAAAGGATCAGATGGGACTGTGGGTTTGGTGAGTTCACCATTGACGAACCCTAATTTGTTCTTGGCTCGAAAAGCACGTTGCGTTGCACGGGACCAAGTGGTGTAATTGTCGATGGTGAGGAGGTCGAGGACGAGAGAAACAGAAGGATTGTCCCCATGGTCAAGTCGAAAAGGGTTGGTTGGGTCATTGAAATTAAGAAATCGGTTTGATGGAGGAGTAGGAGGTGGTGGATCGTGAACAGCAGAATCGTCAGAAGCCATGGATGGGTTCACTGCTCTGATAACATATCATGATTGAAAAACAGAGCAGTAGAGAAACTTCGGGAAAAAGAGATAATTGCCTCAATTGAGTATATTCTATTTGTATATCAAAAAGAGTACAAAGATAGCCTATATATATATTTCTATACAGATGATTCTTGAAGGAAAAAAAAAAAAAAGAATAACTAACTCTACCACTAATCTTTGTATAACTCAACAACAAAATAACGGACTATTAAATTACAATGCAGACCATGACTACCCCTTCTCATCTGAAATGTGCCAAGGGCCCTTTGGTAAAGTAGTGGTGATCTGCAGCTGCATGTGATCTGCATTTTCAAGTTTAGTACTATCCAATACATCCTGAAAATCCAATTTAAAGTTGAGTAATCACAAAATATATTTGAAGCTCGAGCAAATTATATTCAGTTAGAAGTTTTGGAGATCAACCATCTCCTTTCAACAACCTTAAATCACCATGAAGATGCATCTTTTTAAGACTATACTACCCATCGAGTGTATTCCCCTCTGTTTTCTGAAGCAGACATTGGTTGAATCCTGTTGAGGAGGTTGGTTCTTCCATACGTAATGATCAAGAATTGTGGAAATCGGAGATGGTGGAACCCCGAAAGTCTTGTGGTGTAGTTGTGGAGCGCCTTGTGAAGCGACAGTGATGGGCAGCGATGACAAGGGGCAGCACAGCGACAATGAGTCACCGACACGCTTATATCTACAAGTTAATTGGAATTGAGAATAGGGTTTTGGTGGAAGGCGGGAGAGATATTGTGGTGGTGGGGTTGGATTTGATGGTTATTGAAGAAGAAGATAAGGAGAGGAGAGAGAGTTGAGAGCGGATAGAGAAGAGAGGAGAAGCCATGAAATTGAGGTGAGAGAAGGTGGGATGCAGGGTTGGTGGGAGTAAATTTGTTATTAAGAAAAAAAATGATTATATCGAATTTTTTATCAATTGTTTTTAAATTGTTTTATTAAAATAGGATTGTTTTTAATTTATTTTTTGGATTAGTATTTTTTTTGAGAAATCATTTATTCAAAAATTGATTTTTTTGCTAAAAATGTCTTTTGAAAAGACGTTTTTTATACAAAATCTAATTCTTTAAGATAGTTAAAATCATTTTCATAAAAGACGAATTATTCTTTAAAAAGTGTTTTTTGAAAAAACATTTTCAAAACTACCTTAATATGGTAAATAAGATTAAAACAACAATAAATTAAAAATTAATTTTTTTTAACATTACTCTAGGATTTAACTCTGATTATACCACTTTATTAGTTTTGGACTTGTGCTGACATAATTTAAAATTTTAGAAACTTTTGAGGATAAAATGTTTCTTTTCCGACTTAACGTGTAAGTACTTATTTTGAGAGATTTTTTACTAATTAATTCTATTTTTAAATTTAGAATTTTATTTCAATTTTATATTTTATTTTTATCCGCTCACATTCTTAAGTGGTCCAATAATAAAATCGGATAAGTTTGACCTCCAGTTTACTTGGTTGACCCATCGAACCCGGCCAAGTTTAATAACATTGGTCACATGGATTATTTTCTTGGTGTTTATAATTTTTTTATTTAATACTAGAAAAAAAGAAAGGAAATTTTATTCCATGTATTTTGTAAAGATGAATAATTTAAAAAAAAAAAAGTTTTATTTTACATATCGAAAAATATGAACATTCTAAGAAGTTCTTTTATTTGCAAGCAAACCTCTCCACGTCTATGCAAATCAACTAAATAATACAATGATAATACTAAATAGTGAAAAATACACATTTTAACAGGTATGAGTCTTGGATAAAATAAATTAATCCAGTCTATAATTAGATGAAAATAATACTTACATCTTCTAATGAGGAGAGTAAAATTTAAACTCACGACTTTCTCCTAATGAAAGGAGTGAGACCTGAATTCATGACCTCTCCCTAATAAAAAGGACATGATGATCAACTAGATTAATCCCAAACTTCTATACTTACATATTCATATTCCATTTGGTTTACAAATTCGGTGAAAAAAATAATAATTCAAAAGATGAAAAGGCAAAATAAGAGGAAAAAATAAATAATTTTACGTAAGTGATGCTGCACTTTTTGACTCGCAATAAGTGAGGGCTCCGTGACCTGTAGAACACTCAGAAAGACGATCAGAGGTCCACCAGATTGGCTCCGGCGGTAGCCGCTCCGATGCTTAAGTAAGTAAAAAGAATTGAAAGACTGTATTGAAAGCCAAAGAATGAGCATAAAAATAAAGCGTACCTCTAGGGTTTAATTTATAAGTCGTAGCCTTCCTAAGTTAATTAGGATTCGATGCCATGAATATAGGGATTTGATCATCGGAGATTGCAGTTACCTTGTGGAGTATTAAGTCGTAGATGGAGATAATCATAGATAGTAGTTTCTGTGTTGAATACTGTTTCATTATTCCCTGCTTGGCAGTTGTTAAGGAAACCATAAGGTCGGAGCCGTATGAGGTGCTGATTAAATATTGCCCAGGACATAAGGTCTGGGAGAGATGTGCATGAGAATGCCTTGAAGGCTTCACCTGCACTGTATGACCGAGTTTATCGGCTCTGAATGATATATATATGAGAATGCCCTGAAGGCTAGTCACTGCTCTGTATGATCGAGATTATCAGCTCTGTATGATATATATATATATATGAGAATGCCCTGAAGGCTAGTTGCTGCTCTGTATGATCAAGATTTGTTAACTCCATATGCACACGTGTCTCAAGGTGATTGGTGTGTCTGTTTGTGGTATATCAGCTACTCCCCCCCCCTCGAGCCCTAGTTAGAAGCTAGGGCTTAACTAGGGTTATGGGTCTTGTGAAGAGTCATACGCTTTGTTTCTCCGTTTCTCGAGACGTCGGTTTAATGCGTCATTTATTGCGCAGTCGATACTTGAGAATCCATCATTATCTTCAACCGTTGTGTCGGCTCGCCTTGGAAGGCTTCATATTTCGAATGTGTATATAAAGAGAGGGAAAGGTCTTTCATACCTTTCTTCTGCATTCGCTTCTACAGTACCTGACCGCCATTTGACATATTTTGAAGTTTGAAGGATATCCGGTGTTCATAGTCCTTTCTTGATCCCAGGTTCGATTTTTAGTCCCCTTCTACGTTCCTTCTCATTTGTTTCATTTCTTTCTCTTGTTCGCCATGTCTGGCTTTGAGTCACACTCTGGTGCGGGCAGTCCTTCTGAGACCGTTCCTCAACTGTAGTTAGTGAATATTGATGAAAATAGATTGGTAGAACCCCCCTCTAGTCCAGGGGTTAGGATTGTTGATGCATTCGATGAGCCCCCAAATAGGGCTGGTGAGACTTCTAGTCGATCCGGTTACAGAGAGGACGTGAGAGTGTAATTACTGAAAGCATGTTGAAGGAGTTATGGGCGAAGTTCAAACTTCCCACAAATGTTACTTTCAGGGTCCCAGATTCTCGGGATCGCCCAAGCGATGTTAGAGAGGGGGAAATCTGTGCCTATCTGGCCTAGTTTGAAATGGGTCTTACACTCCCCTTTCCTGATATAATAAAACAATTCTTTTGTTGGTTTAACCTTTGCCCCGCAGACTTGAACCTTAACAGTTGGAGACACCTGTTGAGCTTTATTGTGTTAGGGCATATGAATAATATCGAGGTGTCCCTCGACTTGATCCGTAGCAATATGGATCTAAAACTTCAAAAGGCGGAGGGCCTTTATTATATGTCTTTTGATAGCGGGTTCAGACCCCTTACTTCTGTGCCCTCCTCCAACAAGACCTGGAAGAAGTGGTACTTTTTCATTAAAGGAGGATGGGAATTCAAGAACTTCGAAGGTCAACCCTCCGCATTCCCTTGAACCACTGGGCCAAGGGGTGAGGCTTAACTTTCCCGTCGCTGTATTGATTTCGTTTTGTCCGCCAATTGTTGAACTAATCAATTTATGTGCTTGTTTTGTAGTCAAGAGTGCGTGGAAGAGACCAGACTTCTCTCCTGCGATTCAGAAGCAATATAAGAAGCTCTTGAAGCCCAGCAGTCGGGACCATTCTTCCATTGTTAACCCTGATAGATTGATGGCCGCCAGGGGGAGTGTTGAGGAGATTGCTGATAATGTGATGGCTCAGTGGGAGACCGGGCCATCACCATCCGTGGCGGCGGGGGAGGCTTCCTCTCTAGCGGTCCCTCCCGTTCAAAAGAAGCGGAGGTTAGTTTTGTCCTCTCCTGAGCCTGCTGAGAGGGAGGAAGAGGCTCCTGTCCCCATTTCGGTGGTCCCCCCAGTCCCGTCTCGACGAGCGGGTAAGGCGGCATCGTCATCGGTGGCTCCTGACGCTGCTGATCAAGAGGCCAAGAGGATTCTGAGGGACTTCTGGGCCAAAGGCTCAGTTAAGCTTAAGCCTCAGAAATCGGGGAAGCTTCTTGCTGATCTAACCGCTCTTCAGGTCAAGGTGAGTTCGTCAGGTTCTTATTTTCCTTTCCCCCCTAAGTGTTTAGGCTGGTATTGAACTGTTTACTTTGTATTATGCAGACCCTGCACACCCTTTCTGCTTTGGTGGAGGTTTCTCCTCCTGCGGAGGAGTTTGACCAACTCAGGGCCGATCTGGACGATCTAGGGCTCCAGCTTGGTACTACTCGGTCGGAGGCTCACGCCTCCGCAGAGAAGCTGAAGGAGTGTCAGAACTCCTTGATCGTGATGGAGTCGGAGAAGAACCTTGCCGTCGAGCGGGCAAAGAGGTTACAGACGGAGATGAACGGCATGCAGTACTAGTACCGTAAACAGCTTGATGACACCGTGGAGCAGGCATTGATGGATAATGAGGAGGAAATGAAGTCGAAGCTGGAAGGAATGACCCATCGCTTGATTACGTTTGGGTTCAACAACTTCCGTTCCCGGCTCCTTGCCAAGTTTCCTGACCTTGATGTCTCCTCAATTGTGCCCCCTGGATCTGAACCTTCAGAGGTTGTTATCCAGGGTGAAGTGGCTGATGTGCTCCCTGCCGATCCTACGGAAGTGGTCGTACCGACTGAGATGGTTGATGCTGCCCCTGCCGATCCTTCTCCGGTCGTTGATTCTGTTCCTGTTGATCAGGCTTAGGATGTACATTTTGTTATTCTTAACTTCCAATGTACTGGAGATATACATTCGTTAATGGAATAGTCTTTTGCTTGATGCTCGTCTCTTTAGTTATATTGCTCTGTAATGTTCGTGCATGTCTTGAGTTATATTGCTCTGTAGTACCTTAACTCGTGGTTGATGGTGGTAATTGTTGTAAGTAGTGCTGCTCTGGAGTTTAGTGTATATCAGACCAGATTTTCCTCTGTAGGTAGTTGTATTCCGAGCTGCTTTTCTTGCCCTAGGTCAGTAATTGAAGACTTCTTTTGAAAATATTTCAAAGCTGACTGTTCTGAACCCGGAGACTTATAATAATAAGTGGATATTTCATGATTGTAGTTTGGTTGATCAGAACTTCAGCCTCCAGATCTGTTAAGGCAAGGGTCAAGGTACATCAAAGTTTATGGACCTTTGTTGTATACGTGGCCCATTAAGCGTTAATAACCTGGAGAAACTGTCACGTCAACATATACGTGGACAAGACTAAATAATCTATACATTGCGTTTGTGGCTTTGCCTTTTGCTTCTTCCGAGAAGGTGGTTTAATGCCTCATTTATTGCAACACCGTCGTTTGGGATTTTGAAGCTAACTCTTCGCCTAACCGTTGCAACGGTTCATCTGGGTGGCTCTTGGGCTTCGAAGGCCTATATATATGGAAGAGGAGCGTACAGTTGCGCCCTATCTTCTTACTTTGCTTCATTATTGGAAAGGTTTTTAAATGTTTTTCAAAAAACTGCCGTTTATTTGGAGATGATTGACAATCTTCAGTCTGAGTTGGGAATGATTAAACTATGGCCGAGAGTTAACCTTCCGTTTGATTCAGTCTCCAAGGAAGGATTAGAGGAGGTTGAGATCTTCTTGTCCATCTTGGCATCCGGTCGAGATTTCTTCGATGGGAGGTGGTCCCTCCTTGATTCAACCGAGGCTTGGAGCGTTGGTGATGAAGACGAAGGTGAGATGCCTCCTTCCCTCTGTATCCTGGTAGGCACCCCTTGTCACGACCCGAAACCCACCCTATGCGGATCTCGTGTCGCGGGGCCGACCCGAAAGCCGTCCCTACTTTTTCCATTCCTGTATCATAGTACTAATATGCAAAGTACTAAAACCTCAAAACAATAACAGCGGAAGTCTTATCAGTAATAATACATCAGCGGAAGTCTTTCAATACACAATGTTAGCGAAAATCTTTACAATACATAATATGGTTCTACATAAACAAAATAAGAACCAAACATGACCAGCACCCGAGGGTGGTGAATACATGGGAGAACTAAAACATAAACTGATCCATTTCCTTAAATGTCCTTCTACGTCTTTAGACTCCTACCGGGGTCTCGCGGCATCAGTACCTGAAATGGGGGTGAGGAGGGTGGAATGAGCTACAAGAGCCCAGCAAGTAAATACAGATCTCCGACACTGGTATCGAGGATCATAAAAGAATATGAATCCAAGAATAAGGATATGATAGCCAATCATAAGAAATAAGATGCTATGATAGCCAATGGGCACAGTTGCCATAAAGGCCAATAAACAATAGAACACAATGTACAATTAGGAGTAAGGGACATAACATCAACATGAAACACTTAACATGTGAACAGTGGCAAATGAACAGTAGGTTCACAATGTGTAATCAGTAGGAATGGCATAACAATGTTCTGGAATTCTCAACGATAATACAATAACAAGAAAGTACTTGCCATTATAATTGATCACAATAAATCAATAAGGAATATCTCGCAATACAAGATAATCACAAGAACAATGTAACTCAACAATTTTTAGTTGAGCAATCATATAAGAGATGCTTTTGTTCTGTGTTAGGGCTTGATTTGCCCTCGGTCCTTGGGGGCCCGGTTTACCCCCTTCAGTGCATTCCAGTGTATGGCCATATGTCCGTTCACGGACTCGACCCGAAGGTCTTCAGTGTATTTAAAAGCATCGGATGGATATTGTGACTGAGCACAAATCCAGTATACATAAACATTTCATGATCATAAATGATTCCATAAGAGTATATAAAATGGAATATCATCAGTTCAATGGAAACATAACAATAGGCATTTGAAAGTACGGTTCAACATGATAACAATGGTACAACAATAAATCAATGTCCACCAGACAGAACAATATCACATTGTGGAGACAATAACATCAGATACGCTCAGGAGTACGAGTTTGGCAGTAAAAGAATGAACTTGGCTTGATAACACCACATGGAAGAGAAAGGGTATCTACTTACCTCTAATGCATTGCTAAATCAGTCTCTTGTAGGTTTTCCTTTTCCCGTTGAGTTCCCTATATATCAGTAAATACGTTTCAGAATAATTTCTATTCACCAGATTCTATGCCTTGCTATGATCAGTATTTCTAATACTTATTTAGACTTTTAATATGTCCGTTGTTCTCGGAACCTCTTTTCATAATTTTGACCTTACCAATAGATTCGGAAGGTTCAGAATAATAAAAATTCACTAGTTATTTAATTCAATCGGAGTCCATTTGACTCACCTATGAAGCAGGGGTATTTTGGTCATTTTTACAAGCCGTAACTTTTCGGGACTCCGTCTCGTGAAACGGACCTCACCATTGGACTCAGAGCGTCCGAGATAATAAAAATTGACTATTCATTTGCCCTATTTAGACCTCGTTTGACCCACTTTTGAGTCAGGGGTATTTTTGTAAAATCAACATTTTTTCTGTTGGGCCTTAGTGGAATTTTCCAAAACATTTGGGGTCAAAATGTAAATAGCCAGAGTTGCGGTCTGAACCATTGGGTTCACTGACTAGAAACCCTAACCGGTTCGGTTCTTCACTGAACCAAACGGTTCAGTTAAATTTAGAGAACCGGATTAACATATCCACCCTAACCACCTTATCCATGGTTTGGATAACCCCCAAACCCCATCTCTATTTATTGTCCCTGCAACCAAACAGCCCAAAACCCATTTAAATTCAAAACCCAAAACGACACAGTATCATGCCCCATTCATATCCGGTCGGGTACCGACCCGATCCGAACCCGGATCCGTCTAGACTTAACCCGATAACCCCCCCACGCTTTTCCGGTCATCTCCCCCAAAGCTCCGGTGAGCAGACAGTAGGGTTCCGTCACCTTCTCCGGTGACGGCAACCACTTTCCGATGGTTTTTAAACCCATTTTCAATGCAGTTTTATTCCCTTCACTTCAAGGATCTCGAATCCACCCTCGGTTTCCATTGAAGCCCTCCAAACCTTCACGAAATAGGGCCTAAATGTCTCCGGCCGACTTTCCGGCCAAGTGACATTTTTCATTTCCATGGTGTTCTAAGCACGGTTTTGACTCTAAAATTCTCCTAGTATTTTTCTGCACTAGTATAGGTTGTTTCTACAAACTTTAAACAAGGTTTGATACATAAAATACCACATGGCCGATTATTCCCTATAACCTGCAACTCCAGATTTCTCTATGGTTTCTCAACCTTTTAACCTGATTCTTTTTGCAAAATAATCCATATTTCATGCTTGTTTAGATCCTATAATCATATATAAGCTTTATGCTTTAAATCAAAATAACAGAACTGAAATCAATTACCTGGGTTTCGGATTTTGAGCTCACTGTGACTCTCCCACCTTTCTGTTTCTGAACCAATCTCTCTCCCTTCTTCTCCCCTTCCTTTCTTCCCTTAACCGACCCCCCAGTCGGTGGCCCTTGCCACTTGTAGCCACGGTGGCAGCACACACATGCACACAAGACACCTCACACACATAGCTTTCTCTCTCTCTCTCTCTCTCCTCCTCACACGTTGCACCCTAACCCTCTTTTGCTGATTTCCCACTCGGTGGCTTTGCCACCTCCTCATCATGCATGACCCACTTTACATACCTATTATATATATATATATGCAACCGTATACACATATATACATATATAAATAATATTGTATTATATTATATATATATATATATCATCCAACCGTATATATATATATATACGATATTCATAATCATTTAGATTTACAATAAAAATTTATACGTCAACATTCACTTGCACGTTTTTCAATAAACTCGGCTTCCGGTGCAACGGCAGCCGGACACCCGTGATTGTTTGCCTCTCGTACCTATGCATCGTAATTAAACAATACAGTCCATTACGCATCCACTTTTATTTATATCATTTCACGGCTTATAATTCGGAATTACATTTATAGCCCGGTCCAGCCCGGTGCACATGCTATATCCCGGGTCGGGATATTACACCCCTGCTCAAATCGGCCGGGCTGTGACAACTGCTTTGAGGGAGATGAATGTGGGCTGCTTCCTCCCCTTTGTGACTTGGCAGAGACCCTTGCTTCAATCGGCTGGGGCGTCATGCCGATTACAAAGGTGGAGAATGAAAAGTCTCCAGAGGCCCAGAGCCCTCATCATCCGTTGGTACTGAGATCATTGATAGCGATGATGAAATGGCCTGGGCGCTCCTTGATGCAGATTGGGGTTCAGGGCTCCTTCTTTTCAAATGGAGCCGGCGGCGGCGGTAATGGAAGGTCGGATCCTGTGCCCTTATATCATCCGAGGAAGAAAGCCATGATGCTGCAAATAGAAGTGATATAGTAGCTTTCTGTAGTAGCCTATGTAATGGTGTCTTTGTTGTGGCCTTTTGTGTACTTGTTCTGTTTCCAGTCTTCTTGTACTGATGTTAATCTTCTGAATCATTAATAAAAAATTGAGTTCCTTCTTCTCAGATCTGGTGTTCTTTGAATTCGAATGTGCTCTTCTGTAGTTAAAGTACTTTCTCGTGCACTTCTAATATATGAATGTTCTAAGAATAGATCCAAGAAACTTAGTAGGATGCCTGAGGTGTTCCGATCTAGGAAACTTTAGTTTGTAGATGTTCGAAACTTCTGTCTTTGGATGGACTGGATCATAGGATCTCTGTATTAAAGATAAACCAGGCTGAAGAGACCTGTGTATTATAAATGGACCAAGTACAAAGACTTGTACATTATGGACCAGGCTCTAAAGGCCTGTGCATTATAGATGGACCAAGCACTGAGACTTGTACATTATGGACCAGGCTCTAGAGGCCTGTGCATTATAGATGGACCAAGCACTGAGACTTGTACATTATGGACCAGGCTCTAGAGGCATGTGCATTTATAGATGGACCAAGTACTGAGACTTGTACATTATAGACCAGGCTCTGAAGGCCTGTGCATTATAGATGGACCAAGCACTGAGACTTGTACATTATGGACCAGGCTCTGGAGGCCTGTGCATTATAGATGGACCAAACACTGAGACTTGTACATTATAGACCAAGCTCTGAAGGCCTGTGCATTATAGATGGACCAAGCACTGAGACTTGTACATTATGGACCAGGCTCTAGAGGCCTGTGCATTATAGATGGACCAAGCACTGAGACTTGTACATTATGGACCAGGCTCTGGAGGCCTGTGCAATATAGATGGACCAAGCACTGAGACTTGTCCATTATGGACCAGGCTCTGGAGGCCTGTGCATTTATAGATGGACCAAGTACTGAAACTTGTACATTATAGACCAGGCTCTGAAGGCCTGTGCATTATAGATGGACCAAGTACTGAGACTTGTACATTATGGACCAGGCTCTAGAGGCCTGTGCATTATAGATGGACCAAGTACTGAGACTTGTACATTATGGACCAGGCTCTGGAGACCTGTGTATTATAGATGAATATTCTATGGAAGTAAAAGAAATATCCCTACTGATAATACTTCCGTAAGTGTTCCACGTTCCATGGCCTAGGAACAGGCTTCCCAGTCATGTCTTCTAGCCAGTAGGTGGTAGGCCGAACAACCTTTGTTACTTTGTAGGGGCCTTCCCAGTTTGGTGACAACTTTCCCATGGTGGGATCCTTGGTGTTTTGAAAGACTTTTCTTAAGACAAAGTCTCCAACTTGAAAGCTGACTGTCTTGAGCCCTACCTTGGATTTGTTGACCATTCTCTGTTGATAGGCTTCCATCCTGATGCTGGTTTGATCTCTTCTCTCTTCGAGCAAATCCAAGTTTTCCATCAACTGCTGATCGTTGGATTCTTACTCAAAGGCTTCAGTTCTCAGGGTTGGCATACCGATCTCAATCGAAATTACTGCTTCTGTTCCATAGGCTAGCGAGAAGGGAGTTTCAGAGGTGGGAGTCCTTCTGGTTGTTCTGTAGGCCCAAAGAACTCCAGGGAGTTCCTCTGCCCACTTCCCTTTGGCCTGTTCCAACCTTTTCTTTAAACCATCAAGGATTGTTCGGTTGGTGACCTCTGCTTGCCCATTTGCCTGTGGATGGCCTGGAGAGGCAAAGTGCTGCCTAATGTTGAGGTTTTCACAGAATGTTTTGAAGCCTTTACCAGTGAATTGTGTTCCATTGTCGGAGATAATCATACGTGGTATGCCAAACCTGCATACAATGTTCTTCCAGGTGAAGCTCTCAACTTCCTTTTCTGTGATATGTGTTAGAGGTTCGGCTTCGGCCCATTTAGAGAAGTAGTCGATGGCCACCAAGAGATACTTCCTGTTTGGAGTTGCCCTTGGTAATGGGCCCACAATGTCCATTCCCCACTGAGCAAAGGGCCAAGGACTAGGAATCGGGATAAGCTCGTGATGAGGCTGATGTTGGTACGAGGCAAACCTCTGGCATTTGTCGCACTTCCGAACATATTCCTTAACTTGTTTCAACATGCCAGGCCAGTAATAGCCCTGCGATAGAGCTCGGTGTGCTATAGTTCTGCCCCCATTATGATTCCCGCAAATTCCTTCGTGTATTTCAGCCAAGACATATTGTGACTTGTTTGGAGCTAAGCATTTTAACAGAGGTTGAGAATACGACCTTCTGTAAAGCTTGTTGTTTAGGATCAGGTACCGAGCCGCTCTGATTCGGATTCTCCTAGCTTTGTTTTTGTCCTCTGGGAGGAGCCCGGATCTTAGATACTAGAGGATTGGAGTCTCCAGTTCTGGGGCTGTTTATTAATTTGAGCAATTTGGGCTTCCTCAATGCTGGATCCTGGCTGAAAGGAGATTTTAATTATGGAGTTTGCTTCAGACTTGAGGCGGGAGGCCATGTTAGCCAGAGCATCTGCTCTGCAATTCTGGCTTCTCTCAATTTTCTAGATAGTAAATGTCTGGAAGGAATGCTTCAAGTGGTTTACCAGTTCGGAGTACCAGAGCATCCTATCATCTTTAATGGCAAATTCTCCTAAGACCTGGCTCACCACCAGTTGGGAATCAGAGAAGACATCGAGGTTCTGAGTCTCGCATTCCTTGGCAAGCTTCATGCCTAAGATTAGGGATTCATGTTCGGCTTCATTATTAGAAGCTTTGAATCTCAAGCTGACTGCTTTTTCTGACGTGAGCCCATCAGGAGACTGTAGTGCCAGGCCTACCCCTGAACCTTGATCGGTTGACGATCCATCAATGTATAGCAGCCAGGTTCCCAAAGTTTCGATGAGTTGCGCTTTGTTCTGAAGTGCCGGGGTGAACTCTACTACGAAATCAGCTAAGGCCTGCCCTTTGATGGAGTTTCGGGGTACATATGATATGTCGAACTCCCCTAGCTCCACAAACCACTTCACCAATCTTCCCGATACCTCAGGTTTCCTCAGTATTGACTTCAAAGGATAGGCAGTTGGGATCTCGATTGGATGGGCTTGGAAATAAGGTCGAAGCTTCCGAGCTGATATGACCAAGGCATAGGCCAGTTTCTCTACTTCTGGGTATCTTTTTTCTATGTCAAGTAGTGCCCTACTAACGTAGAAAATAGGCCTCTGTACTCCTCTGTCCTGTCTGATCAATGCGGAGTTGACCGCGTTTTCGGAAACTACAAGATACAGGAGTAGTTTTTGTCCTTGTACTGGTTTTGACAGGAGTTCTGGAGAGGCTAGATACTCTTTTAGTTCTTGAAAGGATTCTTCGCAGCGGTCAGTGGATTTGGAGATAAATCTGCTCAATGTCGCGACTCTGCCATTCAATGCCTGAATTTTCTTCCTGGTTCTTAGTGACTTTAGCCCAATCAGGGATTGGATCTGAGTGGGATCTGCTTCGATACCCCTCTGAGAGACAATGTATCCCAAGAATTTTCCCTTCGTAACCCCGAAGGTACATTTCGAGGGGTTGAGCTTCATCTTGTGCTGTCTGAGGATATCGAAGGTCTGGGCTAAGTGCTGGAGGTGGCTGCCTTTCTTAAGACTCTTTACCAGTATGTCGTTGATGTATACCTCTATGGTGCTACCGAGCAGTGGGCTGAACATCTTGTTCACCAACCGCTGATAAGTGGCTCCAGCATTCTTCAAACCGAAAGGCATCACTCTGTAGCAGTAGAGCCCTCTTTCGGTTATGAAGGCAGTCTTCTCTTGATCTGGAGGGTACATCTGGATCTGGTTGTATCCAGAGTAGGCATCCATGAAACTCATAAGCTCATGCCCCGCAGTGACGTCAACCAATTGGTCTATTCTTGGCAGTGGAAAGCTGTCCTTGGGGCACGCCTTGTTGAGGTCTGTATAATCAACGCAGACTCTCCACTTGCCATTTTTCTTCTTGACAAGTACGGTGTTGGCTAGCCACTCGGGATAGAACACTTCCCGTATCATCCTGGCGTCCAGCAGCCTTTGGACTTCTTCATTTATAATCCGATGCCGTTCAGGAGCAATCGGCCTTCTCTTCTGTCTGACTGGCGGGTGATCCGGATCCACCATCAGTTTGTGAGTTATAAGATTGGGATCTATTCCCTCCATGTCTCTGGTCTCCCAAGCGAAGATAGAGAGTTTGTCTTTCAGGAACCGGACTATCTTTTCCTACTCGGTGTGTGTTAGGTTTGGGCCGATGTACAAATAACACCCCTCTGCTTCTGAACTGACCAATACTTTAATGGGCTCGCCAACAGGTTTGGCTTGGCTGTCGCGTCCCCTTGGGCTCAGAGGTTCTTCAATGTTGGATGGGCAATCCTCCACCTCGGGAGAGTGAGTGAGAACCAGATCTGCACAGTCCCGAGTGTACTGTAATTGCTATTTAGGAGCCCTCTCCTTGAGGGCAATAGCGTGGCACTCTCGGGAGGTTGGCTGACACCCTCTGACCGAGTGGACGCTCTAGTTGTGGACGTACTTCAGACACTGATGGAGGGTCGAAGTAACTGCCCCTATCTAATGCAACCAGGGTCTTCCGATTATGACGTTGTAGGGGGATTTCATGTTTAACACCATGTACTCCGAGATGGTGGTCTTCTGCCCTTCACCCTCTCCTAAAGTGGTAGGAAGGTCGACTCTCCCCAAAGGGGTGCTGAGGTTGCCATCAAAAGCTGCCATCACGGCAGTGGTGGGCTTGATGTTGTCATGGTCTATCCCCATCTGTTTAAGCGGCTCATAGAACAGTATGTTGATGGAGCTGCCAGTATCGACCAGGACTCCCCTGGTCTCGAAGTTGGCTATTCTGAGGGTAATAACAAGGGCATCACTGTGAGGGCAATGTACCCCTGCTAGATCTTGCTCAGTGAATTGAATCTCCGGTGCTGGCTTGAGCCTCTTTTCTACGTTGGAGATCTGTAATACGTTCGGGGCAGCTCTAGCCTCCCGAGCATATCTCTTTCTTGCCCTGTTGGACATTCCTGTGATAGGGGAGTCAGCATGGAGGACGTAGATAACATGGTTGTTCTGCCTCTAAGGCTCATTTCGTCCTTCCCTCTGCTCCTGCCTCTGCTCGGGCCTTTAGTCTGGCCGTTGTTGAGGCTTGTCTTCTTGGGGGTTCTGCCTTCCGTCCTGCTTGACGAACTCCCGAAGACGCCCCTTCTTAATGAGCTGTTCTATCTCATATCGGAGGGTCCTGCATGTGTTAGTTGTATGTCTATGATCTTTATGGAAATTACAGTACTTACTTTGGTCCCGCAGGCTAGGATCTCCCTTGATTGGTTCCGGCCACCTCAGGTTCTCCCGATCTCGGATCTGTCGGAGTACCTGGTTCGGTGTGGTGTTTAAAGGAGTGAAGTTGGTGAACTCCCTCGGTCCGGAGTTGTACACAGCTCTGGGTGTTGTTCTCTTCTCTAGGCTTCTGGCCCTCTTTTTGTTGGAGTCTCTTCTGTGATCCTCCTTCTTGTGGTCATCCCGCTTCGGATTGTCCCTCTGGGTCTGATCTTTGCCCCTTTGGGATGTGCGGTTAGCTTCTTCCAGGTTGATGTACTTTCTGGCCCGATCCATCAATGCAGCCATGTCGGCTGGGGGGCTCTTCGTTAAGGAGTCTCTGAATCCTCCTTGGGCAAGCCCGGCAGTTAGGGCTGCTACAAGGAACTTTGGGCTGCAGTCGGTGATCTCCGTGAGTTCGGTATTGAAGCACGCGATGTAGGCTCTGAGGGATTCTTCCCTAGTCTGCTTGACATTTAACAGGAACTCTAGGCCCCTTCTGAGCCTCCTGCTAGTCATAAACCTGTCCAAGAACTGTCTACCGAGCTCGTAGAAGCTGGTAATTGAGTTCGGAGGGAGGTTGTGGAACCACTTCAGCGTAGTTCCCTTCAAGCTGGTGATGAAGGTTCGGCACATGAAAGCATCAGAGGCTCCGTGAAGGGCCATCGTATGCTGATAGTGCGAGAGATGATCTCCTGAATCTCCAGATCCATCATACAGGGTGAACTTGGGCACCATGAACTTTCTGGGCCTCTCTTCTGACATGATGGCGTGAGTGAACGGGGTGGCTAGTCTTCCGAGCAGCCTGGCCAGTTCGTCTTGCTCTGGAGGGTTCTGAGGTCCTCTCAAGGCGATTGTTCGGTCCATAGACTCAGCAATCTCCTCTACCCTTCGCGGATCTCTAAGTCTGACATCTTGCGAACCCTGCCTGACAGCCTCGGCTTCAGGGTAGTAGGGTTGAGTACGCCCTTTGGACGGAGGAGCAATCCGAACCGGAGGGATTGGTGCTGCATGATGAGGCTCCTACGGTGCCGGATGTGCTCCCGAGGCCCTTGGAGTTGGGGCTTGAGTAGTGCTCCGGTAATGGACGTCAGGAACGAAGGCGGATGTTCCCCAGCCAGGGACTGTTGATGGCTGTGGATCTCGGCCAGCCCGAGCAACGCCTGAGGGGTGCCTAAGCTGGTTAGGTGGAGCCTGCTCACGAAGTTCTTCATTCTCCGTGGCAACAGGAGGTTGCGTTCCCGCAACGAAGTTGACCGGTCGGCTAGGAGAACCCGCTGCTTGGTTTTGCGTGAGTGTTGCCAACGTTCTAGTGATGGCAAGCAACTGCTCCTGCACCAATTCATTGTGTCGTTTTATTGCTTCGATCTCTTGTCGTATAGGATTGGCCGCTGGTCCCTTTGTGCGAGGAGCAGGCGGCTGACGTTGAGCGTTTTGCGAATTCTGAGTATTCTGTCATGGTCGGAGATTTGGTGCCATGGTTTTTCGGTGGAAAGAGATGAGTTTATGAATAGAGCGCTTGGAGATTAGTCGATTCCCACAGACGGCGCCAAACTGATGCTGCACTTTTTGACTCGCAATAAGTGAGGGCTCCGTGACCTGTAGAACACTCAGAAAGATGATCAGAGGTCCACCGGATTGGCTCCGGCGGTAGCCGCTCCGATGCTTTAGTAAGTAAAAGGAATTGTAAGACTGTATTGAAAGCCAAAGAATGAGCATAAAAATAAAGCGTACCTCTAGGGTTTAATTTATAAGTCGTGGCCTTCCTAAGTTGATTAGGATTCGATGCCATAAATATAGGGATTTGATCATCGGAGATTGCAGTTACCTTGTAGAGTATTAAGTCGTAGATGGAGATAATCATAGATAGTAGTTTCCGTGTTGAATACTGTTTCCTTATTCCCTGCTTAGCAGTTATTAAAGAAACCATAAGGTCGGAGTCGTATGAGGTGCTGATTAAATATTGCCCAGGACATAAGGTCTGGGAGAGATGTGCATGAGAATGCCTTGAAGGCTTCACCTGCACTGTATGACAGAGTTTATCGGCTCTGAATGATATATATATATATATATATATATATGAGAACGTCCTGAAGGCTAGTCACTGTTCTGTATAATCGAGATTATCAGCTCTGTATGATATATATATATATATATATATATATATATATGAGAATGCCCTGAAGGCTAGTTGCTGTTTTGTATGATCGAGATTTGTTAACTCCGTATGCACACGTGTCTCAAGGTGATTGGTGTATCTGTTTGTGGTATATCAGTAAGTATTTCTTTTTTTTCCTTCCTCATTTTGATCATTTATGAGAATTATTAATTTTATTTAAAATATGAAGAAGCATAATGAGGCAAAGAAGAAATGTCTGTATTAAATGAATGGTAGAAATGTGCAGCTTAAAAAAATCTCTCCCAACAACTTAAGATTATCTGTTTTAAACTTATTACAGTTTTAAAAATCACAATTCATAAACCAGATTAAATACCTAATTTATTAAAAAAACTCATTTTAAACTTAAAAACACCCATTTTAAAATCCATTAAACTAAACCAAACATTCACTTAATCAAAACTTCATCACCGTACCTAGTGATTTCAAAACTGTTTGAAAAATCAAAGTCGGTATGACAATGGGCTGGCCCAAGCAAGGACGTCTCTGTTGCCGCTTGCTAGCTGTTTGGTCCCAATCTTATTAAAATATGCTCTAATTTTCAGTGACTTGAAAGAACATAAAACAAAAAAGGAAATATATAAAAATTAAAATTAAAAGGGTCTTACATAAATGCATAAAACTTAGAGAGACAACTCTTAACTTTTCAAAAAATTAATATAGAAAAATAGTGGTTAAAAAACAAATTTTGTAAATGCCCCCCAGCCATCATGTGGATCCATGTGTGTGTGTGAATAAGAATTTAAAACTCTAAGTAGAATTATAAAACTCTAAGTCCTCTTAAGTTTGGGAAATTTTTATATTAGTAATGCTATTTATACCATAAAAGTTTTTTAAATTTTTTTATCTGTTGATGTGGCTATTTGAGTGCTAGTCAATTAAGTCTCTTGGTATATGCGGGTACTCGTCGATTAAGTCTCTTGGACTCACCTAACATGACTAGCACTAAGAGACTGAATTCACTAGTATCAAAAGCAGTTACGTCAGTAAATAAATTTTTTTGGTAAAATATTAAGATAAGGATATTATTACTCTTTTTATATAAGTCAACTTGTTAAACTATGTAAAAAGATTTATTATTAAAATTTTATTTAGCAACTATATCTATGATATTATAACATTATTACAATTTGTTGTAATAATTTTATAAAAAAATTATAGAATTTGTAGTCTAAAAAACCTATTGTTTTATAAATAAAAGGACCCTTATAATTTAAAAAACGTGAAAAATTAAAATTAAAACTAAAATAAAAATACGTATAACAATTGATTTTACAAAAAAAATATATTAAAATTAAAATTAAAATTAAGTAATACTATACTTTTTAAATTTTTTATCCCAAATGATGTGTCATTTATGTGTTACTGTATTATTAATATTACTTTAAATCATGTAATTAATGTGATTGAGTCATATCAATGCCACATCTCTTGAAATAAAAATTTGGGATACAAATTTGGTAAGTGATATTGATGTGGCAATACTTTAAATCATGCAGTTATTGTAATTATGTCATATTAATGTCACGTTATTTGAGATAAATTTTTGAGAAGTGTAGTATTATTGTTAAAATTTATAGATTTCTACCTAAGATAAATTAGTACTCCCTCCATCCCATTCTAAGAGCCTTTTATTCTATTTTGGACTGTCCCATTTTAAGAGTCTCATTTAAAAAATCAACGTACTTTTAATTTATATATTTTCAAAACTACCATTTATTACACTTAATGTAAACATGATTTACAATTAAATGAGGGCAATATGAAAAATTTAAATAGTTTTAAAATAATAAAATAATACTTCTTAAAAAGTTAGAATTCTCAAATGGGTCTTTCATTTTGGGACAGAGGGAGTATGTCACAAGATTAAGTGAATTAGTCATACCATTAATTAAAAAATACAATTAACAAAACTTGAATGTATAAAGTTAATTAATAATTTTTTATTTTGAATAAAAAAATGTACATTAATATTAAAAAATATAAAATATCTTATTTAAAATTATAGTTTTAAATTTCAAATTGTTTGGAGTTGACTTTAGGTAGGAGTTACTATCATGCCCATTGGCAATGCAATATAGAACAAAAAAGGAAAGAAAGAAAAAAATCTAAGTGAAAGACACATGTCGTTGTAGCTTCTAATGGCATATAGAAGAAGAAAGGGAAAAATAAACAAATGGGAAAAAAAGAAGAAGGAAAGGAGAATGGGGAAGACAAAAATAAACAAATAAGGGGGCAAAAGATAGAAAGAATGGAAGGAAAGAGATGAGATGGTTAAAGAGTTCTAAAGGGAACTTGCACTATTGTAGTGTTTTGGAGATGAGATGGTTAGTTTAGATAGCAAAGGGCAAATTCAAGGGAAAAAAATGTGAAATTATAAGTCCTAGAATTTCGATAGAGTTTTGATGAAAATATAAAACATTTTAGTAGATTGATTTCTAATTTTTAAAAAATTCTACAAGTAAAGAAAAAATAAAAAATTTGAAAATATTTATATGGGCGTTAGTAATGGGTGTGGCGTTTTCAAAATAGGAGTTTCGAAATCTAAATCGGAATTATTTTTTTTTTTTTATATATTTGAATGTTTGTTTTGACGTTTTTAAAATACTTATTTAAACGTTTCCAAGTTTATACTCCTGTTTTGAAAAAGTATAAAATTAAACTTTTTTCAAACTCTCGTTTCGAAAACAATAACATATTCAACACTTTTAACAATTAATCCAAACTTTATAATATCATTTAAGTCTGTTTTAAATACATTCATTCAAATACTTACAATTTAATTCAAACAGAGATATTCTAGTTTATGGTGTGAATATCATGAAAATGGAGAAATTAATTTGAGAACAAAATTACTAAAATATCTCTCTACTTGAAAAAAAGAATGAAAAATAAAAATTCAAATCATATTTTTCAAACCACTGTTTTAAAATCATATTTGAACACTGAACTGTCATCCTCGTCACCCAAATGCCATTGAATTGTAATATTTTGGTGGGGGGAGAGCCAAAATGTATTCCAAAAATAAAATTGGACCCACTAGACAGTTGAGCGTTGGGTTGGACAAGCAGAACAGACAACCTACCGTTCTAGGGTAAACGTACACGCCACGTGTACATTAATAAAATGAATATGCTTACACGATAGTACTCAGATTTCGTCTCGCAATCAAATTGTCTATTTAAACACCGTATGGACAGCAGCATCACAATACTGTAGTGCGTGTAAGGGAAGCAGATCGGAGACTGACCTCGGAGTTCAAAGAGACAGAAATGGCTTTGAAGGTCCGAGTAATAAACTCATTTAAATCAAATGGTTTTGGATTCTTAATCTTCATTTTCTGTTATATATATATATATATATATCTGCTTGTGAGTTGATTTAATTTTAAGTCTGTTTGCGTTTCAATCTATTGTTTTATTCCTTCGTACTTTGTTTGGTTAAAATCTGAAATCAAATGGATACAATTTTTTCTTTACTTTTTGGAGGGGGGCGTTGGTTTATTTGATGGTTGCATTAGTAATTAGTTCAGATCTTTTTTCCCCTTTCATTTGATGGGTGAAATCCATTCAAATCTGGATGAATGATCTCACTAACTCTCATTGAAGCGTTAGAAAATAGGGCTTTTGATTTCGCTTCTCTTGGGGTTTTAGCTTCGTTTTACGTGATCGTCTATAGTTGAATCTGTGAATGTCATTTTGTTTTGTTTTCTACAGATCTGTATCTCTAAGTCTTAAAATTTTTCAGATCAATGTTACTCTTTGTTATCTATGGGGTTCCAAATAAAGGGAGAGATATATTTGCTAATCATTTTTTAATGCTTCTCCTCCAATCATGGTTGTGCATGGGCATCACTATAGCTTTATAGGTGTCTATAATGTTACGTGTTTTAACGAAAAGGCTTTCTTTGTCACTACGTGTTTTCAGAAGATCACAAGAATTAACTTGTCTTCATAGTACTATGTACATTGTTAGCCACGTTCTTGTATGTATGTATTGGATAATAAACAAAATTATTAACCCGCAATAATGTTAGGTGATTTAGTTAGATGTTCATTATAAGACCATCTCCAGCCCAAATTTGTACTCAGTTTTGAGTAAAATCTTCATTTGAGTTTGAGACTCACCAACAGTCCTATAGTTTTTGCTCAAATCTTCTTCTTTTTTAAAAAAATTCCCACTTGGTCCCAAAATAATTCCCATCATGTCCCAAAATGTTTTAAATTTGCTTTGAACATTGATTTTGAGTATGTGAATAATATTGCACTGATCTGATTTAAGTTTGAGTAAAAATAAATTTGCTATGGTTTGAGTCTACTAGAGAGCATTTTTTTTTTTTATAGAGTTTTTGACTCAAATTTGTGTCTGAGTCTGGCTCTGCTGAAGATGTCCCTGAGTGAATAACCTTGAGTCATAGTGTCATAACCAAAAATATATTTAGGTGTGTTCCTTGTTGAGAGGCAATAGTGTCTCTAGAATTTTGTACAAATCTCATTCTTTCTCTAGTTTTTATTTCTCTCTAGAATGTTATCACTTGCCTCCCTATGTTGCCGACTCAATGTGTGGCTAGAAGCTATGTTATTACCGACTCCAGCTAGTGTAAATAGCCTTCATGATTCCATCACTGAGTAAGTCAAGTCTAGGTCCTACGTAAGAGTTGTCATTGAGTAAAAACAATTGTCTTGGTATGAGTCAAGTACTTGATTGTAATTGTCTTAGTAAGAAGCTGTGTCCCATAAGTGTCAGTGAGCATAAAGTGTCTTGTGTGTAATTACAATATAACATTGTTAGTCTCAAGTGTTGTTTACTTGTGTGTAATATAGAGTAAGCCTTTTGTGTGTGAGTGCTTCTAATAAAAGGTGGTTTAACTGCTTTCTATGCAATATTCCTACCTTTTATTTTAACATAAGCTAGTGTTTTTCAGTCCATTATGGATGTTTATACAAGTTTGATTTTAGAAATATGTGTGCTTGCACATTTATCTTAGACACTAAATCTATAGACTTTTGTTATTACTTGCAGTTAGAATTTAATGGTTAATGAGGAGGGGCCATTTGCTTTGTGGACAGTTAAAAGTTCATACTGTTAAGCTTGAGAATGTGAGTTTCAGTTTGAAGCCAACCTCTACGTGCAAATTATACTAGAGGTTGGGGCTGTGTCTAGTGTACTGCTTCCCAATAACAATGCCCAAGAAGCACATATTATGCTTCTATTGATGTTGTAGGTTAGGCTTTTATTCAATCTATCCCTCCCAATGCGTTGTATTGTCAAGACCAACACCTAAGAAGCACATACACTTGTAAGGAGTCTAGTCCACGTTGGACACAAGCACTTTTCAAACACTTGCAGAAACATGTCAGACACAACTAAATTCTTCATGTCTGACATGTGGCCAACACTTCTTCAACACTTGCAATTTGTGACTTATAGACCATGGACTTTGGGTATTACATTAGTATGGGAAAGTAGTAGTATAGTTATAAGGAAAATCATATTAGAGGTTTATATAAAATTTATAAAAAGTTTGACAATATTTGAAAAAACAAAAGTAATTCTTGGGAAAGTTTTATTCAAAGGAGTGGGTTCATTAAGTTATAAATTTCATGTTACAACCATGAAAAAATAGATTTACTAATAAAGTAATGTTCATGGTTTATAATATAATTTTTAAATATAAATGTCTATGCCATACTTTTTGTGTAAGTGCATGTGTCTCACTGTGTCTATGCCTGTGCTTCAGAGACCAACAGTCAGTTTTGGCCATTTGATGTAATGGTTGAATATCTGAGTTGCGTACCTCATGATTCCTCATTTACCATACCATTGTTCATATGGTTTATTCAATTTCTTTTAACCTTTGAATATATGCCTCAGTTTTTTGAGAAGGCATAAGTTAGATCATCTTTTGGTTATTTGATCTGAATACCCTTTAAGAGTTCCACATTTTTGTTTATGTTTCTTTTACTGTCTTGTTGTCAAGGCTTCTCTGTTAGATATTTCCTACAAAGTCCAGCTTGAACAATTCCCTCATCATTTGTAGTTCTATTCTGATCTCTAATGTCTCTATACATGTTTCACAACATATACAAATATCCGTGAGTGTGCGCGCGTGTGTTTTGGTCAATATCAAGGACTCTTAGGAGTTGGACATGTCCTTTTGCCTAATCATTGTAAAGGCCACAGATTTTAACCACTTAGTTAGGGGTGAGCTATTCCCTATTCCCGCTCCCCATTCAACAACTGCACTCCCAAAACGTGTACTTTCAATCATTTGAAGAATATACTTTTGGAGTGCAATTGTTGAAGGGTGAGTGTGAATAGCTCTCCCCTAGTTATATTGTACTTTTCTTAGTGGTTGATTTTGAACTACATTTACTTTAACTTGCGGGATTACCACTTTGAGACTGGAATGATTCAGCTTCTAATAAACTCATCAAATGAGATGATCCTCCAAACACAAGTTTATAGGGACTGGCAAGCGGGATCTTTTGTTTGAGGTAATTAAGTAATGTGTTAGAATTTTTATGACTTCTCTTAGTGGACAGTGTAAGGTCTATTGGGTCCATGGAAACATGTTGAGTTTTGCAAGTCGGTTGATTTGCATGTTGACCTCAACAGCCCGTGGCAAGTGTGAAGAATTGGCAGGAAAGGTAACTCAGTACAAATAGACTTTGTGTGGATTCCAGAGGCTGAAAGTAATTTAGTGAAATTAGATGGGTGAATTTAGATTTCCAGAATTATGTAGTGGTTTTGCCACTATGTGGGGCCTTTTTTACATAGAGGTTCGATTAAGATTAATTTTTCCTGTACCTTTATTGATATATGTAGGTATTCACATGTATGCATGTTTCTATCTGGCTCAACTGTCCTGCTATGTATTATTTGTAGAACATGTGAACACATTAGTATTCTCTGGGATAATTACCATCTCAAATTTGTGCTAGAAGAGACAGCAGGTCAGAGTAAAGAGAAAAAAATATGATTTCGAAGGTTTCTGTAATTTCTTCTTCAATTAATCTTCACTGTAGTAGAAAAATTGGTGTGAAGTTCGAATGCTGGTTAAAGGTCACCTTTTATTCTGAAAATAATTGAAAAGACGTTTATAAGAGACCTCCTTTTCTTCTCCTTTAATAAAATCTTGTATATTTGTACAAACTGAAAATACTAATGATTTGCTAAATACGAATGAGTGCAATATTTTTTTTTGGTGCTGATATGTGCTGACTTAAGCTATTTAAAGAAGCTGTTCTGACTTCCTTGTCAACTGATGGAGCTTCCAAAATCATAAAACGGATTGTAAGGCCCACCTTCTCTTCTTTCACATACGAGAGAACTATGAAATTCTGTAATGAGATTGTAGATCGAAGCTATGACACTATTGATCTGTATAACTCAACAAGGATTTTTACAAAGGATTGTCTGCTCATAATTAGCAAATAAGCAGTGGTAACAGGGACTATTTTTTCTTAGTTGGAGTCTAGAAATTCACTATTGAAATTTTAAGTTTCAACAAGAGAAGGATTTTTTCTAACGGTTTTTCTTCTTCATTTTTTATCCTAAAATTGGAGCACCGATGCTCTCTATACAAAACATTGTATGCATTTTAGTTCCTACAAGTTTAGACACGCCATGCCACTAACATAACATTATTGATCTCGGGCTTCATGGGACCTGCAGGAGGAATTTGAGGAGTATGCTGAGAAGGCTAAGACCCTTCCTGAGAACACTACCAATGAAAACAAGCTTATTTTGTATGGACTGTTCAAGCAAGCCACTATTGGACCAGTGGACACCAGTTAGTATCTTTCTCCCATTAAATGCTTCTTTTGACTAACCATTTGTTATTTCTTTTCAGTTACTTATTTTCTTATCTTGCTAACCGTATCTTATCTGCAGGCCGTCCTGGTATCTTCAACATGAGGGACAGGGCCAAATGGGATGCATGGAAAGCTGTTGAAGGTACTGTGATATTTAGTTATCAAACATATTTTTATCTGATCTATGGGGATGGGGACAGCAAATGTTTGTCTTCCATGAACTTGAAATCAATTGGATGTTTACTTTTCACCTTATTTGTGGCAGGAAAATCCAAGGAGGAAGCAATGAGTGATTATATCACCAAGGTGAAACAGCTGCAGGAAGAAGCTGCTGCTAATGCTTGATGTCGTGAGATTGTGTGCTCTTCCCTATTAACTTGTGTGTTGGAAGAAAATTTGGAAAAATAATAGCAAGTAATTATGAACATCGGTAGCTTCTGAATTGGTACTAGTATCCTTTATCAATTCTTTATGCTGGAATCCAAGTTTATTAGGTTATTTTATTGGACTTGATCATAGCAAATGGAATGAGCTGAATATGCTGCTATGTTATTTTGTTGGGTGATTGAACTGGAGAATTGCAGCAGGTGATCATAGTATGTACTTGACACTGCACATCCAACTTTAAATTGCTCGAACACAAAAAAAAAAAAAAAAAAGATAAATTATACTGACCTCTCTTAAGATTTGTTGTATTACACATGCTTCTCTTGTGGTCTGAAAAATTATAAGGATGTTCCTTCAGCTTTAGTTTTGTCAGCTTCAGCTCCCCTCCGCGAGTCAACAGTTAGTTGACCAAACTATTTTTTATGACACTATCTCT
Organism: Nyssa sinensis; assembly: GCA_008638375.1. Classification (NCBI taxonomy): domain Eukaryota; kingdom Viridiplantae; phylum Streptophyta; class Magnoliopsida; order Cornales; family Nyssaceae; genus Nyssa; species Nyssa sinensis. The sequence goes on along the minus strand of CM018048.1, from coordinate 6,472,319 downwards.
TATTTTTTCTTAAATTTTGACTTTACTTTTGTCATTACTAAGATCACCTCTGCAACTGCAGTTGACCACCCACTCCTTTCTCCCGCAGCAGGCCTCAACCGTATTACTCCTCACCTTCTTCATCAGCCTCATTCAAAGGTTGCTGTTGTTATCTTCCTCTTTGTTGTCCTTTGTTGTCCTCCTAATCCTCCTCGTTGTCCTCATCATCAAGCCCAGGAAGCCCCAGTTCGACCTCCAACTAGTAGGTGTTCAGTATGCACCACCACATCGGCCTCCCTATCGCTGATTTGCAGTATATACCAAGTGTTCCTAATCTGAAGAACTAGCAGAGGAATGGGGTGATTTATTTTAAAATTTGATTTCTTCTTATCCAAACAACTGAAATAGGAAGAACCTTTGAACTCCAACCAAATCAAAATACAAATCACAAAATCAAAACAAATCAAAGATGATCTCTAAATAAAAAATGCTCCTATCTTATGAGATCTGTTCATATTTTTTGAAATCTGTTTAGATCAATTTCAAAGAACCCTAAAGTGGATAAAGTTTAGAAGAGAAGATGAAGAAAATAAAGAGGAGATGACAAAGGGGGAGTGGAAAATAAAATAATTTTGGAAAGTTTAGAAATTTGTGTTAGATGAGTATAATTTATCCTTCAAAACAAACAGGTGACTTGGCTCTTTTCCTTGCCGTTCCACTTTACTTGAAATTGTTAGAGCTCATTAAATATTCCATGGCCTTGCCGAAAAACTCATGTTAAGGTGAAAGAGACAAGGAGAAATGACGCCAAGAATTGTTAGAACTAAATTGAATTTCATTTAGTTGAACTGGTAGTGGTGGTATAGTTGAACTAAATTTTGCCACCCGTTTCCCCTTGGCTTCTTATACATTAATACTAGAGAAGAGATAAACCAGCGAGTTCACAAATAAAGGGTTGTGAACCCCCCCCCCCCCCCTCTTTCACAATTCACATACACATAATCAGGGGAAATAGACTTTTATATTAAAAATGAATAGCACTCCTAAAATTAATTATATTAAATTCTCTCTCTTCAAGAAAACCTACATGGGTTGGGTCGGGTTCTATCTAGGGATGGCAATTTGTCTGGCCTCTAATAAGACAGGTATAAGATGTCCATAAACGAGATTAGGATCAGGCTTTGAAAACTCTGTTGAGAGTCGAGGGATGATCACCCCAACCCGAACCCGTCCCGTTTATACATTTTTTTTAAAAAATCTCTATGTATACTAGTTTTATTAATAAATCACACTATATAAAATTAATTTTAAGATTTCTCATATCACACTCATTAATTTTTTTTTTATAATGGTTATTTTGGTAATAAATTTTTAATTTACTTACCAAAAAAAAATTAAAACTTATTTTGAAAAAAAAAATATCGAGGTTCAGAGCGAGATATGGTCGAAGATTATAAACGGGGTTGGAGTCAAGGTAAACCTCTAAACGGAACGATGAATATAACCAAGGTCGGGGTCGGCATTAGAGAAGGGGCACTCCACCCCGTTGCCATTCTTAGACTACTTGTGCCCCTTTCCCATCTTTTTATTTATGCATTTTCTTATCAAAAAAAAACTCTCTTCAAGAAAACAAGACATTAGAAGTATCCACAATGATGCTAGTAACTAGAGCCTAAACGAAAAATCTGTACAAAAAGACAAAGCCTCCCTCAACAAAAGCCCATACATAACAAGAAACAGAGTAATCATAGGCTCTGAGACAGGACAATTAAATAAACACCATAAATCAGGAAAAAAAAAAAAAAAAAACAAACAAACATGAGAAAAATATTGAAAAAGAGAACAATATGGTAAAGAAGACAAGTGTAAAGAGTGGCAGTTCCCACATACCACATCACCTTGATGGATGCTTCTTTGCTACATCTGCCAACCACTGATACTTAAGGTTCTGGATATGGAGGGAAGGAACCCACCCTAACCCTAACAACCACATATGGTGCAAGACCAAGCGCGCCTTTGGCGTGCCTTCAGTAAAGGGTCCCTTGGGGACGTAATCTTTTATCTTTAAAACTTTACAGTTTGTTTGGATAACTAAGAGGGAAAGGAAAAGAAATAAACGTATTAGTTATGAGAGAAAGGAGAGGAGAGAAGAGAAGAGGATAATCCCTCTTTTATGTTTAGATAACTAATGAAAGGAAAGAAAAGGAAAGTCTTTTATCTTGTTTGAGAATAACAAAAGAGAGAAAGGAAAGGAAATGATTTTATATTATTTTATTATTATACCCTTTGAATGCCTTAAGATAGAGGTGTCATTTTTATTTTGCTTTTATAATTTTAAAGATAATATTGGTATTATAAAGAATTCATTAAATCTTTCTTTCCTTTCCTTCCATTTCCGTCCACTTTTGGAGAGAAAACAAAATGACTAAAATGAGAGTTAAGCTCTCCCTTCCGTTTTTTCTTAATTTTTAAAACAAACATAATATAAACTCTCATTCCTTCTTCTTCCCTTCCCTTTCTTTCCAATTTCTTCAATCCAAACATAGGGTTATAAGTTAAGAATTTTGTGTGGGACCGCATAAATTGCTATAAACTAGCCACAATGTCGTGCAAGAATAATCTAATTGGAGAAATAAATAAAAAAATACACAGAGAGTCGAGACACGGAAATAAAGAAAAGAGAGAGTGAAAGTTGAGAGACGAAGGGGAATTCTCAAAAACTGATCAACAATAATGCTCATTTTTCTACTTTGGTATCTTCTAGTGGTGTCTGTACGTGTGTGTGTATATATATATACACACACACACATACACACACGCACAGCTTTTTGACAGAGTCAGTCTGGATTCTAACGAACTTTGACTCACTCGCTAACAATTTGTGTTCGCAGATTATATAAAATAAAAGGCTAATAATAACTAGTAAAAATTGTCATCCTACAAATGCATGTGTCCCCAAACAGATCTGGTTGCTTATTTATTTATTGCCCTCTCTTGCTTTCTGTTTGATAGTTTTGGAATGAAACAGGTTTTGCCCTGTAGATTCCCCTGCTTTTTTTTTTTTTTTCCATTTAATGGCATATATGAAAAGAAATTAATAAAAGAGCGACCTAATATAAATATCCACAAGAAGCCCTCAAACCTGAAATGAAAAACAATACACAAGGGAACATGTTTCCTCTTTTTGGGGTTTCCAGAAAGAGAAAATGGCAAGACGAACTTTCATTTATTTAGATTCTGTATTCTAGTTTTGTAGTGCCATAAGCTTAGCTGCAGACACCTTCCAAGTCCCAACACAACATCTTAGCAACAAACACTAGAACACTTCAGAAGATCCCTATAACCCATGCCTGCAATATAATATAACTATGGAGTATGAACTTTTTACCAAATACTCTCTCAACTAACGTTAACCTCAATTCGTTCAAAAAATTATAATATAATTGCACTGACCTCCTCCGGGTTTAACAATTTATAAGGTCCTCATTTGACAACAAAATTATTTCATATGTGCAGCAGTCCATCTAAACACCACTTTAATGGCTATAGGCTTGGATCAGTAGATTACCAAAAGAGGGAATATATATTTGTTAAATCAAGATTCGAAATAACAGTCATGATATTTCTATTGAACAAAAGGATATCTAGAAATATAATATTCTCTTACACGAGATGCGCCATCTCTGGCCAGGATCCCCTCAAGATCTCCGATAATTCTGGCTAACCATATCTCCAAGTTTCTCTGGATTTCCTTAAAGTTGTTTCTAATGGAGTCCAGTGACCGTCTTGTGGCCAATTTAACCGAGGCTTCCAGCTCATCCCCAATAAAACCCTTCCGTGACTCATTTTGTAGTGCCATCAGCTTCTGTCCGGTTTCAGAAGCACGCTGTTGGAGTCGAAATGCTTCTAGTAAAAACTCTGTTTGCCTTTGTGTTCGAAACTCTGAACTGAGGGAGGGTTCACATGGATCACTTGCCTGCTGTAATTGATAAGGAAAAGAAAAATTTAAGCAACACACCTCATTGTTCGGTGATAATAGGAAAACATGTATCACAAATTCAATGCCCAAAGAAGGGGAAAAGTACTGGCATATGCAATGCATGAAAGAGAGAGGAGAGACAAAGCTGCAATTGACATATGCAGTTCTAAACACCACTTTATATGCTACTAAGATACCTCCTCGATCACTGCACATACAAAAGAAGGTTGGGGAGAATTTGATTCCTAAGTTTGTATACACATGGTCGATCATCCACTTCATAAATGAATCCTATAACATTTAGCAGAACTTGTTATTTATTAGTCATCTTTCGGTAGAGAGCAGTAAATCTCCATCCTCAAGCAGCCTAAACACGTGTGCAAGATACATCACGCACAACTAAGGATAAATTCCATCCACTTGACTGGATAAACAGCCAAGGGTTACACCAAATGGGTAATTTCAAACTCATGTTTTTTAACAGTCTCATATATTTGCTCTTAATACAGTGGGTGTTTGATATAATGAAGATGATTATTTATTGACAATCGGATGTGTGCCTTCATAAACAAGAGAGAGGATTTTGATTTAAGAACAGAACAAAGAGTTAGGTCCTACTTATTGACAAAGTTACTTCCAGACTATGCTAGTAGACTTTGATGTCCCCCAAAAAAAACAAATTCATAATTACAAAAATGCCCCATGCATTGGAGTTACCAAATTGCCCATTACTCTCATCAATTCAGCAATTCTCCTCTGAAGCAGTCCCCTGTCATCTGGCAGCAGCATTGATCCATCAATGGAAGAACCCGCATTGGCTGATTTTTTTCAAACACTACCTCATTCGCAATATGGTCTCCGGATCATGCATGTCCAATTTCCAATAAGTCTTGACAGTATTGGTTGATGACTCATCATTGATGAGCATTTAGAATAGATAAGCCATGAATTCATCATCGTAAATAATATTCTACATCTAAAATTCATTTTGTAGGATAGTTAATAGGAAGTTGATCCTTTCAGTATGTATAAATATGGATATTAACAGTAATAGTTTTACATACTCTTCCACATCACTCGTTACATCTTAGATTTTTCTCTTCTTTTTTTTTTGGGTAAGCACGTCTTCTTAGCTACCTAAACAGCTACTTCACATATTTAAGAAACAAAATTTCTTCTAATATCATGCTCAACAGCTCAAGCAAAGTGATATGGCTCTACTAAAGGATTAAAGAAAATAGAGTGAATCATATAATAGGACAAAAGCACTAGAGAATGTTATGATTACCATTCTTCTGCATAGATCATCAATCTTCCCTGAAAAAGCTTGATACCTCTTTGCTTGTTTTCTCATCAGTGATGGTACCTTTGATAGGTCACACTTACCAATTCTTTCCAAATTCAGTAATTCCTGTTCAAGTAATTTTAGTTTAGAGGAAATTCCTGTTGCTTCACCGTCTACCTTCCAAGGGGACTCCCTTCTGGACAAGAAAAATTAATTGCTCTTGCATTAGTTGGAACAAATTGAGCTTACATACTTGCAAGAATATTTTTATCTAGACTACTAAATTTACCTTGCTACAAAATGCTTCAAATGATACAGTGATTCAAGGGATTCATATTGTACATCCTGCAAGAATAAACATTTGAAATCAACATACACTGATAATATTACCAACCATAAAATCCCTTTTTGTAGTCTGGATGGTCTTTTATGAGTAAAAAAATTCAAAATCCCGACCCAGTTGGTCATCTAAGACAAGGGTAAAGAGTTGGAGGAATGGCTAATAGTACCCTAACAAAGAAATTTCCAACATACAAAATTAATCAATCCTTACCATCATGTATTCTATTTTTACTACTGATAAAAGGGGAACCTGATTTTATGCTGTCAGAGAATGCCACGTAGAACAAATTTTCTATTGGTGGCAATAGTATTTAAAGTCTCAATCGTATGATCTTTCACCATGTACTATACTGAATAGAAACATCACTTTAGCAAGTGCCAAAGGTTAACATGTTGCACACCCCATATAGGTAAAAGAGAAGCAAAAATAAAACCTAAAATCTTTACCTAAAAAAAACAAAACAAAACAGAACCCCAGAAAAAAAAAAAAAAAAAAAGAACCAGAAAACCCAAAGAAGTAAAAATGGCACCTATTCATGAAGGTAGATGAGTCCCTAAGATAAATTGACATCATAGATCAATTGGATGGTGATGTTATAACAGCCAGGAGGTCACTCATCCCCTAACCCCTACAGAGATCAGATGAATAGCTATCAAGTAAATTAATTTTTCATTTGACTCCTCCATATTCAAATCAAAGAAATCAATATTGGGTGCCATCACCAATAAGTGAGGTGTCAGTGGATAGGGTTGAAGGAATGGACCTGTGTAATCCAAATTTACTTTAACTTATCCATGATGTTGATGGGTTAAGCTCAAGTCCATTAAGGAATCCTCGTCTTTCATAAGAATTTAAAATAAATGGAAATAACAAATTGTGGTTCGTACAAGCCAAAGTTGTGGTTGGAGGAAAAGAGATGTAAGAAGAAGAATTCCATAAAAATGATACCTATAATATATGTGGTCCAGCCAACTGCTAAAGTGTAAATGTAAACAGAAGAAACACTTAAGAGTTATACATATTTTACAGTAGTCTAAGTGCTGGCATGACTCTAAAAGAAAGGCGCAAGGTTAAGGGTTCAATTCTTATTGCAATTAATCAAAAGAAGAAGAAAAAAGAACTAATAATAAAAAATAAAAAAAATCTTGAATGGGCACCAAGATGATTGAAGGCCTTCAAGTTATGGACAAGTGAATAAAGAAGAAAAAAAAAAAGTCAATCAGGGAAGGACAAAGGAATAGACAACCTGGAAGTTATTGTGTGCACTTGACTACAAATATAATTAATTGGGACACAACTACGAGAACAATTTTATTTGAAATTTGGTGCCAATTAATCCTTCTTCAATGTTGTTTCTACAGCTGGTCTGTAACAAGAGAATTTCAAACTACGCAAATAAACCTAATATGCAAAAAAGAGAAGATGACAACAAAAATGAACCCATAAAGCAAAGGCAACAAATTGCCAGCAACTGGTGTTTATATCAAAATTCAGAGTCCCGTGTATCATCTACTGTAATAATTTTCTTTTCTGATAGTTAAATCCTTCACTATCATCTACTAACAATCATTTAATTTAAAATTCAGAGTCAACTGATAGTTATCAATGCCTCAATATAATTCCTCTTTGAACTATTAGTTAATGAAACTTTAAAAAAATCATACATCTTTTTCTAGCAAAATGACGCACACATTTAATTGCCCAACGCTGATAAAGTGTAGGAAACAGAAACATCTTTCCTCAATGTAGCCAAATGCAAGAATCTGGCTGTATAAAGGTTACTTTCTTATATTCAAAAACAAAACAAAATCACATATAAAACATAATAAGATGCAGAATTTTCTCTCTTTTTTTCAGTAACCAAACAAAAAAAGCAATCATTAATGCGTGCCTCTCACCAATATTTCAAGCAAAATAGCTACAAATTCTCTTCAATAGCAACTAGAACTCTAATAATTCTGTAATTTTAAGAAGTTTTTCATCGCAAAAAGCATTGAAGAAGACGAAGATCAATCGAACCTGCCATAAAGTCGCTCTTTCGGTCCAGAATTTCGAAGTAGAATTCAAGAACTCGGGATTGAACCCATTGGCCTGTCCGTACATACCACTAATTTCATCCACATTGTGGCCCCCTCTCCTCACGAAACACTCCTCGGCAACCGGATCGAACCCCTCCGAAACCCTACACTTCCCCGACTTCGCCTCCACCTCGGAATAACAATGGCCACCACACCCACCACCAGTCTCTGAAGAATCGTCAAACTCTGACTTCCTCGCCATAAAATTGAGTATTTCGTCTCTCTCCGCGACCTCTCTCTTCAATTCTTCGACATTTGCCTTCGATTCAATCTCTAATTTCTCCAACTCCTCCACCTTCGCCCGCAAATGAGCGATTTCGTCTGCGCTGGCATCGATCTGCTGCAACAGTCGCTTCTCTTCTTGCTGCCAGGCGTGCCGGTGGCTAGCGAAGATCTCGACGACGCGCGCGTTCGCCTTGGAGTCCTCTCTTCTTCGGGAGTGAAGTTGCCTGAGCTGGTCTTCGGCTTGAATGAGCTTCAGAGAGAGATCTCTGTTGCGAGATTGGAGCGTCGAGACCAGTGAGGTTGATGATTTTGGAATAAGACCAAGGAAGAGTGTGAAGCCAAGCCCCAAGTAAGAGGATAGAAGCTTCTCGTAGTGTACATTTGAGGGTGGTAGTGAGCTTTTGGTTGTGGGGGGTTGTTGTTCTTGTTCTTGCTCTTGTTCTTGTTCGGGTGCCGCCATTACTGTGACTGGTTCTGGTTCTGCTTGGGAAAATGTGAGAGTGAATGTTGAGATATGTACATGTATGCATGTATAGATTTTTCTGATAACTTTTTAGTTGAGTTAAATCCTCAACTAACGTAAAAAAAAAACTTATTTTCCATTCTAACGTTGTTTTGAACTTAATTACCAAAGTAGTGTTGTTTTAAAAACGTCTTTTGAAAAGACGTTTTCGGTGTGAAATTTTTTTTTGAAAAGACGATTTCATAATTTTTAAAAACCGAATTTACATAAAAAACGTCTTTTGGAAAGACGCTTTCAAAAGCGTCTTTCCAAAAGACGCTTTGAAAACCGTCTTTTCAAAGGACGTTTTGAAAATCGTCTTTTCAAAGGACGCTTTGAAAAACGTCTTTTGAAAAGACGCTTTCAAAAGCGTCTTTTCAAAAGACGTTTTTGTAAGTCATCAACCCCTCTAACTGTACTATGCCTATCCTCCGTCCTCGTTGATGCCATCCTCAAGGCTTTTATTTCCTTTTGCATTAAATGGGTCTCAGCAGTCCACAGAAAGTTCACAAACAATTGAGAACAAATCCTCTACCTATGCTCCATCCACAGCAGATAAATGAGCAGCAGATGATCTCTTTTGCTCCCCACCACCACCATGGTTTTAGGTACCCACCATACTTTGCAGGGGACTCGGTATCGTTACAGCTACAATAGCAACAGCTATTGCAGTATTGGAGTAATGCATTGAACCTGAGTCCAACAGGAAGGATGATGATGATGAAGGTTGGCACAGGACGGTAGGAACTTGCTTAGGCCTCTGATGCCCTCTGTTTCTCCTACAAAGCTGTACAGAGGAGTGAGGCAGAGACATTGGGGCAAATAGGTTCAACAGACTTATTAATTGAGTGTTGGATAAAAAATTAATTAGCTATTTCTTTTATCTATAGTTTATATTATATATATTATGTAATGAGGAAGTGATAGACTTAATAAAAAAGAGAATTTATGTAATTGTTCTTGATTTAATAGACTTAATAAAAAAGAGAATTAATTTATGTATCAATATCATTTTGTTTGAGAGTGATGATGACTGAAAGTGAGAGAGATTTAAATTCATTTCAAGATATTTGGGTTGAATTTCATTTCAATAATGTTTGGAAAGTTCTCTTTTGTTTTCCTTTACTATCTCCCACTAAGTGTGAAAATTTGAGTAGGTCATAAATGGGGTTGTTAAATTGACTAAAGCAATTCATCACAAACCGGAGTAGATGTATTGGACACCTGCATTTTTCTCAAAATCAGCTTCTTTGCAACGGCAATTGGAAATTGTGGTTTTTGGATACCTGGAGCATGGTTTGCGAATGTGGCAGCGGGTTGTTGCTTGCTTTCTTTTTCCATTTGTACTTTGTGTGTTGTTCGAATGAATGATCTCAAAAGAGACTGCTGTGTGGAGTGGACAGAAAAAGGTCTGGTTCTTCTCAAAAGACTCATTTGAAAGGAGACAGCCCAAACTAGCTAACGTAGTGGAAGAACACATTACTGCTTTAAGGACTATTGTTTGATTTATGATACATGGTTTTTCTACTTTACAAAATTTCATGTGTGTGTGCGAATGTTTCTCTATTTATAATATAGGATTGGCTTAACTGAGAAAGTACTTGAGTTACAAGTTCATTATCCAATGTTGCAGGGATGCTTTCTCATCCGCTTTTGAAAAGACGCTGTTGTCAAAGTGGCAGTATCAGCATCACACTTCCGATATGTGGTACAATCAACACCAATTTTTGAAGTAAAATCAACTGATTGGAGAATCACTAATGTTTCAAAGCTGCTCAGCCATTTGCCAAAAGAGATTTCCTTTAAAAGTCAAGAAATACCATTAAGGTGTGCTATCTTACTATGTGCTTCTAAGTTCTATTGCCGTGTTATCAATCACTTGTTAACTGATCACTTTGGCTGTTCCCTTGAATGCATTGGATAAACTTTAGGCATGTTTATCTGTTTATATTGTTGATACTAAAACAGAATGCTATTTCCTATCTATCATGTTTATATATAATATTATCAATCTGGGACTATTGGGGTTTCTTGCGACCAACTACATGGCTAGGCCTGTTGCTTTTTCCTCATTTATATTTTAAATCTTTTGAGTTGTGTCCTTCATGATATCTTGTTTACTTTCTCATTGCATGTCAAATCTTGAGAACATAAGTGAAGGAGACACTTGATAACAGCAGTGGTATGAAGAGTTGATGATGTATGTGTGCTGATATAATATTGGCTTGAGATGGATCCGGCAAAATCAAGATCTCATTTTTCTATAAAGGCAGTTTTGTGATGTCTGCAAGAAAAAAATTATAGTTTTTTTTCCCTGTAAATATGTGCAATATTCTTATTTCTTTCTGTAACTCTTTTTTCCATAGCATTATTTGTGAACTGTTTATAATCATCTTTCATCAATGTAAACAACTAGACGAATGATTTCTCTTTTTATTGCAGTTTTTTTTCCAGAAGGGTAAATTTTGTTCTACATGCCATGGCATGAGTGCAGTAATAGAAGAAGATATATGATATGAAATATAAAGTATAAACAAACAAGAAGACATTAGTATAGAGATTCTACAGTAGGAATTAATGATCCAAATTAACTTTCATAATTCATTTTTATTAATTTGTTCTTACAAAGAAAAGGCAATGGATCTGCTTCCCGTGGTAAGAAGGTTACAAGTGATTATTACCCTGCAAGCTGAATGCTTTACCCATGACTTCTATTTACTGTAACCTTTGCATCTTGTTGTATTGAGCCCTTCAACGATTATATAGCAATCAGAACTCTGTCGATGAATTGTAGCTTCTTTATACACATGAAGCTTATTTGCAAATTTCAGATTCCATAGTTGGCCAAAAGGTGTGTAATGTGACTGTACAGTTGAACCACTGAAGGAACCAAATTAGTGGCCTCGGCAGCTATGGATGAGTAAGCTTGAATCAACAAAAAGACTTCAATAAAAATTAAAAATGTGATTAAAATTTGTGTAGGGCTGAAAATAATGGATGCTGCTTGATTTTAGTTGCAGACACCTCTAGCAACATGGTTAATTTGTTTGTGTTCTTCTAACCAAAGCAATCCCAGTTGGGTCACCACCCCATTCTTCAAACACAACCAGCAGATTCCCAGTAGGGTTCAGCCATGATTGTGGAACATGGTACCTGAAATTAACAGTCTCATCATCTCTGCTTGAATATTCAGAAATAAATATCATCAAAATAAGTAAAACTTTCCTCACCATCTTTGAGAGGCCTCTCCACAATTACTTCGGCATTTCTTCTCATTATAAATTCCAGCATAACTACAGCTGCTACAGCTACCATGTGCAGTATATCCAGGCCAGTGGCGTCTAATGTTTTCACCGTTTATCCAAATTAAACCTTTCCCCATACTATTCATATCTAAAGCTAATGGGTCATTTCCTTCTGGTGCATTGAAAGTAGTCTGCAAAGATTACTAGATTAATTATAAGAACATTCACATAAATATCTGTAGAACTAAAAATAAGGCCCTAGTAGAAGCATAACAGAGAGAAACACGATTCATGTAGCCAACACTGGGACAAGGATTCATGTGGGGTGATATTCACCTTGTACCATGTAAGGGGCTGCTTTTGAGCTAGTAATGATCCTTCTACCCACTCAACAGAGGAACTTCCACTGACGGTATGAAGACTCAAAGCTTCACCTTTCAGCCCAACCTGCAAAGAAACATGCAACCAAGTGATACTCTAGCTTCATGGGTGAGCCATTGGCCTTAATCTATAAAGAAATTGATAATGCTTTTTAGGAATCTTTTTATAGAGATGTTCAAATTTATATTGTGAAAACACCCTATAAAACTGCAATATTCTGATTTTGTTTTTCCAAATTAGAAAACAAATGTTTATATATAACATGCATTTGTCTATCAACAAACTAAAATTTTGTACATTTATCATTACTAAATTAAGGTAATGTGGAAATTGATTTGGATTTATTGGATCGAAACAGGAAATAAATGAAAGATGTTTGTTGCAGGAATACCAGGAAAGAGTCTATTTCCTCACCCTTGCAGTGTTGAAAACTACATTTTTGCAGTCAGGGAGAATGCTGACAGACCAAGGAGGCAGATCATACTGCACATTTTCGAAGTTCACTTTTGCTGAAGATTCCGGGTCATAGTTTGAAAGGAATGCAGCACAAGGCCCAGACTCTGACTTAAATACATGAGCCTAGAAATAAATAAAAATGAGAAGAGAAAATAGTTTAAAAGAAGAACAGAAGAAAAAAAAAACTGATATATTATATTTGTATATGCACGGGTTTCTCTTAGCCAGCTGAACAAAACTACCTCCAGATTTTTGCCAAGCCAGGTCAGTGTAGCATATGATGAAACTAAAGCCGGTTCACATTGCTTGATGGCTTTATGCAGATCTCTCAAATGTCCCCATTTTGGTTCCCTTAGTAGTCCTAGTGCATAACAGATAGACAGTCGTGACTACTATAGAACATATTATAATTTGCATGAATGTGTGCATATATAATGCTTGCAACTCTAGCACAAGATAATCTAGTTTGTAATCTTGCATATTTACCATATTCATCAATTGGAGCATCATAATCTTAGCTAGTGGCAATGAAGCCACCACCTGTTCTGCCAAAATTTGTTCCTCCGTGGTACTGGAGCCACCAAAAACATAAATTAACAACTAGATCAATTAAACTTGAACTCATATTTACCATAAATCACCCGATGAATTAAACATTCTTTTAAACACAACAAAAAATAGACTTACCATATAGTAATTAAAAAATGAACCATTATTCTATATAAACCTTGGAACTGAATATGCTAAGTCTTCTACTGGTCTATAAGGAACTGAACCTCCAAACTCTGTATACCTAGAGGTTCAAGAGAGGAAATGAAAACGGTTAGAAAGGTGTCTCTGTGAATGATAACACAATTATAAAAAAATAAAAAATAAAAAATAAAGAACCGGAGGAAAAGGAAAAAAGAAAGGAAAGGAAAGGAAAGAAAAGTTTGACTATATAGGAATTATCCATATGATTTACCAGCCAGTACAGGCTTCTGTCCACATTTTGGGCTTGTAATTCTTGTTAGGAGTTAAGCCCTCACAGTAAAAACCATTGCAAGTGTCTATCTATCACATGATAAATGAAAATTGGTTTGAGAGAGAAACAGATGTTTGAAATCAATGAATTGAAGTTCATCCAGCAAAACAACACCATTATTTGTTATTGTACAACATTAGAAATTTACTAATTCAACCAAGTGCAATGACTTGTATTCCTCCATAAAAAAAGTAAATATTTTCAACTCAACCTTTACACTGTACCTTGAATCAAATACAATTATCAAGGGACAAGGAGACATGCTCGCCATTTATATAGTTATTCAGAACTCAATCACACAGAGAATGAAAAGACGGAAAGCATAACAGATAAATCGGACTATTAGCATATGAAATGAAAAATAATTGTGGAGAAATTCAGAAATTACTTACAATTGGATCAGGGGCATCCTCTTGTTTGCACATAATCCATGGAACACCAGTGTTAAGGCCAACAACCATCTTTGCTGCCCATTTTGTATAAGCTTTACCAGGAGCACCAATTTCCCACTCAACTGGTCCAAATTCATTCTCTATCTGTAACATGTATTTAACAAGATTGATTAAACAAATTTTCTTATTAAATGGTTGAATTCAGAGAAAATTATGATCAGAATCAATAGAATAATTAAAACCCATGTCTAGAAACTTGGTTAAGACTAGACTGAGCTAATTTTCCAACCTGAGACATAATTATTGGGCCTCCCTGAGATTCAAACAACTTTTCTGACTTCATCATGTTGACAATTTTCTCTGTAAATCCTCTCATTGCCACCTTCATTACAGTCAATTAGAAATCAAAATTGCACTGCGTAAACTGTTAAATGAATCAGTGGTTTTTCAGATATGTGATAATGCAAAAGAGATGCATATGTGATCATGCAATCAGGCTGATAATCTGCTGTAGGCAAAGAAATAGTTAAATTATATGTATTTCAGCCATTATCTTTAGAAATGGAAGGGAACTGCTATTCAGATTTTGATTCCTTATGGACCAAGCTGGTATCCACTGCACCCATGAAGGCACACCAAGCAGATACAATGTTGAAGGCACAGAGAGTGATTGTGATACCATAGCAAAACTTTGCACATAATTCAAATGCCTCAACCCACTAGGGAAATCAGGGAGCTGGACTATTTTGGTGTTGTGAAGATTCAGGACATTCAGAGCAAAGCCTCTGAAGGCGCAAACACTTTGAGAGCAGAGGAAACTGTGTACCAAAAGCATAATCACAAATTTAAAGAAGCAAATGAAATAATAAATCCAATAAGGAGTGAAAATGGAAACAAACCTCTTCACTGCTTACGTTCTGCATGCCATTTGGAGAGCAGATCAAACTGATGCCTGTTTTGATGGAAAAAGCATAATGGTGTTATGTTGATAACGTGGTCGTAGTAAAAATCTGGGCTTGTATTAGTATAGCACTGTATATCAACTTCCTACTAAAATGGCATTAAAAAAAGTTTGCTTTTGATTTACAATTATTACTCAGTCAAAACCAGCTAACACTAGCATGCAAAGCATTACATTTTACAAATAGTAACAAGATCATTTTGGAATATCATCATGACCAGGAAATGAAAAGGTTTCAAATAAATGAAAGGCAAATGTAAGATGAATCTTCCAAATTCCATACATCCTCTTTAATTGATTAATTTCTCCCTTGGTAAATTGAACAACAATTTAGCCACATGGTGAGTAAAATGTGTCCTATAACATTTATTCTAATAATATATGTATATAAAAAATATTTAGACCAATGTTCAAGTTGCTTAGTATATCTCATTGGCAACCCACCAAATCTTTGGGCAGCCTCCTCCAACTACAACCTACAGAATGTGCAATAGACACAGTTTCAATATTGCAAGGAATAATTGCTCCACATTCATCATGTAAATTTGAAGATGTCCTCATTCCTAGCTTCTACCACAACTATGTATGTTCCCATGCTGACAAACAACTAATGAACCATTAACCAAGCATCATCAAAGTAAAAGAGCATTTGATGGGTTAGTCAATAGGATACCTTTCCTCAGCAATACTGTCCACATAGAATATCAAGATAACTCCAAAGATAATGGTACTCAAAAAGGGCCAAGCAGAAA
This sequence comes from Nyssa sinensis, assembly GCA_008638375.1. Lineage (NCBI taxonomy): Eukaryota > Viridiplantae > Streptophyta > Magnoliopsida > Cornales > Nyssaceae > Nyssa > Nyssa sinensis. The sequence continues at coordinate 6,456,717 of CM018048.1, read as the reverse complement.
AAGGCAACTCTACGCTGCTTCCAGAAGTTGATCCCTGAAGTGCTCAATGAGAGCAGAAAGAGGAAGAAGAGTAAATGTCAATCAGGCCACAGCCACTGGAGAGAGGCAGAGAAACAGAATTTCAGGATTATGTACTCCCAGTCAAACTAAAACACTATCAGGTGTAGGACTTGAAGTCATAGAGGCTAGAGCTAAACTTACTATAATCATGTCCCACATGGCCACGGGAAACAGAAAACAAGTTGCAGAAGCAATAGTTATGGCATGAAGTCGCCTCTTAAGTTGATTCTGAAATCAAAAAATGGCTACAATCAGATGCAATGATTAATAACAGCTTTCAGTAAAGTATCGATGGTTGATTATAACTTCTAGTCAACATGAACTGCACAAGATAACTATACATAGATACCTTGAGTGAAACACCCTTGAGATAGAAAGTACAAAGATGTCAACCTCGCAATGAGCCCACCCACATGATTAAAGATGAGGAAACACTCAACTGATTAGGAAACAAGAAAAAGAAAGAAAAAAAAAATATGTATTGCCTCTTTAATTTGATTATAGCTGGGAGCAAAGAACCAAGGCATTAGATCTCATTCATCAATCCAAGATAAGTGCTGTAGTTAAACTGTTAAAGTTAGAACTAGACAACACATGCCTGCAACCAGTATATATACAGCCATGAAAGAAAAACACTCATGTCAGTTAATATTGAACAAAGAACAATTAAGTAATGACATGGACAATTACTTTCGAAGAAAATACCTAACCACACTAAAAAAAATATGATATGCAAAACCCATGCTTAGTTGTTTTCATTGATAACCAAAATAAGGCACAAGTTATCTTGTGTCAAAGCACTTGGATTCATGTATCTCTGGGCATTGAGTGATGCAAAGCAAGATTTGATAAAACTGAAACCACTAAAAATTAAGCATATTTAACACAGTAACCTTTTTCCAGACATGGCCTCTCCTTCCATACAGTACTGCAGATAACACTCCTAGAACAGCACCAGAATACTCCGCCATTATAGCCCTGAAATTTGAAAAGATATTCAAATCAACAATAGTTACTGGATTATTTAGAAGAAAGAAATCAGTAAGTACCCAAATTAGAGAAAAATAAGAAAATAGGATAATAGCCTTCATTTTAATTGATACATAGGCAGAAAGTCAATGACCAAGCACCAAGTAAATCCATGATGAACAGACACTAAGTAAGGGAACCCAGATCTTATCTAGTAGGAAGTAAGGAGGCAGAGCCACAGAGCTCATAACCATTGCAACCCTAGAAGATATTCTATTAAAACATCTATATAGAAAGATGTTCTTGGGTCCTATTGAAGCCCTATAAGTCATTATCTTCTCATTAACCATCGCATTCTTTGTTATTTCACCATCATATTTTGCTGGTTTCTCTATTTTCTGCACCACGTACTTTCATTATCCCTAAATAAACTTGAAGTGATTTTAGATAAATGGATGCCTTTAGTGAACTCCAAGTGACTCAAAGAAGTCAGGAAATCCCTTCATATAGCTTAATTAAGAGCCTTCGGTCCTAGGTGGGAAATGTACCCAAATTTTGACTACACAAGACCCAGGCAAACACTAGAAAAAAAGGATTTGTGCAATACGCATCATTCAGTGATATGGAGCCTTGCCTTGCACACTTGTTTAAATGTGTAACACAATTGAAGAGGAGTGAGCGCACAACATATACCCCTGACAAATGAGATAGCATAAGCCACGAATCAAATGTGACCAGATGACTGATACTGCGCATAATATATTCCAAATTTCTTTTATATGATGCAGGGAAGCACTTTTTGTTCTATATGATACAATCTCTTAACATGCATCAATAACTTGATTATTTAGTTGTTATCCCTTTGAGTCATATAAAGAAATTATTATTGTTAGTACTATAATTATTATTGGTTAAAGAAGATTTAGCATTTTTAGGACTAGTCTTTTAATACAGCAGTAATTTGTACTAATGAAAAAAAAAAAATTACATAACATATTTTTAATTGTCGGAAGTTTACAGGGTTCTTCAAATGAGTGTGAGTACTTAAAAGTTACTATAATGGGGAAGAAGAGTTTTATAAGACCCTTGGTTCTTTTTAAGGTTTTATAATGCCCATAAATCTTACTTTACTTATCAAAAAACTTATAATAATGCCCATATATCAGGTTTATTGGTGTAATCTGGAAGAGACCTAAAGATGTCATATATAACTGAAAGAAATTGAAAGTGGACTTCTTCTCTATCCCTGATTGATCTCTCTTCTCCTCTCCCATCTCTCTTATTGTCACTCCTCTTTTTTTCTTTTTTGATAGGTCTCACTCCTCTTATTACACTCTCACTGTTTCTATCTTATAATTCCTATTTTCCTCCTCCTTATGATTAATGTGCTTTGAGCACAAAATCTAAAATTCTTAAAGGACTTCTTTTCTTCTCTCTTTCCTTGATTATCTATATCTTCCTTCCCTAATTCACAATTTGGATCCATCATCTGTCCTGCTTTAAAGAGTCCTAGCCATTTTGTCAGGCTACATATAATTTTGGCATCAAAGACAAAGATCTATTGAGATTATATAGAACAATGGGTATATGTGACATCATAACGTAGAAGAATACATGCACAAGTATATGCAGTACCTGTGTCCAAAGGGATAAAATAATAAATGTTATTCATTCCATTATAGGTTAGGGTCCTAATGGACTTATGTTCAAGAGTTTTTTTTTCCTTCTATGGGTCTACTCCAAATTCACTCAAACTGCCTCTCTTCTGCTAGTTTATTCTTCTTTCAAATTATACTTATCTGGTACAAATCTTGATCAACTTTGTCCAAATGGAAATAAACTAATTATTGTTGAAACCAAAGAGCTGCATGCTTCATGTAGTAAAGAAATGAATATAACAGGCATTAGCACCCACATGGTAGATATGAAAAATAACCGTGTTTGTGACTCTGTAGCCTAAAATATTACTAAAGGTAAAGAAATCTTAACAAAGTTTCAGAAATTTAATCCCAACAGCCACAAAAAAAATTGCACTGCGTCCAAGTAATGGTAAAAAGAATCCAACAAGAAGCAAACAATCCTGTGATTTACAAAGACGTCTCTGGAAATTAAAGCATGTCCCCAACTGATAACATGAGTAGAGTAGAATGTTTATATTACCTTATTCCTCAACATTTGTCTTTCTTCCATTGTACAATCAGCTATCATGTCTAGCACATTTTGTAGAGAAATCTCATTGTATAATATACCCACCTGAAATTCAATAATAATAACATAAATGAAATTTTATCTAAAATATGCACTTATATATTCATAGTGCATATTTTTAGATATATCAAATACAACAGGAAAGGGAAAAAAAATTAGATAGAAATAGAAAACCTAACCAAAATGATGAACATCTATGGAAGAAATTGCTGCAGTCCCAAAATGACAACTTTCTAAAATTCTCAACCAAACAAATTGTTAGCCCGAAATCTGCAACCAAATATATGACTTTCAGTGTTAGAACTTCCATTTAACTTTGAGAGTGTATCATAAATCTGAGTATTACCATTGCCTTCAAATCATTTCCTTTAGGCTTTTCACTGAATGAAATGATCCTTCCTTTACTGTCTATCTTCATCAAACCAAAAATCTGAGGCACGACTATCATGGAAAGAAAGAAAAAGGTTAAAAGGGAAGATTTTTAGCTGTAATTGAACTAAAGTAAAAGCATGCATCAGTTGCTCTAATTTATCATAGAACAGCAGACTTTTGAAGGAGAAAAAATGAACTACCTCATAAATTTAAGTCCCACATCCAGGTTGTCTCCTTTGACGAACTGGCCTTCTACGTGGGCGTTCAAGTTGTTGGTCAACTTGTGTGACTTGAGAAGGACCACCTACTTCAAAATGACGACGAGCACGATGAGTACGTGTACCTCGTGGTATGGCATCAAGATGAAATCTCTAATCCATATCTTCACCCATACCACCTACGTTATCTCCATCGTCGTGAGCCACTGTTAACCCCTCAATGCCCATGTCATCACCCACCCCACCTATCTCAATTGCTTCTGTGTGCATAGGTGTGCCAAATGCATAATCATCATGGAAGGGCATTCTAGTAGAGGAGGATGGAGTTGCTACTGATGATGAAGGGGCAGCCGGAGTGGAAATGTCCCTACGATGACGTCTCTGATATACATTAACAATGCCACGAGGTCGCCCATGAGGCACTGAGGCCGACTGCGCTGGGACTGAATCACATGGGATTTCCTCGTCGCCAATACGATGATGGGCCTGAATTCCTTCTAAGGCAGAATAACTAAGTGCCTTGATATCAGCAAAGGCTTGGTGTGATTCAACTCGATCCCCATAACCCTCGTCAGCCTTCATATGTATTTTGGTAAGGGTACTTGACTGCAAGTAATAGTAACAATTAAAAGTATGCTTTGAATATAAAAATGTAATATAATTAAAAATAACACATCAAACAAACTTATACCAGCATCTCCATAATACTACCAATGGGTTGAAATCCAACCAATGGCCTAATATCCGGTGGCCCAACCAAGCGACGAGTAATTCGTCGATACCACACCATATAGGGATCCATATACCCAAGTGGGTGATCCAGCGGCTCGGCAGATACAATATGATCACGACGATGACTCCATAGATCAATATATGGCTGATGCACAACGTCCCACTGATATAGTGCCCTCCCTCGTCGATCAGTAGCGTGAAGCTCGACACTTGTATCGCGTGGCAATGGTATCTCCTGGCGAAGCCCGAACTGACGCATGACCCGATCTGGGAAGTGCCACTCAACAACCTCAAAACAAATGAGTGGTGATACAGTCAGCCATATATCCTCCCCAACAAGACAATATGTAGGTAATGTCGCGATGACATCATCTGTATAGGGCTGCCATGCCATCTATAAACCAAGAAAAAAATTATTCATGTAATAATAATCATTTATAAGCATATAATAATGAGCATTTATAAACATGTAACAAACCTGGTGATCTTGCATTTGGTCAAGCTGGTCCCTATAATGGCGAAGTACATGGGTCGGTGTCTGCCTAACAGATAATGTGGCTCGCCACTTATGCCCTAAAGGCAATGACTCCTCCTCATTCTCCCGAGGGAGCTGTCTATCAGGTCTGATGTGTGTCAGCCTCTCCCATGCCCATAACTGTTAAAATAGATTTTAAATGTGTTAGTAACAATCTAATATAATAGACAATTATAATAGATTTAAATTTAGTACCTGCAATAAAATAAGTGGGCCACCTATCTCAGAGGCAGTAGGCCTAGTAGCTCGACACATCTCACGATAAAGACATGCGAGGATGGCACTCCCCCAACTAAAGCTCCCTACATTTTCTAAATCCCTAAGCAAATTAAGATACATTAATTTTACTTTATTCCCTGACTTATCTGCGAATAAAGAACCTCCAATAAGCATCAAGATGTAAGCCCTAGCATGTTGACGTATAATATCGTCGTCTGCAGGCTCGGGTAACTCTCTAAAATGATTAACAAGCCATCTAAGCTTCAGTCGTGATCCATCAAGATCAGACTGAGCTGGTGTAATCCCCAGCAACTCAAGGCAAAGTTGCTGACACATGGGCACCGCAGAGGCAACATCACGTCCTGTGACAGGTGCCCCATCTATTGGCAAACCTAACAATATTGCCACATCTTGCAACGTGATGGTACACTCTCCCACAGGTAGATGGAATGTGTGGGTTTCCACACGCCATCTCTCAATAAGTGCTGTAATTAGAGCCCAGTCAAGTTGGATAAATCCAACTCGATAGGCTCCATAAAATCCAGCCTCGAGTAAGTATCTCTTTATGCGCTCGTCTAGTTGGCGAGGTCGTCGCAGTAAGCTGTCGCTCCTACGACAATGAAACACTCCAAGATCCTGCCATTAAAATGCACAAGTAAATACAAGTTTTATCATTAACTAAAAAGCATGGATTTCAGTCAATTTTTATATAATTTTAAGTAATCAGATAAGACATTCAAACCTGCCCCTCCCATATTGGACTAGTTCTATGTGTAGATTGCATGTAAAGTACAGATCCATCTATTGGCCCAGGATCTACAACCTCCCTATGAACGGTCTCCATCTGTTATTAATAAATTATAAATGACAAATGAGATAAAAAGTTAGCAACTTAAAAACCTTGATTTAACATGTCATCAATTACACTTGTAAAAAAGTAAGCATACATGAAAAGAAGAAATAATTAAGTTCTAGAATTGGACGATCTATTATTGGATTCAAAACAGCAAATGAAGTGTCTTAACAGCAAGTATAATGCCACTTTGTTTAGGTTGAGCAGGTGGTTTGAATAACAACCTATTCTTTATGTGCTGATGTAAACAAAACTATTGGGCTTTTAAACAGATGAAAAGAATTTGACTGCTTCACATAATCAGCTGCTACAAAAAAAAAAACAAATCTGATTTTCATGTTTACACTAGACCAAATCTGATTTTCTGTTCTACCTCTATAAAGTCCCTTTAAACAAAACCTGGGAATTGATCCCTCATTCCATGTATATTAAAAGAACAAACAACCACAAAAAAAAAAAAAAAAATATTCAGATTTGGATGAACAGTAATATGCAATCCAGTAGCTAAAAATGAACAGTAACTTTGAAAGTTACTGTTCACCTGGAGCAAAATTTCAAACCAGTATCTAAAACTAGATGTACTTCAACTCAAGCTGTTGGATATCCCTTCACCCACCACTCAGGAAATTAGTATTGCCCAACCTCATATAAACAAATGAAAAGAATTTGACTGCTTCACATAATGAGCTGCTACAAAAGAAAAACAAATCTGGTTTGTTTTCTCACGACTTCAATCAACTTTTTCATTTGTTTTCATTCTTTTAGCACATATTTTGAATATATATCTATATTATCACGTGTATATATTTGCCTATGACACTATTGAACTTTACTTGCCAAGTAATTCCATACTCTTCTCATCCCATTCAGCTCTCAATTCCTAACTTCAAAAGTTCTTACAACCCTGTAGTTCTTCCTATTTAATAACTTATAGGAATATTCTTTGAAATAATTGAGAATTATCTCCTCACTCATCCATAATTTTTGAGTCACCTCAGACATCCTGATCTGTGTTGAGCACCAGAAACTGTAAAAAAGTCCGTAAAATCTTCTGTAACAATCGGTGGAGAAACAAAATGCATTTAGTGCAGTTTGAGGAACAAAGGGATACATATTTGACACTCAGAACAACACCTCATCGAAGGAGGCAGGCTTATGAACCACGGGAAAGAACCTAAGAATGCAGATATATCAATTGAAAAAAAAAATCCAGAAACCAACTAATAGAAGACCAAAAATACTTCTGATGCAGTTAGATGAGCCTAATGGTGTTGTAATTCAATGTCAAAGTTCTTCAAATCAAACAAAACCCCAACCAAAGGAGATGACTAGCAGTAGAAAAATGATACTCATGATATTGATCATAGCTCCAATTTCATGCGTAGTTTTGTCAAAAAGAAATCATAATGTTGGTAAGGTAAATAAATCTGGATATTAAAACAAATTATCTACATCGTAGTTCAAGTGTAAGACAGATTAGGAAATTTTAGGGATCATGGAGTTCAATTTAATAGCCTATATATCTAATCTGAACTGCATTAACTGAAAGATAAATCCTGATAAATAAATGAAATTTAGAAGATTCCTGATGCATTTCTTCTTGGGCAGGCAATTGATGTTTGCTAAAAAGAATTAATTGGGATTTGAATTGCAGTACGAAACCCAAAAACCTTGAGTGGGAAAACATCTATAACAATCAAGACATTAATGCTAGAGGAAAATCATCAAGTTATCACTCACAAATGCTCCCTAGCATCCAAGATTAACCATCATGTAGTACCTCTATAAAGTCCCTTTAAACAAAACCTGGGAATTGATCCCTCATTCCATGTATATTAAAAGAACAAACAACCATAAAAAAAAAAAAAATCAGATTTGGATGAACAGTAATATGCAATCCAGTAGCTAAAAATGAACAGTAACTTTGAAAGTTACTGTTCACCTGGAGCTAAAAATTGTTCCCTAATGATTTTCCAGTAACTGATAACTACAAATTAGTCAAATTGTTCACGGGGTATTTGTGAATGGAGCTCTTCATTGGATGGTATCTCTGTGGAGTGGTGCACCTCACTGCCACGTGGTGGCTGCTCTAGATTTAGCAGAGGAGAAATACAGGTTAGTTCAATTGCCTGAGTGTGAGTATGAGAAATCTTATTTTGATATTGGGGTCTTGGGAGGATGCCTCTTTATGTTTTGCTGTTCCAATGAAATCAGTTTTGATTTATGGGTGATGAATGAATATGGAAAGAATGAGTCTTGGAGAAAAGTGAGGATCACAATGCCATGCATTACAGGTATTGAGGCTTATGCTTTTTTAAAGCCTTTGTGTTTGACAAAAATGGGGGAAATTGTATTGAGGATTGGTGCACGGAAACTAATTCTGTATAATGAAAAAGCAGAAACATTGAGGGATTTAGAGATTAATGGCATGCCAGGACAGTTTGATACAGTGACTTATGTGGAGAGCCTCATATCACCCAATGCTGATGACTATACTGGGGTGCAATATCAATGAGAAAGGTAGAGAAGAAAAAGAAAGTAAATAGAGAGAGAGAGAGAGACACACACACACACACGTACATACATGAGAAAGCCTTAGGAGACTGTCCTGTTACTAAAAACTAGATTTGCTAAAAGTAAATTTTAGATGAACAGTAAAATCACAAACCAGTAGCTAAAATTGAACAGTAACAGTCAATGTTACTGTTCACCTAAAGCCGTAAACTCCTGCTTTCAATTTTTTTTATTTTCTATTTTTAATTTTTTTTTTCTTTTCTATGATGGATTAGTGTGACAATGAAAGCAAAATGTTATTCATTTTGGTTGGGAATGAAAGGAATGTGCAGACACATCAATTATTCTGCTTTGAAATTAAACAAATCTGGTTTGCCATTAGTCTTATCTTCCAAATCCTTTCCAAAAAGAGACATCCCAAGTCCAGCCTTCCTCTCAGGAGACTCAGAACCAGGCAAACCAAGTCTCAGCTCAGTTTCCTTGAGGTTGAGATCTTTGATGGAGCAGCTCTTTAGGCTGTGCATTTCACACAAAACCCTTGATGGAGTAGCTCTTTAACGGAATGTTTGAACAAGCAACAAAAAAAAAAAAAAAAAAATATATACTTCCAATGAACAGTAACCTCCCAAACCAGTAGCTAAAAATGCACAGTAACATTGGAAGTTACTGTTCATTTTCAGCAAACTTTTACTTCAAAAAAAAGGCTGCGCGTAACCCTTTTATTCAAATTGATGTTTCTCTCAATCTACAAATCCAAATGTAATGAAATGTGAACCAAAATCATCCCCATTGAGTCTAGTTTCTACACCATTTTGAATCACTCAAAAAATCCATGTAAAACTCAAGTTATGATAAAAACACTACCCATAGGTCAGATTTTTGCACACTTGAAGCAAATGCAAGATAACTTTCTCATTTTAAAAGCTTTCAAAGTCCATAATATATAAAAAGAAAGCTAGTACAAGAGATGATAAAATGACATAATACAAATGATAAGAAATTCCCATAACTATTACAAAACATACATAATTTCTGTCATATCATTAACAAAAAAAAAAATATATCCAAGACAAAAAATCTGCTCAACATCTACTTGAGTAGCTGAGTTAGTTCCCCGTGGGTTGCTGCCTTCTTGCTGGACAAGTTCTTTTATCATGTCCCCTAACCTTACAATACCCACATTGTTTTGGCCTACGACCTTCCTCCGTATCCATTTCATTTCGAATGCGTGTCGACTGCGGACGACCCTTGATTCTTTTCAAAGTAGGATTGGGGCACAAAGATGGACCAGTGGGCTCATCCCAATAATCTGGATGGTGAAGAGGGTGGAATTCAGATGCGTATATAGCCATATTTGTTGACAACTTGTAACATTCATCTATGCAACTCCATCCATCAACTGAAGCTTGTGCAAACACCGCTAAGGCGTGAGAACATGGAATTTTGTAGATGACCCATTTCCCACATGAACATACACCATCACGTGCTAATATCGCGTGTGAGTTACCCCTCCTCGTCATCACTGCAGCCTCACCGGAGTTTCTGTTGAAGTCGATGATGCGATGTCCACCTAACTTAGATTGGTAACGCAAAATCTTTGTAACAGCAAAAGGAGTATATGTGGAACCATCAGAAACAGCTTGCTGGCCAAAAGCTCGTCTACCACAAAAGTATTTGACAAGACGATAAAAAATAAGTTGTACACACGCAGATATTGGCAAATTTCGTGCACCTTTCAACACACCATTAAAAACCTCAGAAATGTTGGTAGTCAAATGTCCATACCGTCGACCACCATCATGTGAAATTGTCCATTGCGTTGCAGGTATGTTATTCAACCACTCCCATGCCTTCGGATTTATGGTTTTAATTTCTTCCATAATGGAATTGAATTTGCGTATTTGATGTGCACTCCCAGCAGCCCAAACAAGCGACTTCAGATGGGCATCCTTGAATTTGCTATTGAAATTGCTACGCACATGTCGTAAGCAAAACCTGTGATATGCATTAGGCTCCTGCCATCCAGAATTGACATTATTAACTGCAGCAATTATACCCTTATGTCGATCAGATATCAAACAAATGTCTTGCCTCATTCCCACAACATGCAGCCTTAGTAAACTAAGGAACCATAACCAACTGTTGTAACTCTCCTCTTCAACAATTGCAAATGCAAGGGGAAAAAGTTGATTATTACCATCAATAGCCATTGCAATTAACAACTTTCCCTTGTATTTCCCATACAAATGTGTGCCATCAATACTGATAAGTGGCCGACAATGCAGAAATCCCTGAATTGATGCACTAAATGACCAAAAAATCCGACCAAATTGTACCACATCTTGGTTGTCAGTATTATAATGTAACCATTTCACAATTGTGCCTGGATTATATTTAACAAGGGCTCCCATAAATTTAGGCAACAACCTATACGAACTCTCCCAATCTCCAAATATCATAGCAATTGCTTTCTCCTTTGCAATCCAAGCTTTTCTGTAGGAGATATTGTAATTGTATTTTTCTTGCATCAGCTCCACAATTGAATCTATCTTGATTGCAGGATCAACCCTCACTGCACCTTGTATCTCACTTGCAATTAACTTGGAATCTAATTGCACATGATCCAAGTTCATCCGCGGGTGTAAACAAGTGTGTGGGCCCTCATATCTTGTGATTTCAAATCTTCCAGTCCTTTTTCTTTTAATAGCACGTAACCTCCATTTGCACCCACACTCTTCATGCAATTTACATCTCACAACCCAAACTTCACTATTGCTTTCAACCACCTCGTACTGATGGTGGGATCTTATTGAAAATTCTTTGACAGCATGTTGTAATTTTTCTTTATCATTGAAAACAATGCCTTTAGCCAACTCATTGCGCAATGGATCCCAAATCTGAGTATGGTGTGGAACGGTTGAACCACTACTACCAACATCATCTCCAAAATCCACATTTAAAAAAAATGGGGAATCAGCCTCATGCCTGCTATGCTCACCGGGTTCATTCATGTCATCATTATCAGCCAATCCATCATTATCATTGTCTTCATCCGAGATAGCAGCACAATCATTTAAATTTAAGTCATGGTTGCAAATGTCCTCGCTCTCAACCTGAACAAGATGCTCAATAAGAAACGACACATGTTCTGTATGACATGTATCATTTATCAACACAGGACTTGCAGTTTGATGTGCCATGGGAATAGAGTTGGAAATTGGGTCATCATTATCCTGTGTGAGCAATCGAGTATAAGAACCAGATCCCATCTCTAGCGGTTGAGAGACTGCACAAGGATAATTCACATTTTCCTTCTCCACATACAAGTCGATGCCATATAAGGCCTGATTTCCTATAACAACTTCAATCATTGTTTGCACAGTCTCATCATTAACTACTTGTAATGGTATGTAATTGTTGTGGTTGATTGGAAATCGGCAGATCATCTTTAGGGAGAATTCTGTTATATCCACCTTCATGATATCATACATCTTTGCCAAAAGTTCAGCATAAGTTGTTCCCCTCCTTAACATAATGCTTCCTTGAGCATTCATATCATACCATATATTACCTTGTTCCCCATAACAAATATTTCCTCCCCAATAACATAATACAGGTATTGATATTCCAGCCATTTCTAACCTTCAAAAAAAAATATAGAAGGCATCAAAATTTGGAAATAACTAAATAAGTGTATGTTGGGATCAAACTCCATCTTTGAATGTCCTAAGCTAAAATGGTTCAAAGAACATCTTTGAAATTAAGCAAAACAACATCTTTTGAAATTAAGCAAACATAGATTCAATAAGCTAAAATGTTGTGAAAGTCATAAACATGAGCAAAACATCTTTGAAATTAATCAAACAATATTTAGACGGGAATTAATATATATTTATAGAACTGATTAGCTTTTGACCTAGAAAGGATTGCCTATGCCTATGTATTTTCTTTTTCTTAAAAAAAAAATTCTTTAAAGAACAAAAAACCATTCTTCAATCTGATTTCACATAGATGATGAAGGAGCACGCCATCTTTCAAAAGCGTCTTTCCAAAAGACGCTTTCAAACCAATTTTTTTTTCATCTTTTAAGTGAATTTGATTTTGAGTGACGTGTCTCCACTTCATATAATCACTTATGAAATATATTCATTCAAACATTCAACAGCTTAATTCAATCAACATTTTTTCACAATTATTTTTCCTCTCTTAATTCAAGTTTTCACAGCTCATAGGTACTATTTATGAACTAAATTGATTTTTTTTTTTTTTGTTACATTTCTATGCATTTGGGGAAGTAATCTCAAACACTCACAATGGAGTTTGGGTTCAAAATCTTTTTGTCTATTTGTTTTGAGTTGAGACACAGAGAGAGAGAGATTTATGGACTGATTTATATTTTTTTAAAGAACAATTCTATGCATTTGGGAAAGTAGAGAGAATCTCTTCCAAGGACTATTAGAACTCTTCTATAAAGTCCATTGTTGGAACTTTTCTTTCGTGATGGAAAGAAGCCAATGCCCTACTTAAATTGGTCAGCCGTTGCTTTATGCAAACAATCATTGTCCTGTTTACTTTAAAAGGTTTATGCCATTTTAAAGAAATTAAAATTCTACCAAACAAGTGCAGAGTTGAGTAACAAAGTAATGGTGTTCATCTTCTGTATAGTTGTAAATTGTAAGAAACGGAGGAATCAAAGGTTCTAATTTTCCCCTTATAACATCTTAATAATTTGATGATACAATTTCATATGGATAAAATTTATTTGGAGTTATGGATACCAAAAGAAATAATTTTGGGATGGGAATCAAATTTATTTATAAGATGGGGGAGATCAAAGTGAAATTATGCAATTTTTTTTATGGATGCCACGGAAGCCCTTTTACCACCATGAACAATTTCATGGTGAATGATCTTTGGGGGGCGGGGGGCAAGTATATGAAGCACCGCCCTTGCATACAAGTTCAACAAATCTCACCAATACCAATGCCTAACTTAATGGACCCTCCAAGCTATTGACATGGAACCCATTCAAACGACAATATTCTAACAGCCACAATAATAGTTCAAGATATCCAATTGAGGTTTTCACAATGTGTATTTATGTTAAATGGATTGAGAAATGTGTGTAGGCCACATCTATCTAAACGTCTATCCTACCATAGAACACCACTCATGCTTTACATATACCACCAATACAAACAGTGTGTCTACAACAGATAACATGAAATGAATTATAGAAAAATACAAACAGTAAACAAAAATCTGGAAATAATTAATTCAATGAGTGAAAAAAGAATCAGAACTTGAAGATAACTTCAACATAACTTCCAACATGAAATCGTTCTACATCAAAACCTTAACCTTAAAATCTATTTATTCTATCATATCAAGGGAACAACACGTTTGGTTTTTTTTTGGTGTCCTTGGCATGTCTTTACTTTATATGGGTAACTGCAAAATAAATGAGATAACTAAATGTAACGGCATGTTTAAAAAAATAAATGAGATAACCCCATCTTTTTCCTAAATCAGTTCCTATCCCAGAAAATAAAAAATAAAATAAAAAAGCTCCATTGAATATACCTACTCTCCAAATTTTATCTTGTGAGCTAATCTCTTGCAAACAAAGGGGAAAAAAGGTCATGAAATGCATGCAACTATTGGGAAATGAGCAAATAAGAGTCCAGCAACAATGGTCAAGTTTTTCAGATTTTAAATTCAACCATATTCAATATAAGTTTTATCCCATATTACTGACCAATACCATCAAATTGTTATTGTCTATTGAAATTAATTTTACAATCATCCATACGTATGTGTGTGTATAAAATTTGGGACGAAATTAGGCCATTTCCAAAATTGGGACTAAATAGTACAACTGACAAATAGGCTTTTCTAAATGTGGTCCAAATTGTGACTTAGACAACTACTAAATGCACAAACTCAGAAGCTGGGGTGACTTGCAAGACGAGAGATTGGAAAATTGGTCCATTCAAGACATTAATAAAAAAAGGGGGGGGGGGAAACTGAATGTGCTTGGAAAATGAGGATTATGTATAGATAAAGGGGGGAAGATCTAAAAAAAAAAAAAACACAGATCTGAAAAAAAAAAAAAAAAACGCAGATCTGAAAAACACTAGGACTATTGAGCACCATGAAAGACCACGGCCTGCAACTACAAGAATAGAGCAATCCCCAAAGATAGTTTTCACTAAATACACAACCAACAAGCTTGTTTCATAGCACAAAGCATGTAGAATTCATCACTTACCACCTATATCATGATTTTATACGGCTTCCCAGTTTCAAAACAGCAAACCTTTTTAAATGGGTTTTGCAGTTTCTTTTTATTGCTTGCAAACACAAAAAGATGGGCAGGTCCTACATAGCTAAATCAGATGTAAAATTTCTGAGTCTGTGAAGCAGTTCACTCAATTTGATTTGGCTGAACTAGGGAACCAGAATCAATCAATAATGCAATCCTCCTGTTTGTAGGGTCGATCAACAAATCAATCCAATCTCAATTAGGCTAGTCTAAAACAGTTCTAGAGTAGAGATAAATCAGATTCAGCAACAAATTTTGTTGTTTACTGATACATTTTCCCCATATCACGTGTTAGGAGTTTTCAAGATAAAAGGAGAATAGCCTAAACATTGCCAACTAGTACTAACATGCAGAGAAACATCATATGAATTCTAAGGCTGAGTAGAGATAAATGTCAACAAATCATCTTCAACAAAGTTCTGCTCAATACATGGTGCGTTGAGTTGAGGGAATATATATATATATATAGAATCAATTTATCTCCATACAGATATATATATATATATATATATATATCAAGAGATCAAGATCAAGAGAACAAGAGATCAAATGCAGTAACAAATTGAAACATAAAATGTCCAGCCAGCAAATTAACTCCATTGAAACCAAAAAAAAAAAGTGTCAAAATATATTTAATATCTGAAAGCCCATCTAGTGACAACTACTAAAAATTTCCATGAAACTAATTTCATATGTGAGCCTTTATTATTTCCACTAATGAGCACATTATCAGCGAGTGTAACATAGACCCATCAGAGAGATCATCACAAGCCACTAACCAAAATTCAATTTATTGAACTGATTTTCTGGTTGAATCTTTAAAAAGCAAACATGATTCTAATGTATAATTCCAATCAAACTGTCATGTGGATTGTCCAATCATGACAGTTTTTGGCCTAAGAAATTTATAGAGCTGAGTCCCCATGCGGGTCTTTACCCACAACAAGCGTGAACAAGGCCGCACCATTTTTTCATCTTTATTTTTTTGTAGTTACAATATTATTTATGAAAAGATGAAAAATGAAACATACAATCAGGATGTATAGTAGCAATCTAGCATCTCTTTTTTCAGCATGCCCAGAACCTAGAGTGCTGAGGCATTTTGGAGGTATGTCGTCTTTTTTCTCAGTGAAATCTGCAATTCAGGCAAACTTTATGGTTCTGCCGAATTTGTTTGAATTTAAATAGTGCAATGGATAGGACATGACACATATGAGAGAACCTAAGAATGCATGTAGTATATCAGTGAGCAGCAATTATTAGACAGATGCATTATCATAACATTGATTTTTTTATTTGGAAAATTCTAGGTCCGATGGGACTTATTTAAAGACAATTTTGACTCATTTTAATTAGCAACAGGCACCTGCTTTTGCAGAAAATCACTTCAGCTGTTAGGAAAAAGCAGCTTGAACATTAAAATGGTTGGTCTCCTTATCCTTCAGCAGATTGCATATATAATTATAGTGGTAATTAGAAGCAATTCTTCCTTTGAAACACACTCTTGCATTGGTTCGGCCAAACCCAGATAGTATTAGAAGTATTGTAGGAACGAAAAAAACCTGGAGGATAGAAAATATTATTAGTAATATTGAGGGAATCGGAACCAGACTTGTATTAGAGCCTTAAGCACAAAGCATGAGCAACCAATTCAACAAGACACAAACTGTTTAGTGGTGCAAGTTGGCCCAGGAGTGGACCCCACTTGAACATTTTACCAATGCCAAAAATTATCAAGTTTTATCCCCACTTGAATATTTTACCAGTGCCAAAAATTATCAAGTTTTTTTATGTTGGAACATCATGTTTGAGACCTTGATTGACATTTTTACTTCAAAAAATTCCAAGTGCCTATAATAACATCATTGAATCATAAGGTGTGAAATCATCCAATCATCGTCATTTTTTTGTGATGAACATCTTATATGATCTCAGTCGATTGCCAGATCCAGATCCTTCTGGAGACTTTTGAAGGGATCTGAATAGGTTAAAAAATCCTGGAGATTCAAAGCTAGAGTTTTGTGACAAGCAAAAGAGCTAAACGTTCAAGTTCTCTTTGAAAATTTCAATAGTCTATTGGAGGTATCTGAACAATTTCAATTAGTCAATACCCCCGACACAGTTGAAAATTAGCTGATTACCAAAGCTGAGATAATCTCATTTCTCTTTTCTAATCCATCACATGGTTTATCGTTATATAAATGTATATTTCGACAAATATCCCATGCCCTACCCCTACATTTACTTGATGCTTTAAATTTTTTTTACAATCTTTTTCTCAGTTCTCAATAAATTTTTCACTTATCTTATGGATCAGATTCTTTTCCCCTACCTTTTTAGTCCAAACTCCCAAGTCCCAACAATAAAATCTTCCTTCTTTAAAAAATGGAGAACCTACCCACAGATATTTTCACATTTAAATCCTTCTTTCTGCAACCACCTTTTCATTCTCCTCCATTTCCATATCCATTTCCTAGACAAGTTTAAAAATTAACTTCAGTTACTAAGAATAAGGATCAATGGCCGTGGAATTAAATCAATAGGTTCACAGAAATTTACACGTCAATTCATAAATGGCAATTCAACCTCAATATCTATTTAAACTGGTCACTGTCGAAGTTCAAGTCCAAAGCATGCTTCCAATTTCTAATTCAAGTCTCTTATGTCTTTGCTCTCCATGAAACAAACAGAAAGCTAAAGCCTCTCCGATAATCTTTACCAAATGGTCCTATCCTGAAACATAGGCAACCTCAATCTTAGTTCCTTACAATTCATGTCACTCTTGGTAAAAGACTTAATCAGTACTAGAAAGGACAAAATGAACTCTGAAGTTACATCTCTTTTGTAGAACAATGACTTAATTGAGAAAAACTTGATTTAAATATGGATCAACTCCAACTAATTATTGAAAGTTTTCTGATTCTAGCTAAGTCCACACCATAACAGTTTACATCAACTTGATCTAGGTAAAGACAAGGCTCCCAATCAAAATTTGAAAACATTGGGAAACACATTTTGATGAATTTTTTGAATTTGCATAAACAGAGACACAATATAAGAACCTACATATTAAAAGTTGCAACTCTTAAAAGATTTAGAGAATCATGTCTTGAAAAGTACATCAAAGAGCCATCAACATTTGGGAAAAAACTTTTCAATTTTTAACTAGGTGAAGACAAGGCTCCCAAATCAACATTTGAAAACATTGGGAAAACACATCATGATGAATTTTTTGAACTTGTATAAACAGAGAAACAAGAAAAAAAAACCTACATATTGCAAGTTGCAACTCTTAAAAGATGTAGAGAATCATGTCTTGGAACATACATCTGAGAGCCAGGTAACATACAACTGAATGTTGCCAAGAAAGATTGTCACAGGTTGAGTCAGTTTGAATTAATCATTAGGGAATGTCAAGCACTGTGGAATTGTCAGATAGTTGAAGCAGTGACAGGTCTCACCAATGAAGGGAAACATACAAATTTCTTTCACAGCTAACCAGTTAATATTTCATTTGTTAAAAATTAACAATTGTAAAAAAAATAGGATAACAACAAATGGAATAATGCAAGTGGACTTATCATACCACCAATAACTCATGGCAATATTAATTAACGCATAGAAGCATTTTAAGCCATTGCACATTCTTGTAACATAACTCCACCTATGTTGTGCTTAGTATCTTATTCTTACACCGTCAGTTCCAATTCTAGAAAAAAGAGGATTGTTGCGTCAGGTAATTGACACCCAACACAAAACTTTGTCAGATCTCTTATGAGCATGAATTTTGAGATTATTCTAGTAAATACTAGGCACAGACAAGCAGGCGTCCATTTATCATGTGACTTTATGTTAAACATGGTACCAGGTCGTGTTTAATGGTGAGGACTGAGTAACTTGCAATGCTGAGAAAATAGAACCAATAAAAGAAGTCATGTTGTAATATGATTGTGGACAATGTGAACTTGCTTCCTTGTGATGAAAACCAATGGTATTGTGGATTGCATCACCCCTGTATCTTGACTCGTATTTGTGACAGATATATATATATATATATATCTATATATAAGTGCATAACCTAAACCACAAATTGGTCCATTCAAGACATTAATAAAAAAAAGGGGGGAAAAAAATTGAATGTGCTTGGAAAATGAGGATTATATATAGATAAAGGGGGGAAGCTCTAAAAAAAAAAAAAAAAACACAGATCTGAAAAAAAAAAAAACACAGATCTGAAAAAAAAAACATTTACCTCAGATCTGATGAGATTACTGCGCCGAGAGAGACAAGTGATGAGAGAGAGGACTTGGATGCAATGGTCGGTGCCGGAGACGAGAGAAAAAGTCGGTGATGTCAACGTCGGAATGATCCACGAACGTCGGCGATGGCAACAGTGACAGTCGGTGAAGAGAGGTTGAGAGATAGAGAGAGACGCCGGTAGGTGAAGAGAGGTTGAGAGATGTCACGATGGTCGGTGAAGAGAGGTAGAGGCCACTGTGGAGACGAGGTCGACGATCGCTGTTGAGAGATATGAGAGAGATGCGGTTTGTCGGTTTGCCCAATTCAGAAACACGGTTGTTTTGCCCCATTTAGAAACATGAAAATCGTCTTTTCAAAAGACGATTTCTCAAACGGCATTAGTTTGGTAAATAAGTTGAGAACAACCCTATTCTGGTAATAAAGTTCTAAAATAGCACTGTTTTGGTAAAAAATTCCTTTTTAGTTGCTTTTTGGGTGCTTGGTTTTACCAAAATGGCCTTGCTTCACTTTCCATTACTGTACTCAGAAAGGTTCTTTTCATTTAAGAATCAAACAGATTCAACAGAGACTTTTGCAGACTTTTTGTTTTTTGTTTTTTATCAATTTTTTTTTTCTTTACTAAAAGTAATTTATTGAAGGGACAATCTTTGAGCCCACATGAAATAGAGTCTTCTAATCATGAGATAATTTCGAAATTAAAAATAATTTAATTAAAATAATAAAACTTAATTTTAAAATAATTTAATGATTAAAACATTATATTTTATGTAAATTCTAATTTAATAGTAGTTTTTTTTTTTCAAATTCACGTAATTAATGACATTATCATGTTCTTTTAAAAATAAGTAATGTTATGCTGACTTAAAATTTTTATCAAAAGTTTTTATATAGTTGATGTAGCAGTATTGTATTAGTTTTATATTATATTATGATGTGATATAAAATTAATACAATATTGTCACATCAGCTATGTAAACATTTTTTATAGAATTATTGGATCAATATAGCATTACTAATAAATATTTAGATAAGAAGATATGATTACAAATCGTGTTTTTAAAATAAAATGAGTGAATTTGAAATATATTTTTTTGTTAAAAAAACTATAATTTTACAAATAAAAAAATTAGAAATGCTCTTTAATAGAAATGTGCATTTAAAAATTATGTCTTGATCATAAAGACATATTTAAAAATCGTTCCTTGGACATAAAGATATATTTTAAAATCACATATTTAATCTAAAAGTGCATTTTGTAATCATCCCTTTTTCGATTAACATGGATCTTTCAAACACTTATAAAATGACTTAAGATTGTAAAATATTATTTCATGGTATTAGTTTGAATATGTGTTTTCTGTGATTTAAAGGATGCGTGTAAAGAACCGGCAAAGTAAATTTGCCATCATTATCCAAAAAAAAATGAATAATTTATTAAGAATAATACTTGTCATAAATTTTCTTTTTTTTGAAAATATGTCTTGGCTATATTTGCTATGTACACTATGTTTATTTTATTATTTTATTTATTCTTATTTTAAATTAAAAATAAATAATCAAGTAATTATATACGAAACAGTGACAATAAGAACAAGTTTCTCCTAATTTGACGTCAAGTATTTTTTATTAATTAAATATTATTATATTATTTGAAATTTTATTTTTAATTTTCTTTGAAGAAGAGTAACACAATTTTTTTCTTTTTAAATGTGTATTCCCTCTCCTCAATTTTCATCTGTAATCCCACCCTAAATATATATATATATATATATATATATATTTAGGGTTTTGTATTGAAATAGACCCATTTATCCAAATTTTGGGTGGATTTATGAACTGATTATTTCACCCGACTTTATTGAAAGAGTTTATAAAGATCTGAATTTAAACAATTTATTGATGCCAAGACTTAAAGTGATATTGATGCGAAAATGACTTCATACTTATCAGAGTTATCAACCGATTGAGTTTAAAGCAGCTCAAAGTATTATGAAATAGTTGGGAGTCCTATAATTTATGGCCATTGAAGATAGTTCAATGAAGGTGTCAAATATATATATATATATGTGTGTGTGTGTGTGTGTGTGTGTGTGTGTGGATACAAACTCACATAATACCCTGATAAAGGCAAAGCATCACAGTGGACAAGCTGTAGATATATTAATGGAATGTATGAGTGCATTCACACCCTTCTCAGGCAAAGTTAGGTTGGTTCAGTACAAGAAGTAATATGGTTGTGTTATAATTATTAAATATGGGCATGTGATGACTTTCTAGAAGCCAACCCCACAATAATATGACCAGCTTCCATGAAATATAATAAGAAATATAAGAAATTGGGGTCCATCTCAAGCTCTTGTGGGTTGTGATCTTGATAACATGTCTATAATAAATTGCTTCTAAATTTACTTTAAAAAAAATCAAAAAATATTTTCATTCAAATATAAGATTTGCCCCTACCTATCCTTTTTCTTTTATAACTGAGTCAAGATTTAGGATAATCAAAAGTGTTTTTCTTCCCATGGTTCTTTTCGTTGCTATCAATAAGCTTAAAACATTTCAATAATTTATGTACTTTGGGATATATTAATATGTATCATGTCAATAAACAAAAGTAACAGATAGATACAGCAAATTTGCATATAAGATATTTGGTAGTGAATCTAGTAGGGGTCCCAAAATTTTCAAAATTTAATTTTTTACTCATCATTTCATAAGAATCCTTTTTAAATTATATTTTTGCATTTCCTAAGTGATATTTCTAGCTAGATCCACCACTTGGGATATTAATGGACACATTTACCATCCCAAAATTGGTAAAGTAGCATTGCAATGCCTTAATTAAGTATTGATTTGAGACATGTGTCACCTATTTCTGAGCCCATACTCTTGTAAACGCATTTAATGCTCATATTTAATGGATTGATATTGAGGACGGGTCTTGGCATAACGGTAAAGTTGCTTTACTGACCTGAAGATCATGGATTTTAGTTGCCAAAATAGCTTCCCCTTGTGGTGGAGGGAAGGTAAGATTACGTACATCTAATCCTTTTTTAAGCCCATAATTAAGGGAACCTTGTGCACTAGACTAGCCCGTTAATAAATTGATATTAATCTAACAAGGGATCTTAAATTACTAAAGAGAAAAATAGCACACACACGAGGGATCTTCGACTATTATTCATTAATGGTCATAGGATGGACTGCCTCAGATGTCTTATTTACTAAGTTGTTGATCTCCCATATAGATCGGTCATTTTCAGTCATCAACTGATTCAACTCCATATATAAAATTCCTTGCTTTTCAAAACTACCATTTAACTTTTTTGTCTATCACTGTGAAGCTTTCTTTTCCTTTTCGTTGTCTAGATATTTACTCTAGAGGGAGGTGAATAGGGGTATTTAGCAAGTATTGACAACTTTTACAAATTTTAAAAATGTATACTAAAAATTTACAAGTATGTAACATAGTAAAGAGAGAAAGAGCAAACATATCGATTTTTATGAGATTCAAAAAACTTTAAAAAACTTCCTACGTCCTACGTCATTAACTTAATCTACTTGCAGGTGGAGGTCAAACCTTTACAACAAGA
The DNA here is from genome assembly GCA_008638375.1 of Nyssa sinensis. Taxonomy (NCBI): domain Eukaryota; kingdom Viridiplantae; phylum Streptophyta; class Magnoliopsida; order Cornales; family Nyssaceae; genus Nyssa; species Nyssa sinensis. The sequence goes on along the minus strand of CM018048.1, from coordinate 6,433,859 downwards.
GCTCCTCATTCTTTTTCCATCAAAATATTCATTTTTGCCTTACTAGGGTATCACCTACCTACAAAATCTCACCGCAATGAGAAGATACAAAGTTTGTTTATCAACAAGCACTCTTTTTAAGATTGAGTTGGTGCAATATATGCCCATTCTGTACAAATAGATAAGGTGTAAGCTCATAGTATTTAAAATGAGTAAAACTTTTACATCTAAGTTTTCAATGGTCAGATCTAAAGTTAAGAATAGAGATGTAAAAGTGTAAGCTTGTGAAGAGATAAAAATATATACTTTAAAGAACTTATATTTATAACCCTCAAATGAATATAGTTGTTGTATTTCAAAATAGAGTTGTTCCTTCCTTTTTTATCTGTTTAAAATTTAAATTTTGAAGTGTTAGATCGACAAAATTAGTCAACTGAATTATCAACCAATTGACTGGATAAAGATCTGGTCGACTAATCAGATTAACTGATTTGTCTAAAGAGTTTAACATTCATTTTTTCAAAAACAATCAGTCTACGGGTTCTTAGGATCAATTGTCTGGTTTTGATTTACATTGTTTGAGCTTTTAAAAGTTAGTCAACTGAATCTTCTAAAAGGTCCATTTGGTTGGACTATATGTTCAGGCTATTGTCTTAAAAAGGTCACTCGGTCGACTGGTTTGTTCAGTGTAAAAATAAGTCTTATGTATCAGTCGATCGACTTTTAGAACTAGTCGACTGATTTTGACAAAAAGTTCATTCTTGCTTATTTTTCATAGTGTACTATTTTCAAAACCTTTTGATATTTTAAAACTTGAAATGTGACAATGTGTTTTTTTTAAAAAAAAATATTTTAGGGTTTGTTCTTAGTTGATCATTTTAAATAGTAAGAGTTTACGATCAATAATCAATCTAATCCTAAATCACTCAAAACCCAAAATAAGGAAAATAAAAAGTCTTCTCTTGACTTGTATTGACTCCTTAGAGTTTAGTGTGTCCATTTGCTTGAATCATCATGAGAGCATTTCACTTGATTTAATTTCAGCTTTGAAGCATGCACTTGAGTGGAATCCTTAAGCTTGATGGACTTTGTCATTTATTGGTTAATAATATTCTTTGACCCAGATAACCTATTTGCATTGTCACCATAATAAAATATTAGTCAATATAAACAATGTCTTATTATTATCAAAATTACTAAGATAACCTTGCTTGGGAACCCTTAGAACTAACACTTTTCCTTATAATTCAATTAATCAAATGGCGAAAGAGACTGTAACACCCTAACCACGGGTTAGATTATAACTAAGGGTGGTAATTCATGTTCATGTGTCAAGTTCGGGTCATGTTAGGACACATATTCTAGAAATAGTGTCGACCCAAATACAACTCAATTAACTAATCGTGTCAATTTCGTGTTAACGGGTCAAATTCGGGTTAATAGGTTAAACATGTCATTTTCAGATTATGGGTCAAGAGACATGTTTTAATAAACGGGTCAATTTCGGATCAGCTGGGTCAACCCGAACATGGCACGAATAATAATTTTGTTAATCATGTATGACCCAATTTTGACCCAAACACGATTAAGTCCAACCAACAACCGGTTAAGTTTGTGTCAGTTTTTTGTCGTGTCCAATATTGTCAGCCCAAATTATAACGACATAAATCAAATTCATCATAGGACAATAACGGGGAATTTGATTTGGTTGAAAATATTTTGCAAGACCTTTTAGAGCAGATTTCATATGCATCTAATTATGAGTTTTGAAGGTGGGGACCATATGTGATCCAAGAGAACTCTTTTAGAATTTTTTGATTTTGGCATGGGTTTTAAAACGTCTTGTTTTTTGAAATTCATTTGGAAGAAAAAAGAAAATCTTCATCAAGAACTTTTGGAAATTTAGGAGAATTTTAAATTTTGGTTCCCGATTCTTCTTCAACGGAAATGTGCCTTTGTGATGGGAAATTAAAAGTTTCTATCAAATAAGCCAAAGCTTTTTCTTTGTCTTTCCTCCGATTAGCCGATGGTGCCATGAATTTATCTGCAAAATTATTTAAACTTGTTAAAGAACAAAGAAATTTTCTTCTGATTATAAAATATTATTATTGTGTTCAAATCCCAAATTCCCGACGTGAATTTGACAATCTCTTCTTTTGTATCCTGACTCATTCTTTGCTTAAAAATTCCACCATAACCTATGTCAAATTCATTAGTCTCAACTATTTTAAAGGCTTCGTAGTTTGTTATTCCTAAGCATGGCTGAGTTTTGACGTGTTACTTAATATGGTGAACGTGGTATTAAATAACGGTCGTTACGTTACGTATCGATTTTTTGACTATTCTGATACTGATATATCGGTGTTACTAAAATTCACAGCCTTATCGGCTGATACTGTTACGTATCGGCTGCTATGGGCGTTACAGGCCGTTACAGGACCGTTACATCTATTTTATGTTTTTTATTTCAATTTTTTTATTTTTTTTTTCTATAGAATTCTTATGATTTCTATTTTTATAACATTTATATACAAGAAAGATACTTAACAAAATAATCCAAAAATAATTGAAATGGGTTACTAAAACATTCGGGTCAATATGTACTCGAACAGGCCTCTTGGCCTCAAAATTTTTAATTTTTTTTTATTCCATAACTAATCAACTAAATTGATTTCATGTTTATAATTATTTTTGTTATTATTTATATTATTCTTTGTAATGTCACTCAAATTAAATGATATTTCTTATTAGTTTAACTTTAAAATATCCTATATAAATTAATAAAATATCTTCTTAAGTGTTATTTATAAAAAAAAAATCCTTTTAGGTGTTAGAAAATTAAAAATTAATAGTAAAAAAGATTAAAATGTGATGATTGTAATCAAGATATGTGTATCAATGACTTTTATGAGATTTACTAGTAGTTTAAAAAAAATTATGGTTGCGGTTTCCGATTCTCGTTACGAATGACCCGATACCGTTATACCGCTACCACGACCGATTCGTATCCCGCGATCGTGATTTAAATCCATGATGATGAACAATCTTAGTGTGTTGAGATGTCCAGATTAGGGGATGCTTTTGTAGCCATTGGTATAAAGGTTTACAAATAATTTGTAAGTCTTTATAAAATTCAACAACATAATTTGAACTTCCTAAAAATCTTTGGAGTTGAGTTTTATCTTTGATTTCATCAAGGAATTTATCAGCAAATTGAATAGTTCTTTCAATTGGTGTGGAGGTTCCATGTTGAAGTAGTGTCCAAGAAATTTGACTTTTGTTTGGAAAAACTTCATTTTTGAAGTAGAGAAAACTAAACCATTTTGATGAATGATGCTTCAAAATGTTTCTAAATGTTTCTAGTAGTGCTCTTGGATGTTTTTAGAAAATATTAGTATATGATCAATATACACAACAGAAAATTGCGGATATGAAGTGAATATTTCATTCATCATATTTTCAAATTTTGTGGGTGATTTTTGAGTCCAAAGGCCATTACGTTCCATTCATAATGTCGAAATGATATTGTTAAAGCAGTTTTGTACGTATCAAAATCCATATTTAAATTTAATTTTGAAAATACGAAGGCATTAGAAAATCTTTCTAAAAAGTCATTTTGGTTTGGAATTGGGTATCTAATCCACTTGAAGGGAAACATTAAGGGGTTTGTAATTAATTACCAACCTAGGTGTGACTCTCTCAATCTCAACTTCTTTTATTTACATAAAAGGCTGAGCAATTCCATGGAGAATGAGTAGGCCTAATTAATTTTTTATCTAGGAGATTTTGTATTTTTTTCTTTTCGTAATATTCTAACAATTCTTGATTCATTTGAATCCGTCTGGTTTTTGTTGGAATTTGTATTTCACTAAAATATTTTTCATGAGGTAATTCAACAACCGTGTTTCTTCCTGTGCCAAAAAGCATGAGAAATCTCACTGCTACATTCTTAAATTAACTTATTTTGAAAATCATTTATTTTCTTTTGGAGAATTTGGGATTCAAGTTCTTGATTAATTCTCTTAAATTCATATTCATTTTGTAAAAGCATTATATGTTGTTTTTTTCTTTTGTATAAGATTTATGTTGGATTTTTTGCCAAAGGATGATGCTTTTAAAAGATTTAATTCTCTTGATCTTTATGGGCCAATAAATTTGAATGAGATCTTTTTGCCAAAAGCTTTTGTACGAACTCCTTCGTGATTAACTGAGAAAGGTTGAATCAAAGAAAGAAATGAAGTTCCAAAAATAAGACTTTGGTTCAGATTTTTTACTATAATAAAAGGAGTTTTGATGCAAATTCCTTCATTACAAACTTCCTGCATTTGATCATTTATATTTGACATCAAGTGCTGATCCACTAGCTGTAGACAACGTTCCTTTTATATTTTTCAAAATAATTGTATGCAGTTTAAATCTGCACCAGAATCAACTAAAGCAAAATATGGAGTGTTGTATAAACATATCATTTTTTATAAGAAACTTTTGTTATCAAATTCATATATGTTGGATCTGATTCTTGTGGAAGATCATGAAGTTTTTCTTTTTATTCTTATTCTTTTTCTTGTCTTATTGCATTAAAGGCTTATTGTTGGGTATTTTTTAGAATTGATATTTCAGTTTTGGAAATTTGTGCTTTTATCTGGAGACTTCAAATATCTTGCTTCATTTGATTAATTTCAGTTTGAAGATGAGTTAATTGTTTAGTTTTTTGTAAAATTCTTCATAAATTCTTGTGATGTCAGAGGCTTCAAATTTAGGAGTAACTTTTTTTTATTGATTTTGCATAATTAAATTTTTTAGATTTGCTAGATATTGAGTCCTAGCTTGGGGATCTTGGATTTTCTTAGCAAAATCAAGCTTTTAAGAATAATCGAATTTTCTTATCATGCAAGTTTTTTGTTTGTCTTTACAGATTCGATTATTTTGACAATTATTACAATAATGTAATTTATTTTGTCATTTTCTTCTTCTGAATGATATGATTCAGATGTTGAATCATTATCAAGTTATTGGTATGTATGTGCTAATGTGTACGTTATGATGTTTGTATTGGCATATATAATGGAATATTGGTATGTCGATGTATGTAGATGTATGTTGGTGCATTTATTGGTGTGTATGATGGGATATTTATGTGTGTATGAAATTGGGTATATATATTTATGTGTGTATGTAATTGGGTATATATATATCTATATATATATATGTTTATATATATGTGTGTCTATAGACAAGTCATGGGAAGGAGATCCACACATGGGTCTCTACTTTTTGGTGTTGTTAATGTCCAAATGGGATTTTGGATAATATGTACATGAACTCTAGACATTCATATGGACAAATGTATGTTGATGTATAATCTTGTATGTATACACCTAAAATGGGAAAAAACTTTATCCATCAAGTTTTATCGGACATAAATGGATCAGATCTAATATCATTTGAACCATGTATCGAAAACTTTGAAATTATTAAACAATGTTTGAAATAGATAATTTTCGAGGATGGATTAGACTCTTTGTTACTCTTTGGTAATCTTGTTTATGTAATTTTAGTTTTCTTGATATATGATTGTTAATGAAATGGATTGTTCTTGAGTATGATTTGAGAATAAGTGAATATATACATCTAATATATATATATACACACACACACACACACACACACCTACGTGTAAATATTTAAAATGAGTATAGGAAAGAGGGTTGTGGTATGTGATAATCCATTATGTATTTTTGTATTCTTTGAAAGATGTAAGGCTATTTGATGGTAAAATACATAGCTTGATCTTACTAGTGCCATACTCTTTGAATGTATAAAGATATGCCTATGTGTGTAAATGTGATTGAGATTGGTAAATAATGGTATTGAGGTATAAATTGTGATTGAATATGTTGAGGGGTGAATAAGATATTGGAGGTTATAATTGAATGCATTGAGATTCGAATATGAAACTAGAGGATGAGGTAAATTGACTTATATTGATGAAAAACTTATAGAAAGTAAATGTTGAGATCTTGATGATTATGTATTGGATAGAACTTGTGAAATGTTTGCTTGAATGTGACAAATGATAGGGACATTCAAATGACTAAAATGGAGAAATATTATTCTAAGTATAAGACCATGAAATTACTTCATAAATTAATGTATTGTACGTGAAATTAGATTATATGTTGTGTAAATAGATCACATGACCTAAACTAGATGAAAATGAGAGTATTGGTGATCTAGGTTATATCGGTTCTTGAACGATGGTAATTTGTGACTTTATTAGCATGTTTGCTTATAAATTGTGAATTTTATAGATATGGGTATTAAATGCAGAAGGATGTAATGCTTTGTAAGATTGGAATGAAGTCCCTTGTTATGGAAAATTCTAGGGTAAGGCCATGATTATTGTACTGGATCAGATTGTGAAATCCTAATGAACTTAGGTGGGGCATTGTGAATGCCAGATTATGGATTGGAAGTATATAATGGTGCGTGACTAAGTTGGATTTGCATACAGAAGATGGCACCATCCCTTGGATAGTAAGGAACTAGTACAAGGTAAAGAGTCTGTAAGAATGAGGGATGCAGAGCCTGCTTAAAAGGTGCCCAACATGCCAATACCAATGATACCTTATACATTTCCTATCATCCAAAAGCCACGTAGTTTATAAATAAATAATTTTGTAATTTTTTCTTTTGTACTTTTGCGGGCAATGGAAAGTCACATTTTTTTTTAAAAAAATGTAGCAATTATATGCATACAATTTTAATAATTCTTTTAACTTATTGACCAAACTCTTAACAAATTTAATTATATTATTTTTTTTACTTTGTATTTAGGAATGGCAACGGGTCGGGCTTAGGGTCAAGGGAAGGGTGCCCCTTCCCCAACACTGACCCTGTTGATATTCTCCACCCGACCCCATCCTTCCTAGTGATTTATTCCAACTCCAACCTCGTTCATACTCTATGTCCTCGCCCTGAACCCTGTTTTTTTTTAAGGTAAGTTAAAACTTTTTTGTTGGATAAATAAAAAAAAATTATTATAAACACAACCAACACAAAAAACTAGTATGAGAAATCTTAAATTTCATTTTATATAATATGATGTATTGATAAAAATAATATACCTTAGAGATGAAAAAGAAGTTTTGATATATAAACGGGACATGGTTGGATATCATCCTTGACCCTACCATTAGGGGCGCAACTTGGGAGGGCCGAGCTCGGGTTGAGGCATGTCCAAGCCCAGCTCGAGCTTAGAGATAGTCAGCCCAATCTTGAGTCCAAGAACACCAACCCGAGCCCATCCTGAACCAAAATTTTTCGGTATCGGGTTCAATCCGAGCTCGATAGTCACTGCTTATCTTTTGCAAAAAACCATTACCCAAATCAATTGAGAATATGAGAACACCGAAAACCTAACTTGGGATGATTAAATTTCAAAAGGATTCTGGGTTTGTTGAAAAATATTTCTAGAAATCTAGTAGACAATAGATTTCAAATAACAAAATAAGAATAAAATTAATGGATTAGATAAAAAAATCGAAGCCATAATTTGTGTCTCATATGATGATTCCCATGAACACATGCAACAACAAAACACAGCAAACATAGTCAAATATCTCTAAAAAAACATAACGCTACGGAACAGAGCATGAAGGTGTCTTACACCTTTAAAGCGCCTCACAGTTTTTTAGGGGGAAATGGAAAATAATCAGCTTTGGTAATGTACACACGACAAATACCTTTTGCTGAAAAATCTGGCCATGTAGAAGAGGACCCCAAATCTGCAGCAATTGTAGTAGTAGCAAAACTCACTACATCGACATCCTCAGCCTAGATGCTCACATATGTCCTTTCTTTCCTGGCATTAGAGGGTGTAATTGGCAATCCAATGAAAGAGTCTTCCATTGATTATGTAGAATTTTAAAAATTGCTCTGGTACTAACTGTAGGATCCAAAAATTACTCTGATACCAAATACTAAATTGAGAACAAGCAATCAACGAGCAATACAAAAAATAGAAGGAGAAAAATTTGCTTCAAGCAGAACAACCAATATAATTTTATTAAAACAAACCTCAAAGATATCTCACATGGCAAATCCAACATAGTCCCTCATATTTGGATTATGGCTATTTCTTTTACTCTCAATTCGTATAGCCGCCATACTTACGACCAATAATGAATGTTTTACGGTCACACTGCCTCTAAGTGCCGCACACAACCACCACTATTATTTTGGCCACCATTTTATTATTTTTTTGTGGCTTACAACTTAATGTGACAGAGACCCCCCCAACACACACACACACACACACACACACATATATATATATATAACATTAACTTTAAGTCCTATATTGATTAGAACATCTAATCATATACAAACTAATATATCTTATTTAACTATAATTAGAAAACTAACTCTCATTAGAATATTAATCCAACTACAATTAGGACTAACCAAAAAGACTCCAAATATTATTAGGACTCAATAAACTAAATTAAGAAATTTCCTAAAATTTACGTGCTTGGTTTAATTGGCCAACAATACATTCCTTAAACCAAGCTCGCCAAAGTAGCTTCACCGATACTTTCATGAGTAAGAATCTCAAAGTAATTTTTGTCGCTGTAAGAAACTTTTGCGACAGCAATCTGGAACAATCATCTATCTTTATCTTCACACGCGGATGTGGTCGAATCTTGTACTTGACATACAACTTCTCAGCTTATTCAGCATGATCAAAGAACAAATCCATGTTCATCCATTCAAAATCAAAATCAGTAAAACAATTATCCGTGCCAATAATTTCATCATCATAATGATACAGAGCCTGCCAATATTTTAGAATAACAAAATCTTCCTTTCGAACAAAATCTACACCAATAAAATTATTAAGATCCAAACCAATATTGTTGTATGACAAGAATTTATCAAAGCCGATGAAATCATAAATTTCAGACAACTTGGGCTTCTTAATTCTCAAAAATTTTTGAAACTCTAAAAATTATGTCTTTACAAAATCAACATGGCCTTGAGTAAGAAAATTCTCAATACCAATAAAATCAACAAACTTTGGATTGGAATGTCCTTCAATCTCACTATGTTTTGATTCCAAAGTGCTTGGCAAATCAAATAAAGTAACAAGGTCAAATTTTTTAAAATCTTCAACTGTATCAGTACCACAACATGCAAAATTTTTTTCTTTCTCAACAATTAAATTCTCAAACTGAGTAAGCTGAAATAATTCTTCAACATTTCTCCATTCACTAAAAATAATTTCTAACAAATTCAAATTTTCATCACTATGAACCAAAGTTAAACTTTCAACCATACAATTATTTTCATCTTCTTCAACTTCCAAAATATTTCTTCCCTCACAACTAATCTTTTCTTCCTCAGAAATATTGACGAAGCAATCAATATCTGAATCTAAATTCAACACATTATATGAATCATCCCAAATTAGAATGAATTCTAAAAATAATTTTGAATCATCAATCTCTTTATTTTCGTCAAACTTATCTCTTTCAAAATCAATTACCCAATATCTGTCTATGGGAGGTTCATAACCGTTCTGCGGTTTATTTTTATTTGTCGAAAAAAGATCAAACCAAAACTTATGTGGTGGTGGATAGTTTTGTGTGCAAAAAAAAGTATTCCAATGTGCCCAATATATTGTCTTCCTTATTATCTGGTAGAACCATTTAACTTTTTTCTTATAAAGTTCTTTTGATAAACGCTTCAATGCAATATCCAATACATTAAATACATTGCAAGCATTAAGATAGAGTGTAACATGATGTAACTACTCATCAATATTCTGACCACATACTCTTAAAATCTCAAACTTTTGTCTATTAACCAAGACTTTCTCCATAATTTTAAATCAACAATTTATTTAAATCACGTACCTGAGTTTGTTCAAAAATTGATCTCGTCGTCCCTTTTTTTTTTCTTCAATCTGATCAAGCTGGCCTCCCTATCAATTAAACCAGAATTTTTTTTTTTTTGCTTCACAAGTATTTGTAACTCTGCAAGATATTTTTTCTGATCCAAACAGCAGTCGAATTTCAATCGAACAGCTCTTCAACAAACCACTCAAAATCGCAATTTTAAGTAACACAAGAATTACAATTCTCTGCAATAATTCAAGACCGAGACCAAACTTTGATTTTTCGCAACTTCCCAAGATCGAGACAAGACTCTGATAAATTATCCCCAAGATCTTAATTGGCTCTTCCAATAATCTCAAGATCAAACTTGGTTCTGATAAATTACCCCAAGATCGTAACTGGCTCTAATACCAAATGTTAGAGTTAAAATCGCTCCGATACCAACTGTATGATCCAAAAATTACTCTGATACCAAATACCAAATCGAGAACAAGCAATACAAAAAATAAAAGGAGAAATATTTGCTTCAAGCAGAACAACCAATATAGTTTTATTAAAACAAACCTCAAATATGTCTCGCACGGCAGATCCAACATAGTCCCCCATATTTGGATTATGGCTATTTCTTTTACTCTCAATTCTTATAGCCACCACACTTACGGCCAACAATGAATGTTTTACGGCCACATTGCACACAACCACCACTTTATTATTTTTTTGTGGCTAACAACTTAATATGACAGAGACCCCCCCCCCCACATATATATATATATATAACATTAACTTTAAGTCCTATATTGATTAGAACATCTAATCCTATACAAACTAGTATATCTTATTTAACTATAATTAGAAAACTAACTCTCATTTGAATATTAATTCAACTATAATTAGGACTAACCAAAAAGACTCCAAATATTATTAGGACTCAATAAACCAAATTAAAAAACTTACTAAAATTTATGGGCTTGATTTAATTGGCCAATAGATTATCCTTCTGAAATAGACCTAAGCTTGAGAATGACTACTTTTCTTACATACCACCTCAAAATCCTCCTCTAGTTCCACATTTTCCTCATCTTGACTCATTGCACCACAAACGCCAGAGATTGTAGATGGAGAGAAGGCCGGAGATCTTAGATGGAGAGCAGTCGGATATCGCAGACGGAGAGAAAGTTGGAGATGGCGAACGAAAATCCCAGAGATGCAAAAAGCTACGACTAAGGTTAAATTGTTGACAACTTGATGTCTTGCAAGTTGCAACTGAGCTACATACGAGGGGCAATGGATGGTTAGATTAGAAACATGTTGAATCTAACGGTTGTAAAAAAAAATACTATGTTTGGGCTCCGGCATCCCACGCCCAGGCTCAACTCGATTTTAATTCGGGCTTTGAATTTAAGCCCAGGCCGTCCTGAACTTGATAAAACATTGCCTGGGCCCTAATATTTTTGGGCCGGGTTCGGACTGGCCATCCGAGTTGCAGCCCTCTCTTTTATGAACTCCAACATGATTTTAAAATTTTAATTCGATTTCACCCTTATCTCATTTATAAACATTCATACCTGTCCATTGGGGCAGGCCTGCGGGGTGGGTCAATTTGTCCTAGTTGAATTGCTTTCCACTAATCAAACGGAGCCGAGAGAAAGAATAAAGAAAATGAAAAATACCAAAATTTCAAAACCCTTGGATGTCGATGTCGTTTCAGTCTTCAGAGTCATATTTGAACGTTTATATTTACCAGACCAAAATTATAATTAAAATAATCCAATTTTTACCTTCTTCCCCAATTGAAACTTCAAAATTCAAAAACGAAGGGTGTAGACTTGACGCCAATTGAACTCTGCAGGCCAACAATTAAAGCTGGCGAAAGCAACTCAGTCGACAAGTCACCGGAATCTCTGGTTCCCCTGTAATCTCAGAACGGTCAGCCCCAGTTGGGTTCGTTGCGTAAAAAAAACCCTTTAATTACATGTGTCTCTATATATATTTGTGGAATCTCTCGTTTTGGTGTATTTCATTTGTCGAGCATTGGTTTCGCAAGTTCTTAGATTGATTGGTTTGCCCCAAATCTGCAAGATTTACCCACTGTTTGGTTGCTGAAGAAGTTCAAGAAAAGAAAAGAAAATTTGAATCTAATGTTTTATGTTCTTTTGGTTGCACAAAATGAAAAGCTTTCAGCTTAACTAAACCAGTGGTTGTATTATTTTCAGTTAATTGGAGTTATCTTTATCGGGTCCGAAACAGTGAACTGTTTGATATACATCATTCAATTTCTCTTCTCTGCTTCATCGATCTCTCAGCAACCGAACAGAACGTTTGTTTATTTTGCCAACATGTTTTTAGAATGAAAGAACATAGCTCAGTTTTGCAATTTCATTTTCTTCAGGTTTTGGTCCATTGGGCTACACCTCCGTGTAACTTGGTCGACAAACATGTCCCTTCTCAGTAGGTTCTTTTACAAACGACCCCCTGATGGCCTGCTTGAATTTGTTGACAGAGTATATGGTAGTGAAGTTTCATTCTTTGATCTTAAATGCTAATATTGATGCATTTTATTTTATGTGTTAGAAGTTGCTGATACATTATTTTCTCTGTTGTGTATGTGTGTGTGGGTTTTATGTGTATCTTTGCAGTTTTTGATTCTTGCTTTTCAACTGAAGTTCTGCCCGATGGAATCTACCAACTTTACTTGCATGAAATCATAACCGAATTACACGAAGAATTCCCAGAGTCGTCCTTTCTTGCTTTCAATTTCCGTGAAGGCGAGAAACGTAGCCAATTTGCAGAAATATTGTGTGAATATGATGTTACTGTCATGGATTATCCACGACAGTACGAGGGTTGCCCCCTCCTACCACTGTCTTTAATTCATCATTTTCTTCGTGTTTGTGAGAGTTGGCTTTCGCTTGGGAATCACCAGAATGTTATTCTGCTTCATTGTGAAAGAGGGGGTTGGCCTCTCTTGGCATTCCTTTTGGCTAGTTTCTTGATTTTTAGAAAGTTGCATAGTGGAGAGCGGAAGACTCTTGAGATTGTCCATCGAGAGGCTCCTAAAGGTTTGTTACAGCTGTTTTCACCATTAAACCCATTCCCATCTCAGCTTCGTTACCTCCAATATGTATCAAGAAGAAAGCTATCTCCAGAGTGGCCTCCCCCTGAACGAGCTCTTTCTTTGGATTGTCTCATTCTTCGTGCTATTCCAAGGTTCGATAATCAAAATGGATGCAGGCCAATTATCCGTATTTTTGGTAGAAATCTGCTTAGCAAGGGTGGGCTATCGACCCAAATGCTATTTTCCATGCCCAAGAAAAATAAAAGTCTTCGACATTACCGCCAGGTAAAGAGAACTTGTTGCTTGCATGATCATTTTTATTAATTTCTACTTCTTGTATTAGCGGGTGCCAAAACGAATGTTTTTCTATTGCAGAAGGACAGTGATGTAATTAAGATTGACATCCAGTGTTTGGTCCAAGGGGATGTTGTATTGGAGTGTGTCCATTTGGACTTGGAACCTGAAAGGGAGGTTATGATGTTTCGTATAATGTTCAACACTGCTTTTATTCGATCCAACATCTTGGTGCTCAACTGTGAGAACTTGGACATTCTTTGGGACTCAAAGGCTCGGTATCCAAAAGGCTTTCGAGCAGAGGTGAATATTTCATGAAAATTTAGGTTGGCTATTTGAAGAATTTATTTCATTTATATCACCCATAAAATCATTAAATTATAATTTCAGGTTCTTTTTGGTGAGGTTGAGAGCATCTCCCCCCCAAGAGCTCCAACTACAATGTTAAATGGTGAGGAAAAAGGTGGATTGCCCATTGAAGCTTTTTCTAGGGTTCAAGAACTTTTCAGTGGTGTTGAATGGGTTGATAGCGGTGACGATGCTGCTTTATGGTTATTCAAACAACTATCAGTCCTAAATGATGTGAAGGAATTGTCATTATTGCGAAGTAGAGTGAGTGCATATTCATCACCTTTCGACTCCGAAGAAGAAAATAATGCATCTAGTATTGCTGATAGTCTGGATTTTCTGGACTCTGAAAAAGTTGGTAACCTAACATACACCGCTGCACCAGGGGTGAATTTCCATGATGATCCTTCATCTCAGGATTCTGCTTCAGATGAAACATATGATTCTAAGCCTCCTGCTGATCCGGCCAAGCTATTTATATCCGACGCTGTTGATTCAATTCTTTCACCTTTGGAAAGTGATGGTCAATGTGATGTAGATGTTGCACTAACACCTTCAAATCAAGTGCTAGTTGAAACTGTTCCCTCCTCTCTGGAGCAGCAATCTTCAGTTCCAAGTGAAAAAACTCTGCCTTGTCCGGTTCCGCCACCACCACCTCCATTACCTCCCTCTGCTGATTCTAGTACCAGTGCTCCTCAACCACCACCTCCATCTCTACCTCTCCCTATTTATTCCAGTTTAGCAATTCCACCACCACCACCTCCACCTCCCCCTATTAACTCTACTAGAGGACCTCCACCACCACCACCTCCCCCTCCCCCTATTAACTCTACTAGAGGACCTCCACCACCACCACGACCACCACCTCCACCTCCACCTCCCCCTATTAACTCTACTAGAGGACCTCCACCACCACCACCACCACCACCTATCAGTTCTAGTAGAGGACCTCCCCCACCTCCACCTCCACCTCCACCTCCACCTCCACCTCCACAACCTCAACCTCTTGTCAATTCCAGCAGAGGACTTCCACCACCTCCACCACCACCTCCCCCTCCGCCGCCTAGTAATTCCAATAGAGGATTTCCACCACCTTGTTTTTCTGGTAGAGATACTTCAATTCCATCACCCCCCACTACCATTAAAATCCCTTCACCGCCACCTCCACCTCCACCACCTCCTCTTCCACCTGTAACACCCTCACTTCCCACTAGTGGTAGAGGCCCTCCACCACCACCACCTCCACCTCCGCCTCCCCCTTCCATCTCTTCTAAGGCCCCCCCACCACCTCCTCCTTCTATCTCTTCTAAGCCCCCCCCACCACCTCCGCCACCTCTGCCTCTTTCTAGATCTAGTCAACCATCTCTGTCAGCTCCTACACAGCCACTGCCCCCTAATAACCCCCCTCCACCTCCGCCTCCGCTTCCTTCAGGTCATAATCCAAGCACTGGCACAAGGCCGCCACCACCTCCACCTCCTCCAGGAGTTTCTTGGCAAGGTTCGATTCCCCCACCTCCACCACAAGCTCCAAAGCCCCCTAATGCCCCTCCTCCACCTCTAGGTCGTGGTCCAGCGGCACCAAGTCCACCTCCACCACCTGGAGCAAAGGGCTCTCTCGCACCACCGCCGCCGCCTCCATCAACTGGAAGGGGAAGAGCCTCTATTGGGTCAACAAGTCATGGAAGAGGTCGAGTTGCAGCAGGTTCTTCAATTCCCCCTAGGAAAGCTTCATTAAAGCCCTTGCATTGGGTGAAAGTTACACGAGCAATGCAAGGCAGTTTATGGGCTGATTCTCAAAAACAGGAAAATCAGTCAAGGTATGTGGATTTGAAATTTGTATATCAAAATTAAATGTCTCATTCTGCACTTCTACTTTTAGAAGGTGCAGAAGTAATTTGTTCAATTTCTTGGACATTTAAATTAGATATTTAGTTTTCTTTGGTATTGGATTGCATCTTTATAGACTTTGCTAGCTTTGTGGTTCGCCATTGTATGTCATATTGCAACCACTGTTGTTAAACTTACTGAAGTTTTTATGTTTTTATTATGGATTACCTTTTCTTCCACCTTATCCATATTTGATAAGGTGCACTCCACTGCAGGCCTATGTGCTGGGCTTTCATACATTATTTTTTTATAATCTTTTTCTTTTATTTGCTTTGGCTTCCCTAGTAAAATTTTGATGTCACATGATGAAAGTTCTTGGTAGGGCCCCTGAAATTGATATATCAGAACTTGAAAGTCTGTTCTCAGCAGCTTCTGCTTCAAATGGAACTGATAGAGGTGGAGGTCGACGTGGTTCTAAAATCAACAAACCAGAGAGAGTGCAATTGGTAAGTGACCTATACATATATTTTTATTTTCTCAGTAGTTTCGGTAGTTGGAGATGAATACCCATGAAATTAAAGAAAAATTCTATTAAACTATTAGACCAATTATGCTTTATGAGACATAGTGTTGAGTTGTTAAGAAACAACATATTCATAAAATGAGTGTAGTTAAAATATGGATGTTGAGACGATTGTATTGAGAGACAAGAAAGGATAAAATAAGGATTGAACATATCTGTGTGATAGAGTGGAGCTAGTTCTAATTGAGAGAAAATTGTTTAAGATGGTTTGGCTTTAGTAAGAAGAGTGACATGATACACATGGAGGGTAATGTTAGAGGAAGAGAAAGACCAAAATTAACGTTGTTGAGGTTCAAGTTGTCGAAACGTGTAATGAAAGCCGTATCATTTTTTAAAAAATGCGTATCGTATCGAGTATCATATCGTATATCATAAGATACGTGTATTTTTTTAAAATACATTTATATATATATATATATATGCATATATCATTATATATATAATGTTTAAAATGATATAAATAATATTTCAATTTACTTGTCATAAAAATTAGATATATATTTATTATTATTTATTCAATAATTAAAATTAAAAGTAGTACCAAGCATAGTTATCTCATTTTCCACATATGTTGTATCATTTTTAGATAGTGTTATATATAAACAATGTTTAAAATGATAAAAATAACATTTTAACTTCTTATAAAAAAAAATCAACTTAAATTTCATACAATACAAGAATTAAGATTTATAAATACTACGAGTTTCAAACCAAAATTTAATAATCCAATTTTTCAGCAAAGTTCACCAATGTCAAAATTTAAAGACAAAATCTAAACTTATTCATTTTTATAATCTATTGCATTTTCATCTTAATATCCAATTTCAATGACATCGATATTATCATCGTCGTTGTTATTCATTTTTCTTATTTAACTTCTTATATGTGTTCACTTATCATGTATCTTGGGTGTATCGCATGTACGTGTTCAAAACAAAAAATGTATATAAAAAAAGGGGTCAAAACAACGTTGTTTAGCCTAATTGGGTGTATCGCATGTATCTTGTGCATAGAAACGTATCATAAGATACATATTGCGTATTGTAAGATACGGTGCAAAAAGATACAATTGTAAGATACGTATCGTTTTATGTCCGTATCGAAACGTATCATAAGATATGTATCGTGTATTGTAAGATACTAACAACTATGGTT
This sequence comes from Nyssa sinensis, assembly GCA_008638375.1. NCBI lineage: Eukaryota > Viridiplantae > Streptophyta > Magnoliopsida > Cornales > Nyssaceae > Nyssa > Nyssa sinensis. Next base: position 6,416,719 of record CM018048.1, on the reverse strand, counting down.
GAGGTAATAAACAAATACATGATAACCTGTGGTGTAATTGAATCTATGGTACTAGAATGAGCTGAATGCCGAAACGGGATTCATGTAGCCATTCCAAATAGTTGATGCAAGTTTTTGTTGAAAGCTTTTAATTGTATTTTTTGATAATGTGATTTGGTGCATATGATGATTATAATGGGGGTGGGAGGTTGAATTATATTTATAATTTAATTATTTTAACTATTAATTTAAACTCACTTGTATGTCAGTGCTGGTTTTCTTTGGCCCAATGCAGGGGCCTTTTAGCTACATTTTGATATCTAGGAAAATATAAGCCAACGATTGCGCATTTGATTATGTATGCATCATGTGAAGTTATTTTGCTTTATTATTTTATTTTTGTAATGTTCGACTTCACAACTAACCTTGGGCTTAAACTTCCTTGTCATGTACCAAGGAAGTTTTTCAATGATTAGTTCTTAGATGACTAGACTTTGAAGAATATATAACACTAGGTGGCTTTCCAGAGGTTATGAGTTAACACAACCTTGAACACTATTAGGTGGCTTTTTGAGATTATAGGTCAAAAAATGGGACACCTTTTGAGGCTGTGGAAGTGGTGGAGATTGATTAGAGCATGTAAAGCATTTCTTGATGGAAAATAAAGTTTGGAAGTGAGCAAGATGTGGTGCACGATTAAAATGAGAACCCATGTCAATACTTTGATGTAGGTTGCTATCTTGCCTTGTTTTCACGAATCCATGTAGTAGTAATAAACTTTTTAATCCGCATTAGAGAAATGGTTGGCTCAATGGATCTAATTGGGATTTAACTTTTTTTTTATACTTATTTGTAAGAATTCAATTTCTGATGGGTCTAGTTTCTTTTTTTTTGTGACAAGTAAACTTTTATTAAAGAAGCACCAGGTGCACCCAATTACAAAGAGCTAAGGCTCAAAACACACAAGAGTGTAAAAAGGACAAAAAGCATAGAATGACCCCCCGACAACCAAAAAAAGAGGGATCGCAGAACCAAATTTTTAACTGTCCATAAAGGAGCTTCAACCCCCTTGAAAACTCTATTATTTCTCTCTCTCTCCATATGCTCCACCAGATCCAAAGAGGAGTTAACAACCACGCCTTTCTAGCTCTTTTAGAGGGAGACTTTCCTCTCCAAGCTCTAAGAACATCCAACGTGGATTTTGGCATGACCCAACATGTCCCAAACAAACCAAGCAAGAGTGCCCAAATCTCCCAAGTAAACGAACAGTGAAAGAGAAGATGATTTACCTTCTCTTCGTGGCTCTTGCAAAGACAACAACGATTGACTAAAATTTGCCCCTTTCTTATCAAATTGTCCATAGTTAGTATCCTCCCCCAAGCTACCGTCCAAACAAAGAAGGCAACCTTCAAAGGAGCTTTAGGGAATTGCCGACTCCTCTCACCCAACAAAAGGAGATAATAAGACTTTACAGAAAAATCTCCCCCCTATACACCCAACAAGAAAGGTCCTCTCCTGAATCAGAAGAGTTTTATACAAAAAAGAATAAAACTCCAGGACTTCCTCCATCTCCCAATCATGAAAGGACCTAATAAATGAGGCATCCCCCACCAAGGAATTGTAAGACCTTCTCAAGTAATCCCTAACAGTAGCTTTTCTGTTGACTGCTACCCTACATAAACACGGGAATGCTATAGAAAGCAAGCCCCGATCACTCCAAACATCCGACCAAAAACTCATTTGACTTTCATCGCTCGGGCAAATATTGGGTACTTTCCTGCACGTGGATATTGATCTCATTGTTGGGAGTATTGGTCCGGGAGTACTCAATATTTTTTCCCATCGCCCACCTCCCATCTAATGTGTTTCGAAAATTCATTCCAGTCATTTCTAATGCTCTTCCAAACACTAGACCCATAAGTTGATCTAACTACTTTAGAACAACAATCTCCATCTTCCACCCCATATTTACGAGCCACCACCCTTCTCCATCCTTGCCAAATTTCCATAACCACTTGCCTAGCAAAGTCTTATTGAAGAGCCCAAACTTTCGGATCCCCAAACCCCCCTCCTTTATCGGCTTGCAAATAAAATCCCAATCAAGCAAATGATACTTAAATTCATCTCCCATCCCCACCCCCCAGGAAAGAATCCCAGTCAAGCAAATGATACTTAAATTCATCTCTCATTCCCCCCCATAAGAAATCTCTATGTAATTTCTTTAATTTATTTGCCACTGACACCAGGATAGGGAAAAAAGACAAAATAAGTGGGGAGGCTGGAAAGAGTGCTCTTCAAAAGAGTAAGGCATCACATTTAGATAAATATTGCTTCTTCCAACCTGCCAAGCGCCGTTCAAATCTTTCAGTAATCACTGTCCCATATCTTGGAGGCTCTAACTGAGGCTCCAAGAGGTAGCCCCAAGTAATTAATCAGCAGAGACCCAAGACGGCATCCTAAAATACCTTGCAAGAGTTTTACAATCTTCCACATTCTCAATTCCCACCAGCTCACTCTTGTTGAGGTTTATCTTTAAGCCTAAGACTGCTTGAAAACACACCAAATTACATTTTAGATACCTCATTTGACACGGCTTTGCATCACAAAAGACAATAGTGCTATTGGCATACAGCAGGTGAGAAACCTCAATGGGCGAGGCTTGCTCATACCCTTCTAGACATCATTCCACTGAAAGCATCCATCACCATAATGAAAAGATATGGGGATAAAGGATCCCCCTGTCTCAACCTTCTTGAACTGGAGCAAAATCCTTCAGCTGTGCCATTGCACTAAGATTGAGAATTTCACCGAAGAAACACAAAACATTATCCAGTCTGTCCATTTAACCCCAAAGCCCATCCTCTCCATCATATAATTAAAAAAAATCCCAATTTACATGATTGTACGTCTTTTCCACATCCAATTTGCAAATCAGCCCTTTCCTTCCACACTTTAACCTTGAATCAAGACATTCATTAGCAACAAGCACTGCATCTAAAATCTGACGACCACCCACAAAAGTATTTTGGGCCTCTGAAATAATGTATCACCTTCCGAATCCTTAAAGCTAAAGTCTTAGATAAGAGTTTATAGAGACTCCCAACTAGACTAATAAGGCGAAAATCCTTCAAATCCATAGCTCATGCTTTCTTTAGAATTAAAGCAACGAAAGTGGCATTCATACTTATCTTAAAAACTCCCGTGCTGAAAAACTCAGAAAAGATAGCCATCAAATCCCCCCTAACAACTTTCCATTACTTTTGAAAGAATGCCATGGTCATGCCATTTGGGCCTGGGGCTTTATCACTGTTACAACTATTCAAGGTTGTGACTATCTCCTCTTCTGAAAATGGTCTTCCGGCCAATCTCTCTCCTCAGTCGAAATTTGTTTAAAGTCCAAGTGTCTAACCCATTCACCCTAGGACGCCACTGCCCTGAGTCAGAATACAATTCTTTCTAAAAATTTATAATACCTTCCTTGGCATCTTCATTTGAAATTTCCTGATCTGTAATAGAGATCCTCCCTATGTAATTATTCCTCGTTTGAGAATTTGCAAGCCTGTGAAAAAACTGTGTTTTGTCCCCCTTCTTTAAGCAAATGGCCCTTGATTTTTTTTTTGCCAGCTTTTCTTTTCCAACCGGACCAGCTGCTCAAACTCAACTTTGCGCTTTTCTGTCAATTGCCAATTTGCTTCCAAAAGCCCCTCCATCTCCTCCAGCTCATCCAGGCCTTCTAATCTCTTCCATGGCCACTGATTTCCTCCAACTCAGATTGCCAAAGCTTTCCTTATTCCATTGTTTTAGTTCATTCTTCAAAAGACCCATTTTCTTTACCAGAACATAACTAGCGGAACTTCCACAGAAAATCCCTGCCACTAACCTTCAACAAGATGCACAAAACCATCAACCCTCAGCCACTTATTCTCAAGACGAAATGGGGTTCTGCCCCTGCTAATGCCCCACAGTCCAACAGTAAGGGAACACGATCAGATGCAATTCTAGGAAGAGCCATCTGACTAACATCTTTAAATTTCTCCTCCCAATTGCCAGAAATCAAGAAGCTGATCAATTCTGGAATGCGTAGGTGGTTGTATGTTATTCTGATGGTCTAGTTTTATTTTTGTATTGTTATGTTTTACATTTGGTACTGGAAAGCACAATCAAAGCTACAATTTTGTCATTAAAATTGTAAAGATTATATGAACTTTTGACCACCAAAAGTTAGCTCAAGTGGTATCTCCTCCACCTCCCAAAGAAGAGATTGAGGGTTTAAGTCCCAATTGGGACATGTGTGTGTCTCTTACTGTCACCTATCAAAAAAAGAAGAAGAAGATCTTTTGTGTTATAATTCTAGTCAACACAATTTAAAATGGAAATTGAGAGAATATATGAACAAGGTTGACAAGTCAAAACACTTGTTTAATTTTGACAAAAAGGAAGAGAAGTGCTGCCGGAACCTCCTTATCTTTGTCTTGAATATAGAAGTAGAATGATATGCTTTTGAGTTTTTCGACATCAACTTCCCCATGCACCCTGCGAAGACTGAAATAAAAAACTTTAAGGTCCGACAAAACACATTTTTATATTCTCTCTCAGACAAATGGAGTCCTTGAGATCATAACCTTTAAGTCTCTCTCATGCAACTTTCATTTTTAAGATGCATTATTGTGAAGAAGATATAATACATAATCATACAACCAACTTCTTGTTAAACTTAGATACTTTGACATATGTCTATGCAAACACCTATGAATTTCACACTACTATGGGAATATGTTGTAATTCCAATTTCCTAGTAGCATTGGTTTATTATTAGGAGGTGAAACAAGTGTGACTCAGTCTGCCATCTTCTTTATAATTCACTAACTTTTGGGTCATGCATGTTGAAGAATTCATCCTTAAGTTGTTTCAGGTTGAAATGTTCTTATGCCTCATTTAAGTCATCAATGCATTTTCTAAGTATTCCCCCTGTAGTTTAGAACTTGTATTGAATTAGTATACTTAAGGTCAAGTTGTCACTGAATTATCAGTTGGGCTAAATATAGAGTACGGCCAGTTGAAAGAGAACTATATTCATGTAATGAGTTGTACACTTATGTTTGGGGTAAGTGAACAGACGTGCCATTCTCCAGGCCTATCCCTCAAGAGACATCTGCAGATGCCACATCTAGTCGAATGGTTAGGATAATTATCATGCATTATGGAAGCCCAAAACAATGGTTATGAGTCACATGACAATTAGGAAACCTTTTTGGTCATAGAAAAAGTGTCCGTGGTAGTTTTAGTTGATAGGTTATTTTAATTATTTTTGGTTTTGATAGGTAAGTGGCCCTTGGGGTGAGAGTTGAACTTGGGACCTTGAAGATATTACCCAAGCCTCTTCCTTACCCATCCAACCACAAGGGTTATAGGTTTTTTTTTTAAATTATGGGTCATATTATTGGGTGTTTTTTATTGATGGGTTTTATATTTGAAAGTCGGGAAGTTACTGTAGTGGGTATTGTTCATGCTTCTGTAGGGGGTTCTGTTCACATCACTGTAGAGTGTAGTGGGGTACTGCTCATGCTACCGTAGTAGCGAATTAGTTTGGTTATTTTTATTTTTCTAGATTTAACTAAGGGTTGAGATTAGTCTAATTTTAAGGGTCAGGATTTATTTTTGTTATGGTTTTAAAATCTATTAATGGGCTTGTAATTCATCTTTTTTTGGATTAGTGAATATTGTATTGAGAATGGCAGCCCTGGTGCTCTAGTTGTTAGTCTGTGAATCTTGTGATTGATTCCCGTTCCCTTTTCTTCTTTTCTCTCTCTTCTACCTATTGTTGTATCTTCTTCTTTCCTCTATTATTCTAATTGATTTGCAATAGAGACTGCTTGCTGTTTTATACTTAAACTACACATTAAACTATAAAAACAACTCCCACAAAATCTAGTTATCTTTCGAAGCCCTGTCCAACTGATTCTTGAGCAAACCTAATTTATTTCGTAGCAAACCCTAACTCTAATCTCTCAACAATGCTGGAATCCTAAAATGTCCCGCATCATTTCTCCTGGCAGAGATGTTGGAGAGGGAAGCAAGGGTCATGAAGAAGGCTGGTGTTCTAAACTACTTCAGTTGAGGATAATCTGTTACATGATTATGTCAGAACTTTAATACTAAGATAAATTGTAGGAATGTTTATGGTTCCCCTTTTGAAAGTTAAAGGTGGTCTCGCATGGGGAGCTCATTGGCCTCATTCTCATCACACTACTTCAGTTGGGTGACTTGGGTCCCCGAATAACATTCCACATGCTTCTGACTCTTCACTCTCATGACAGGAGTTAGAATCAATTTGCTGTCTTACGACTTGTATAGAGCCATTCGCTATGTTCACTGCCTTTGTTTCTTTTGCCCTCTCAGGTATCTTTACCATTGATTATAATTTATAATACATCTTTCACTTCCTTTAGTTCTTCCTGGATCAGTAATTTTAGAGCATCTGATCATGTCACTTGTACCTTTATTTGTGTCCTTTAAAACTTGATAAGTAGATACAAAAGTTAGGATTGGAGATGGATCCCTGTCCTCAATGTTTGGAAAAGGTGCCATCTCAATCACCTAATCTATGGCTCTTTGTTTTGCCTATCACAATCCATTTTTTTTTATTAATCTTCCTTCTGTGAGTATTATAACCCAAATATTTTAACAGTAGTACTACTTTCTATCCATCTCATTTTGTTTTTTAGGACTTTGGAAACAAAGAGAATGATCAGCAGTCGTAAAGCAAGCACATCAGTTGAAGAGTCATGTTATCTCCTCTGCTAAAGCAGTTGATTCAGTGGCATGGATATTAGGCCATCTGTCGATTCTTTCCTTGTTGAGAATCTTTCTTTCTTTAGTCTTTGGGTCTAACAATCTATTACAATTAGGTAAATTTGGCTCAAAGATTTATTCCTAAAATGCTCATAATCATTAATTGTTGAGAAAGTAGATTCATTCATTAATTCTGATGGAAAATGAAAGGGCAAATATTGTCAACATTTAATGAACATTTGACTTTTTGTGTTTGTCAAATGTCAAATGACAATTCTTCCTTCACCTTCTTCCTTTAAAAACAAAAAGAGAGAGAACTGAACCTAAAATATTTCCCTCATTCCGCTGTCTCTCCTAGCTGGTTACCAGTGCAGTTAAAGGCAAAAGGCGCCCTTATAGTGCTGAAGTCCTTCGTTGCCTAAAAAGTGGAGTGACAAAAGCGCTAGCCTGAAGAAGCAAAGCGCTATCATATAAAAATAATTTAAAAATATATTAGACGTTAAAAGTTAATTCATTCTAAATTTAAAATAAATTTTTTTATAATAGTTATCAAATAACATTGAAAAGTTCAATGTAAAGGCCACATGATGTATTTAAGTGATGGGACCATTATAATTTTGTGCTTTCTTCTCAATGAATATTTTAAGTTTTGTCATCTATCTAGGTCTTAAATAGAATTTCTTTTTGTGAACTAGTTGGTTTAAATAATGTAGAAGACAACCGAACCTGAAATATTTTCCTCATTCTGCTATCTCTCCTAGCTGGTAACATACTTTTGCTCTTTTTTTTCGTCACAACTCATTCTTTTAGTTTTAGTGGTCTACTACCTTTCCTTGTGTAGTGAAATTAAATACTGTTATCTATTTTCTACTTAAACTTATTTGTTATTTTTTACTCGTGTGAATTGTTTTAAAATACATTTTTTAAATAAAATTCAAAAATCAAAATACTTAATGCCTTAATATTTGTGCCTCGCCTCACGGGGGGGTAGAACACCTCGCCTTACTCTTTAGCTTTTTAAAAAGTAGTTACACATCAATACAGCTCAAACTATAAGCTAATAGCAAAAAGCATAGAATGCATGTAATATGGTTATATCAATTAATTCTATTAACGCTACACAAGAAATTGTCTTATTCTTTTCTTTTCATTGAAAAAAAAATATGAACATAGGGGGAGCAGAAATAGGAAAACGTAAGAAAAGAAGATGCTCGAAATAGAATGGGTCTTTAACTTTTAAAAGGAGATCCATAACTAATGTTATAAAGCCTTATCTGTAGTTGACTTTTTAAAGGACAATGTACATCCTTGTAATAAAAAATGCTTCTTTTAAACTACAGCAAATAGTAAAAAAATGAAATAAAAGGCATCATGTTTCCTCTTCTAGTGAGACGTTTGCCTTTTGCACAAAAAACGTGCTTTTTGTGCCTTAGGCATAGCCTAGCCCCCCTCAAGCGTACGCTTCCCAAGGGGATCACTTTATTTTCTATGCCTTGAAGCTTTTTTCTTATGCTTCTCCTTAAGGTGTGCCTTGAAAATGCTTTTTAAAACACTGATTTTGGTAAAACACTTTCATGTTTCTTTTCCTCCAAGTTCGAATAAAAGTACTGCACCCTTTGTTGTTGCCCCCCCCCCCCCCCCCCCCCCCCGGGGTGCTACTTCATTACTGGTTATTGATGGTTCCTTACTTTTTGATAGTAAAGTCGGTGTATTTGTGAAACATTAAAGTGGTCTCCTGGTTCTAATTTTTTTTTTCATCTTGTGGTATTTACATGATGCAATAGGAAAGTTAAAGTTCCTACGAAGAGTTTTCATTACATTTTATGCAAGTTGCGGATGTGTAATAATATACCTTTTAGTCTTCTGCGGTATGGAACAATATGCTCAGACCAAGTATCGTTTCTTTCAAATCATGAACTTCTATGGATTTGCAGTTCCCTAAATTCTAATTTGACCTACTAGATTCTCCCTTGCTTTAATAATCCAGTCACAGATTTCCGTATCTTTGACACCAACTAGTAGAACTTTCATGAATGTTCTAATAATTCCTGAAGCAAACCCAAATAGTCTGATGGAAAGTCTAAAAACTTGCATCTATGATTGTCAATATTAATATGTATAGCGACTAATGTGAAGCTTTATTTAAACAAGATTAAGAATTATATTTGGGAAAATTATGATAATCTGGAAAATAGAAATTATAATTCTGTATTTATTTTCTGTGCACGTTGCGAGATGTTGCAAAAAGTTTTATTATTTCAAGGTATCAAAATTTCTTTTAGAAATTTCTAAGCTGATTTAATGGTCATAGTATTAATGAAAACGGGGTGTCCTGCATATCTGCTTTCAGTATATAATTCCAGCTGTGTAACAGCATTACGTTTTTTTCACTATTGCCCAGGAAGGGAACATTTTATTGGAGAATAAAAGGTTAGCACGTTATACACTTCATATTGCTGCATAAATTTTACTGCACCCAAATGAGTAGACACTCTAGTTTTTCAATCATGGAATGGTTTAATTCTTCCACACTCTTTTCAATTTTGCGAGATTCATTTGTTGTCCCATTCATTTTAAATTTGGTACTTATACGAGTCAATTAAGTGATAGCAACAATCTGTTTGGTCATACATACCTGATGGATCTCTATTTCCTCTCATATGAATGCTTGTAAGTAAAATGAGTTTCTTGTAATTATTTTTTTGTTGTGTTTCCTTTTGTCAGGTTGATTTGCGCAGGGCATATAATTGTGAAATCATGCTTACAAAAATAAAAATTCCTCTGCCAGATATGATTGTAAGCTCATCTTTCCTTCTTCTCATTGTACATGTCTAGCCATATGTATGCAAGTTTAGAGTGTAGTCAAAAATGAAATTTTATTTTTTCTCATTAATTGCTTTCCAAATACATTACAGTTGAAAGAAATATGATATGAATTTATTAAATTTTAATGTTGTGAATAGATTTTGGTCTCATGGACATGAGTACCTATATGATTAAAAGCAACATTTGCACCTTTTTATAGCCCAAATGCTCAAGTTAAAAATTGTCTGTTAATTTCATAAATTCCTATTACTATTTATGTTTTCTTTTCAAAATTTTAATTGTCATTGGTAAATATTATTTTGATTTTTGATGCTATGTCACATTTAAATTGGATTTTGAAAATTTTGAAGAATCATTTTGAATGAAGATTCTACTCGTAAAATAATTTTGGTGGTCTTAGGAGGATTAGTGTGCCCAGTTCTTGAATTGCACATGAGGTTCAGTTTCCCTTAAAAGTAATATATGTCCTTTTGATGCTTGATTGTTGCTCTTGTGATTAAATATTTTAATCTGAATGTACATGATTTAAGAGATCAATATGTTGAATTGAAATAGTTGTCATGGAAAGGGAGCTCTCTCTAATATGGGGTTTTTGTCTCCAGCAACTGTGTCTCAAGGTATTTGGATTACCATTGCTATGAAAAACAGCATTTTGGAGGAAATAAGAACGGGAAAAGTGAACATAACATATATTCTCTAGTTGTCCTCATTAAAAGGCTTCATGAGAAATTTATTCCAAAACATAATAATATATTCAGTAATGGAAGGGGCTGTTGTGAAGGGATATATGACAAGTGGCTGAGAACATAGATGACATTATTTTGGAAAAGCAGTCATCTAATGATTTTTGTGATTCTTTATACCGAGTGGCACTAAGGTTTTTTTTTTTTTTTTGGGGGGGGGGGGGGGGGGGAATTTGTATGATTAAATCCATACACTTTATTTCAATTTTTTAAATCTAGAATTAAGGGAAAGTACACCCACTTCCCTTTGATTTAGCTAATTCGAGGATCTTCTGATAATGACATTTAAAAGTAACAGTAATTTCTGCATGCATTTACTATTGATTACGCACTTTAATGGCGGATCCAGACCATAGACTTGGGGGAGGGGGACCAAGAATGTAAGAATTAGAATTTGGCTGGGAATTATGAAAAATTATGTTTAGAGGGGGGGGGGGGGGGTAAAAAGTATATGAAGGGAAAATTTGTCAATTTGAATTAAATCATTAGTGATGTCATCATTTTTCATTTCTGCATTTAATTAATATTTATTTATTTATTTTATTATTATTATTTTTTTTTTTTGGGGGGGGGGGGGGGAGGGGAGTTTACAGAATAATATTATCACACCTAAGGGAGCTCAGGCCTCAGTGTTATTCTGGAAATATCAGAAGTTCTTGCAATTATAAAAAAAACTATAGTTTGGACCTTTTTTTTTTCTTTTCAATTTCTTAATTACTAGTCATCTGTCCCAAATTGTTTGTTCACCCTTGTGATTGCAACTTTTTAAGGACACAAGCATCTCATGCATTCATATTTGACTGAAAAATAAAAGTTTCCAATCTAAGCCTTCACTCAAATAGTCATTCCATTTCATTTCATTCACATTACATGTAGAAAAGGGTGAATTAGGAAATTTACAACGTTTTGTATGTTGACATCTATTATGGTTCATCCAAAAGTGGAAAGATGGATAATTGAATTTATTGCTATTCTTGGTAACCACAGAGGTGTTTAGCATACTTTTCCCTTAGAATATAGTCTGGAAACATAATATCAAGGACAAGTAAAGAGAAACAAAGTTTCAATGACAAGGAAATCAAGAAAAAAACTGCTACTTTGTCAATTTCTTTATGGACATGAGTGAAATATATGGCATTGGAATTTTTTTACCCTTTCTCATTTTCTTGGTTGCTTACTATCATGGCTTCAGTTGACACATTAAAGATTGTTGAGGGACTATTATGAGATGATCCTGCTTAAATTGATAACATCAAAGATTGTGGCTTAACAGCATTGGGCATTGGATTAGATGGTTCTGTTTGATTAGAAGCCATTTAAGTTATTTTTCAGGTGTGGACACTTCTTTGTCATATTGTGATCATCAATTGGCTGCCAACATGATGAAACCGCATAGCTGGTGTTCTTGTCTCTTGAATTTGAACTACTTGTCACTCCATACTGATTGAGTTTGATCTTTCAAGATCCTTCCATTGTGCATCTTTGTGATATAACAATGCTTTCTTTCCATCTGATCAAATACATCTGGAGTGCTGCAAAATGTATTGCATTTTGTAGATAATTAGTTGCAATATTATGAGAGATATTGCTTCATATGTGATTGAAACTAGTATATTATCTCATATTGTTGTTTCTGATATTGTTATTCGTCAGAAATAATACTTAATTGCTAACAGAAGCAAAAAAATATAATGGATTATGGCTGTAGTGGAGTATTACCATTTACCCACAACTAGTTCTGCTTCTGGCCTACTGCAATAGCATTTATCCTTCGTTTGTGTAGAATACAGACTGAAAATATAACCTATTGTAGTACAGATATGGTACCCTAAAAATAAGGATATTTGTTTCAGAATTGTATTAGGATTGTTTAGTTTTCAATTTTAATTTATTCCTAATTTCTCTAATTTTATTAGGATTAGTATAGGAAATATAGAAATTAGTAGTTCCTTATTCGAATTAGTAGTCTTTATTGTGGTAGGATTAGTATAGAAACAGGAGTTTTGGTTTCCTAATTAAAATAGTAATATTCTAGCTCTATAAGTATCATGTAATAGGTCTTTATCATTAAGGCTTTTATCAATAGATATCAATTACGAATTTCAGAGAATTTATTCTCTTGTTTGGGTTGATTGTTCGCAGTTGGGTTGAAATTCCCCGTGTTACTTGTTTCTAAGGAATTCGACGTGTTTAATTCTCCTTTTGCGTTTCCTGTGCTGCATTAACTATAATGTGCAAAATAAGTCCCCCCTGTCCATTACTTTCTATCGAACATTTCTTTATCATTGAAGGTGATTATGTATTTAAAACCTGAATTCTAAATTATTAGTGTGAAACTCAAAGTCATGCTTGGTTTCCAGAATGCCATTCTGGCATTGGATTCTTCAGCCCTGGACATTGATCAAGTCGAGAATCTCATCAAATTCTGTCCTACAAAAGAAGAAATGGAGTTGCTGAAGGTACTCTCTCCCTCTCTCTCTCTCTCTGATTTTGGATTTTGCAATGTTTTTGACATAATATGATAATATGACATTGAAGTGATGGCATGTCTAATATCTGCTTATCTTTACTCCTTTTAAATAAGTATGTTAGTATCTGGTTATAAGGAGTTTCAATCTCAAGATATAATTTTTCTCCTCTGCGCCTCCTTTGTGCCTGCATGCGCAGTGTAGTATTATATTGTACAAAAACTTGGAATTGGAGTAATTGGTTCATAATTAGTTTTGTCTTTTTTTTTTTTTTTGAGAAGCAAAAACTGGCAACATTACTGGACACAACCTAAACTAGTATATCCTTAGTTTTGGGACCTCTATATTATTAGAGTATTAAATAATTAAGTTACACCCTCTCTAACAACTTAAGCTTTTAGAGCAACTGGTGATCTAACATGGTATCAGAGTACGCAAAGGTTTTGGGTTCAAATCTCATTGCCACTCTGATAATTATAATTGATGCATGTGTTGACTCACTTATAATGAAGTGTCTGGCCACACATGAGGGGGTGAGTTAGAGTATTAAATAATTAAGTTACACCCTCTCTAACAGCTTAAGCTTTTAGAGCAACTGGTGATCTAACAAAGATATCCTGTTAACTGATAATTTATTCACTGGTTACAATTAAAAAAAAATGATGGTTTTCTGCAAATTGTTGACTGTAAGATTCAAAAAAAATTATTGAGAAAAAAATGACTTAGTAAGATTCAAAAAATTCATTAGAAAACAAAACAGGTGACCCACCCGATTAATTGGAAGCAAAGACTCCAATCAACTAGTCCATTATATTAACCAAGTTCAGTTGGTTGTAGGAGTCATGTTACAACAGTAGGTTATCAATTTCTGAACGACCATTATGTCATCAAAAGTAAACTCAGTCCACCTCTTAAAAGGGTAGGGAAAGGCACTTACTTGAGAATAATGACTAAAATATGAGCTAAATCCCTAATAGTTGTCCTTTTACAAGGGCAACTCAACCTTCGATAGATGATTGAATCCCGTTAGCTCTAATAGGTGATAAAAATTTAATTAGGATAACAAAAATTTCAAATGCAGTTTCTTCAGTAAGGGAACTATTGAAGTAAATATGTTTTTGTGGACATGCTTGATATATCGAGTCAACTTAGGTAATAACATCGAAATTTATTGGTGAACCCTAGCCAAGCAATAGATTCTGTTTATTAATTTATTGATGAGTTGTACATATTCCCAATTAGGTTCCATTGTGCGTGTTGGTTATTGATAATATTGTTTTAGTTGATGAAATAGAGTATCAATTAGTTTCTAAGTTAAAACTCTGGAAAAGTTAAAAACATTAGGAGTAGAAGTGAAGTAGTAAAAATTAATGCCCATAATATACCCGAAAATGATAATTTCCCATCTTTGAACGATTATCCATGGGAATGGAGATATTGAAATGAACATTTTGCACACAGTGAGAGTTGAGTGGATGAAGTGGAGAATTGTTTTTGGATTGTTGTGTCATCAGAGAACATCCTTCAAGTTAAAGAGATGCAAAACTATGTGTTATGGTAGAGAATGTTGAGTGGTGTAGAAACATATGCCAATGAATGTATTCGGGATGAGAATGCTTGAAATAAATTGAGTGGCAATACAAGAAAAGACAGAATGATATATTAATGATTCATGAGAAGCTGGAGATGGCGTTGATTGACACAATTGGAGAAATAGTGTAAGATGGTTTTGTCATTTGCAGTGAAAACTAATGAGTGTAGCCATGGGTAGGAATGTTTGATTCAAGTTGAAAGTACTACAAAGATGAAAGGAAGGCCTTAATGAATGTTAATCGAGGCAGTGAAAATAGAGATCAGGCAGTCAGAATAGACCTGATGTTCAATGGAAGATATGACCATACATTGAGCGGAAGGGCAAAAAGTTATTCATGTAGCTGACTTGTGAATGGTGTTAATATTAAAGTCAATCATTCTCTTTGTTTCTCGACATGTGGTAGTTTTACCTAGTATGCTTGGTGCTTCTGTGCCGTAAGACAATTGCAAAATTATTTTATTTTATTTTGTTTTGCTCCTTACTGGTTTTGTTTGTCTTTCAGAACTATACTGGGGACAAGGACATGCTTGGAAAGTGTGAACAGGTTCTTTTTCATGTCTTGATTATGGATGCAAGGGAAATGCAAAGATCCTGTATTTTTTTTTTTGCTAACAAACATTGTGGCTAAGGATTATTTCAGTTTTTTCTGGAGTTGATGAAAGTCCCACGAGTGGAATCCAAGTTACGAGTATTTTTATTCAGAATTACTTTTTCTAGTCAGGTATATTGTTCTAAAACTTGTTTTTATATTGTTTGACATTGAATGCTATTATTATTTGTAGCTGTGCATGCTTATAGCTTTAAATTTGTTCAGGTGAAGGACTTAAGATGCAACCTGAATACAATTAATGATGCTACTAGAGAGGTATTATTGTATTTAGGGTTTATAAAGTTAATACTGATGAAAATGCATTGTTAACTGCATCTTAATTGTCACACACATAATTATAGGTAAAAGAATCTGTGAAATTGCGTCAAATAATGCAGACAATTCTCACTTTGGGAAATGCATTGAATCAGGGCACTGCTCGAGGTATCACTCTATTCAACTTTTTTGTTCTCTGTATGTTTTGCTTTCTGAAAATCATCTGAGTTCATAGCCCCATTTTGTTTATGTTGCAGGATCTGCCATAGGATTCAAATTGGACAGCCTTCTTAAACTGTCTGATACTCGTGCAAGAAACAACAAAATGACCTTGATGCATTATCTCTGCAAGGTAGAAATGTTAAAAAATCCTACTTTTGAAACGGCTTATTGGATTTCTTTTTGCATTTTGATTTAGTTACTTTGTAGTTGATGACAACTTTTTCTGCCTATGTCACCATAATTGAAGCAACTAGTTAGTTAATCAACATGGGGAGTTTCATATATGCTCTAGAGTAGAAATAATATATTTCCTATTAAACAGTTAGATTTTAGAAATATGCTTGCAAGGATGTGTAAGTCTTCTTTTTGCACAGGAAGTTGCATACTTGTAGAGGAGGCTTTGGTTGATGGATGTCATAAAAAAGTATTATATAATAACTATTATGTAATAAATGTTTTATTTTCCACAATTATTAATTATTAACACCACTTTATGTAAATAATGCAAAAGCTTAGGTTTGTACCTTGCTGATGGCTGACCCCTCCTAGCTCCCCTGATAAAGGGGGACCACACTTGATATTAGCCTTTTAGTTGATTGTATACATTATTGTATAAAGATTCTCCAAAGCTACTTTGTGGATATATTGTCCATTTTATTGTGCCTTTTCTACAATAGCTCATTATATATTTGTGTTTCACAACTTCCATTTGTCGTGCACATGCAATTTTTCTTTTGAGGTTTGTTTGGGTACTTATTGATGCTATAGTGAATCACTTTCTTGTTTTTATCAGCTCCTTGCTGAGAAAATGCCAGAGTTGCTGGATTTTGATAAGGTTCTTGTTCATTTAGAAGCAGCCTCTAAGGTATGCTTAAAATGTTGCAAATCTAGGCTCTTCCCCTGGTTTGTGTAACTTGTAATAGAAAATCTATAGCTGACTTGTACTATTGTTTCCTGCTTTTTTGCATCTGTTTGGCCTTCACATCAAATTGCTAGATCCAATTGAAGTCTTTGGCTGAAGAAATGCAAGCTGTGAGTAAAGGTCTTGAAAAGGTAGAGCAGGAACTCACTGCTTCAGAGAATGATGGTGCTATCTCTGCGGGCTTCCAAAAGGTGAGGGAAAAGTACATGGAATAGTAGGTAGCTTCAGTCAGAATCTGCTCCTTTAGATTATTGGCTTATGATGCTAACCTTATTACACGGTTGTTCTGAATTTCAATGGTTAGTGTATTGTCTTGCAGCTTAGAAATTTCTGAGAACTTTTTCATTTTTATTTATTTTTCAGAATGTCATTGGTCCTGTTACTATTACCCTTGTTGTCTCTTGTTGATTTTGTTATGTATAGGGCTAATTTTTAAATTTTAGTTTTAGCAATATAAGCAGAGCCGCCAACCCTCTCAAGGGTTTAGCAATACATCAACACTTGTCACTTGCGACCTTGGACTTGCATGTGGTGAGATAAACAAATTGCAAACAAACGGGGAATAGAACAGAGTAATAAATGCAAATGGAGAGACTTAAACCCAAGACCTCTCAAACCCAAAGCTTTAATATCATGTTAAGCATTCAGTTGCTCCAAAAGCTTAAGTTGTCAAAGAATGGGTCAATAATGTATATCAAGCTTTTACAACTTTCTATACTAGAGTGTTCCCTTATCAATGACATTGACAGGTTTTTATAAGTATGGCATTGCCATTTTGGTCATCCTTGAAATGTTTAAAGTTGATGGTCCCACTTTTGAAGTTCGTTTCCAGTTTAGAGTGTGAAGCTTTTCAGTTAGGCAAGGACTGCACACGTCTTTTCTTTCCAAGGGAATAATCATTGTTTTTTCCTTTTAAACTGTTACATACACTGGTAGATCCAAAAATTTTAGTTTTTGGGGGGGGGGCATTTGAAAATATTAAAATTTGGAAGGATTCATATGCATATATAAAAAAATATTGGGTGGAGGGGGTGCAATTCCTGTTTTGTTAAAATATTCTAACAAAATTAGGAGTAAAAATATAATATCAAAATTTTTTGGGGGGCCAAGTCCTATTTTGTTAAAATATTCTAACAAAATTAGGAATAAAAAATGCGATATCAAAATTTTTTTTGGGGGGGGGGCCATGGCCCCACTTGTCCCCCCTGCATCTGCCAATGGTTACATATTAACATATGGGGCTTATCTAGGCATAAAAGTAAGATTTTTCTTACCGTGTCCCTTTTTTTTTTCTCTTTATATATGATTATCTGAATTTTTTTTGGTCTTACAGTCGTTTCATAAGGAGGTTGATACTCAATTTGTGGGGGGGTGTTTTAAAACTAAAGGAGGGGAGCGGGGACACGTTGATCACAGAGGTTGAGGGGGGAACGTCTGAACTAGGGTGGGGAGTGTTTTAAAACT
Source organism: Nyssa sinensis (assembly GCA_008638375.1). NCBI lineage: Eukaryota > Viridiplantae > Streptophyta > Magnoliopsida > Cornales > Nyssaceae > Nyssa > Nyssa sinensis. Next base: position 6,398,844 of record CM018048.1, on the reverse strand, counting down.
AAAAGAGGGGAGGGGGTGGTGGTGGTGGTGGTGGTGGGAAGCATCGTGCATGATGCGCAGCGAGGGAGAGGGAGAGGGAGAGAGAGGAGAGGAACTCAGGCAGTCACAAATTGCGCAGAGAGAGAAAGGGATCAAGATGGACGAAAGAAGAAGAAGAAGAAGATACTTGGGTGATTGGCAGAAGCACCAACTAGCCTACAATTTTTTTCTTTTTTTAATACTCATCTTCTCTCTTCCATCGGCAGTGTCGGGAGCATGTCCGAAATTTTTTTTAAAAATTGATACTTGATTTTAATGTGTCGGAGACGTGTCCGAGAATGTCCGGAACATGTCCGTGTCCTAGTCGTGTCAGACACCGGCACTCTGGCCTCACAAGATGTGGGTGCTTCTTAGATTATAGTATTTTAGAGGTGTCGTCAAGTTTATTGTGATCTCATGGTATTACTCATCATACTTCTTGTGGTAATACTCTTCATCAAAATGGTGTACCTGATTGTAACAATAAAGTAGGAAACACTTAATTGAAATGGCTAGAACTCAAATGCTACATATGCATGCCCCTAAGGAATTATGGGGCTATGCTATTCTGAATGCATGCTATCTTATTATTTGGATGCCCTGACACATGCGAGCATTATTGATTATGTTTGTGTCTGCTTGTCCTTGTGCTTCGGTTGTGAATTTTAAAGGAAGTGGAACTCAAGATTTTGTATTCTTAATACCCCACCGCCCTCCAAAAATAAAAATAAAAACTACATTTCCTTCCTTCCCTCTACTTGGGTATGATAATTTTCTTTTCTATTTTGGAAGTAAAAGTCTTAAATGTGGTTGGAAGAGTCATGCAAATAGATCAAAGTCTGTCATTGTCGTCTACATGGTAGAGAGCTTAGTTTTGCTATTCAACGTCAAGATTCACTAAGACTGACCAAAGTTGTTATTTTCTTTTGGAACATATCATACAACTTGCACAAGAATCTAAATGCAATGTACATTTATTTTGGATTCAAGTTATATCCAGTATTGTTTGTTGATCTGCTGTAAAATTTTGTCGTTTTCCTCTTTAAAATATCATGGTCATTGGAATTATACATCGTCCTTTATTTTCAACGCTGAGTTTCTAGATTGCATGGAAGCAGAAGCAAAATAAATAAATACATAAACATAATATGATATAATAAAATAAATGAGTTTGTTTTTATAGACAAGTAAATACTTGAACCAACACTTTCAGGTCTTGAAGAATTTCCTTGATACTGCTGAAGCGGAAGTAAGGTCACTCATTGCCTTGTACTCTGAAGTGGTGAGTCTTGCTACTATTATTTATTTTTGTCAATAATCTGCTGATTGTCAAAGTTCTAACACATTTGTCTTGCAGGGAAGAAGCGCAGATTCACTGTCTCAGTATTTTGGGGAGGATCCAGCACGATGTCCCTTTGAGCAAGGTTTGATATGATTTTTCATACTAATTAATTTGTTTCATTTTCTATAGCTATCACGTGGGAAAGTTCTGCCAAAATTAGTTTCTGTTTGACCTGCTTTTTGCCCCCATTGTCAATAACGGTTCACAATTAGTATAAATTCTGCTATAGAAGTGTCAATATTCTAGTTAGATTTCATGATGGATTAAGAGATGACATTTATCATTACATTACATGGGGATCTAGTAAAGCTGGTTATAAGCCAAGGATCTAGAAATATTTCTAAAGCCCAAGCCTAGGGAATGAATTCAATACAAAATAGTGAAGGATCCTGCTTCAGTGCTTTCTAGGATACAAGTCACCTCTTTAATAACAATGATCTCTTACATGGTAAGAATGTGCACATACAACTTCTGAAAACAAATTAAGCAAGGATCTTGAGAAGAAATATAAAATTGGGTGTGAACAATTAAAGATATGCAGTTCAGAATTTTCTTTTTTATTAAAAATCTATTATGCAGTTCAGGCACAGGGACAACCGTTATATGATATAAACTCAAAATCAGTGCCATATCAATCTAAAAAGAACAACACCAACTTTTAAAGAATGGTTTGGATTAATTTGAGGATGATATGTCTACACCATATCCTGTCACACTAACCCTAACGTGAAAATGATGATACTGAATCAAAATATATGTAACCCTAATTTCTTACAAAATGCAGAAAGACGAAACCAAAACAACGGAAGTAAGAAATATTATAAAGTACTTAGTTTGGAGTATGCAAGTGATACTCTTGATGAAGATAGTTGTTATAAAAGAACGAAATTAATATAAGCGAACATTGCAGATGACATTGACCTATCCAAACACGTCAGATGACACTTATAGCTCTCTCTGTGGACTTCTTATATTATCTATATATTGATAACATTGAGGTTATTTTTATGACAATTAATTATATGATACACCAACATATATGTTTGCATTTCATAACATCATTTTAAATGTATAGTTGTTCCCTTTGCCATTGAATATATAGAAGATATAAATTGTCATATAGGTTTACATTCAAAACAGTATTGGCCTTTCTGTAAGTATAACTCAACAAGGTCAAAGAAACATCTGTTTTTTCTTAGTTAATACTTAATAATTGTAGTTTTGTAGCCTTTGAGATATTGTCAGATTGTTGTTGGCAACCTTTAAACTATGCAAATTCTTTCTGTGAGTGTCCCAGCCTACTCCCCACTACACACATAGCTTTAAGATGACTTTTTTTAAATCAAGCCCCATTATTGCAATTTTATTACATATATACTTGAACCCACAATGTCCCAAAATCTGTTAGAAGAATGGGCTAAGAAACCACATGATCAAGGTAGCAATTCCTTCTTTTTTTTTTTTTTTTTAAAGATAAGCCGCATACAGTCACTTTGTCCCAATTGGGATTTGAACCCCCAACCTCCTCTTTAGAAGGTGGAGCAGATACTATTCAAGCTAATGCTTGGTCAAGGTCGCTATTCTTCAAGTGACTAGAGAATGCATCTTAATGTCTTCAGCCAGTAGGAAATAGCCAGATCCTCTGTCATCTTTAAAATAAATTTTAGAAAATGTATCACCAGAAGATTCTTTTCTAAACTTGAAAATAGTTCACTAATTTCTGCAACAATAATTGCTTTCTCCCTATTGTTAACTTTTCTTCAACTTCCTTCTTAATTTCCTAATCAAGAAGACAGTTTTCTCCCCTTGCAGTCATTGAGTTCTTGAATTTTGCTTCCAAAAATTTCATTTTTTGCAATAGGTTATAGTTATGTCTAAATCTTCAATAAATTACTTTAAGACTGAGCATCCCTTACATAGAGCTACATATTCCTTACATTTCTCTTCTTCATGCCTAGAGGTGTAAAGTGGACAGGGCCAACCCCCGCGTATGGCATGGCCTGGGCACAAAAGGCAGGCCTGGCATAATAACTGACGGGCCTTGTTGTGCTTGGGTCTGGCTCATAGGCTGTGTTGGGCCTGCCCCTCCCAGCGCACAAGCACGGCTCAGCATGAGCCGGCTTTAGGCACAGACCCAGCCTGGCTTGTGAAGGCCCATCACAGCCTAGGCACTACTAAAATTGAAAAAAAAGATAAAAAAGAAATTGGATCAAGCTGGCCCAACCACAACACGCACGGCCCTGGTTGGGCTTTTTCAATACTAGGCATGGCATGGGATGACACGATTAATAAATGAGCCGACCTAGTGTGTTTACACCTCTATTCATTTCTATTGTCCTAAAATTTCACATACTTGTTTTGACATTTTTATGTTATTGTATGCCTCTTCAGTATTCAAATTAAAGACCAGATGCCTTCATTTCAAAGTCCAAACATGTGCTGCCAAAACCTTGATCTTGAAGATATATTCAACATCAATTGTATCAAAAATAAAAAAATCAATATATACTTTCTTTCTACTTAACTCAACACAACAAAGCCTTATCCCAATTATTTGGGGTCGGCTATATGAATCTTGTCTTGTTATTCTTCTCTATTTAAGACCATTCCCTCAGTTAGGCCACACATTATCATTTCTTTTTTAACTACCTCTACCAAAGTTAATTTTGATCACCCCCACCCCCTTGCACGACTCTCTATATCTCTTATAGGTGCTACTCTTATCATCTCATGAATGTGTTCCTTTTTAATTAGATCTTTTCTTGTCTTATTGTAGACCCATCGCAATATCCTCATTTGGATACACTCATTTTATTTGCATGTTTTTTCTTAATTGCCCAACATTATGTTCCATACAACACTCGTTAGCCCAAGCTGACTTATTGCTAGCCAGATTGTATAGCATAGGGAATTTCGCCCTCAATAACTCGTCCCTAGTCCAAACATTATCCCAGAATTTCACCCTACCACCATTTCCAAGAACAAAACTGCATCTATCCATGAAAAACCTCCAACCACCTCTAATGTAACTCCAAAGACCACATCCCCTTGGACCTTCCACATTGCCCGAGCATCAGCCCCCATCACCACACCCATATTTGGAAACAATGATCTCCTTTCAAAGTGCATTGTCACTTTCGCCAAAATTCCATAATCATTTACCTAAGAGGGCTGTATTGAAGATCCTCAAATCTTTTACCCCTAAACTCCCGTGGGACGTTGGCTTCTTGATGTTTTCCCAAGCAACTAAATGAATCTTTTTGCAATCGCCATTGTGGCCCCATAAGAAATCCCTTTGAATCTTCTCCAATCTCCTACTGACCGTTTTTGGCATAGAGAAGAGAGACATGAAGTAGGTAGGGAGGTTGGCCAAGGTACTCTTGAGCAGGGTTAGCTTGCCTCTCTTAGAAAGGAGTTTGCCTTTCCATCCTGATAGCTTGCTGAGAAATCTTTTAACCACTGGATCCCACACCCCAATGGATCTCGTTGGAGCTCCCAACGGAAGGCCCAAATAAACTAGGGGAAGGCAGCCCACCCTACATCCCAAAGTGCTGGCTAACATGTCCATCTCTTGGATTGACCTTAATGGGATAATGCTACTTTTGGCAAGATTGATCCTTAAACCTGATACAGCTTCAAAACACACTAGAATACAGCGGACATAGCGAAGCTGTCGCACAGAAGGGTCACAGAAGATGATGGTGTTGTCAGCAAACAATAAGTGTGAAATGGCAAAGCCTTCACCCCCTCTGTTTCCCGCCTGGAAACCTTTGATAAGGCCAACTTCCTCAGCACGAAACAAGAAGCGGCTCAAGGCCTCCATGGCTATCACGAAGAGAAAAGGGGATAGGGGATCCCCCTGTCTCAAGCCTCTAGAAGTACGGAAGAAACCTGTAGGGGAGCCATTGACGAGAACCGAAAGGGAAACTGTGGATATGCACGACTGAATCCACTGCCTGCACTTGCCCCCAAAGCCCGTCTTGGCCAACATACCCACTAAGAAGCTCCAATTAACATGGTCAAAGGCTTTTTCAATATCCAATTTGCACACAAGCCCCTTCCTTTTCTGTTTAATCCTAGAGTCGATGCATTCATTCGCAATGAGAGCCGCATCCAGGATTTGACGATCCTCCACAAAAGCATTTTGGCTAGGAGAAATGATACTGCTCATAACCTTCTTCAGCCTTAGAGAAAGAACCTTTGCAATTAGCTTGTAAACACTACTCACTAGGCCTATAAGGCGAAAGTCCTTGATGTTATTAGCTCCCTCCTTTTTAGGAATGAGGGCAATGAAGGAAGCATTGAGGCTTCTCTCAAAGCCCCCCTAGGGATTGATATTTCATATTCTCTAACCAACAAACTATCATCATTCTTCACAAAATCTGAGTTTGCCCACGATAAAAAAATTGTCTTTCCATCAATCAAATTGATCACCTATATGGGAAATCTTCCCAACGTAGGCCTGATTTTTGAGAACTAATTTAGATGTTTATGATATTGTCCCTATCATGCCTTCCATATTATCAGGGCTAGCAAGTACACAAAAATTTCTTCTATATAAGACTTGTATAGATAACAAAAATTTGAATATTAATTTAGAGAACACACTAAAGCTTAAAATGGTCATATCACTTAAGTACGTTATATGTAACTTTTAGATTGAATTTTTTGTGTTACATGATGATTATTTTAGTGATAAGATATTATTTAACTTAGAATGAATTAACTTTTAATGTGTAATATATATTTTTAATTATTTTATTAGTTTGCACCTTGATTCACTCAGGTTAGCGACTTTTTGTCGTCTCACTTTTTAGGTAATGTGAGACCTTAGAGCCTTAAGGGTGCCTTTTGCCTTTAACTATATTGTTTAGAAGTTAATGCCTTGTTTTAAATAATTTGTTTTTGCTTATTTAGACCAAAAAAAAAAAAAAGTAAGGTTCGGTTTGCTCCAAAAGTAATTTTACAAAAAGAGAAAATGCAAAAGATATTTACTTTTCATAAGCAGAAAACTTGCTTTTTTGCTTTATTATTTCGGGCTCACCTCCTACCATCATGATCATATGCACGTGTGTATATATGTATACTTGAGCGCACACGTGCGTGCACACACACACACACACACATATATATGTACCTTATATATATATATACATGTACCTGTACATATACGTGTGTGTGTTTGTGTATATGCTCCAGTAGACAGTTTTGTAAGCCAATGTACACCTACATATTTGCTTATATATAAATATGTGCCCATATTTGTACATCTCTATAACTCTAAATGCCTTTATGAGCATCTATACGTACATATGCGTTACTTATTTATCTATATGTGTTCCTTTATATTCATGGAGATAGATACTCCTATATATGATTATATATGTGGCTATTTAAACAGATACACACCAAAACATGTAGCCTATATCTACTGAATGTCTATTTTATCTTTGACTAATAATTTTAATAAGTTTATTAATAATTAGTTTAAGATTGAAATTAGTTTTAAAATACAATTATCAAATATACTTTTACTTTTTCACCTTTTTGCTTCAAGTAAAAAGCAAAAAATTATAGAAGTTGCATTGCTTATTAGGACTTTAAAAAGCATTTCCTAACAGTACCTAATTTAATTTGGCTGAAAATTTGGTCAGGTAAATTTATAAATAAATAGTAAGGTATGAGATTTGGTTGTGTTTACACATCTGGTTTTTAAAAGTTTGTGCAATCTATCTGGGAATGACTGTAATTGATCTTTTCACATAGCTAGAAGTTCTGATTGCTTACATGAACATTCTGTTAACAAAAAACTTGTTGCACTTAATCAAATTTCAGAAACTAATTACTAATAGATAATTAATCTTCTTGGTTATCATTTAGTGGATTTTTTGGTTCACGTACATCAAGTGCTGACCTTTTTTTGGTTTGTGTATGCAGTAACACAAATCTTGGTCGTGTTCACTAAGACGTTCAATAAAGCACGAGAGGAGAATGAACAGCAAGCAGATGCTGAAAAAAAGAAATTGGAAAAGGAAGCCATGAGAGAACAGGCAGCAGCTAATTCTTCCGCAAGAAAAGAGGGTATCGACGCTGATCGCTCAAAACCTATCGTTGAACTCAGAAGCATGCTTCGTGACAGACCTCCAACGAAGCAGCGGGAAACCCATGAACAGTAGGCTGATGTGGGAGGCAGATTACGAATTTCATTCTGTTTACATGTTCGAAAAAATTTACTCGCTATTGGAGGTTCATCACACGCCGCACCTCCTGCAAGAGCATAATGCCGGATTGCAGTTGCAATACTGATTCCATGTTGTAAATGTGGCCCCGCTGCCACTGCCCTCATTGTGGCTGGAATCCTTTTATCGTACTAGGTGTTCTCCAATTTGTATATTTAAACACTATATATGCATTGGCATTTTCACGGATAGTTGTTATATTCAGATTCGATGCCCCCTCCCCGCCCATTTAAACTGTTTTTGTTCTAATATATCACTTGAACTCCAAAATAATATTTTTTTTAATGATTAGAATTGTATTTTTTGGAGCTCAAGTATTCAAATGAGAAGTGAGGATAGAGTTGCCCATTATATATTGAGAAGAGTGTCCAAATGAAAGACAGCTTGTATAGAAGTGGTTCCTGTACAACTTACAGTTATATGCATATGAGTAGAAAGCATACCATTTATGCCAAATTTATTTCAAGTACAGAAGATAATGCTTGAATAAATAGAACTTGATATGAAAATTATTAAATTTCTTTGTCAGACCAATTGAATAGAGAACATGTGTGTTATATTGCTTTTGGAAAACTACTTGCTTTCTTTGCGGGAATAGTTAACTGCTTTCTTATTGCCTATCGTGAATTGCAATCATACATAATGCAAAAGGGAAACACTCTTTTTTATAATATATATGACTCTATATACATATTTGGATTTAAAAGTTGGGGGTGGTAGGGATGGCCTACAGGGGATATCAAAGATGAAACAGATTATTAGTCTGCGAGGAGATTACGTGAGAGACTGCTAAGTACATTATTAATGGCACTGAAAGGTGAAGTGGTTCTGGGGAGAAACATATGAGATTTTAAGAAGGAAAGTGACAAACTGAATCTGTTTTAACTCCAATGCATTGAATGCCAATGAAACGAAAAATGAAATTCAAAATATCATTAGGATATTAATGATAGTCTTTTTTATGGGAGTCCAAGTTTATTAATTGCTTGTCTCTTGTTAATGACGTTTGTGTGTATGTTAGGAATCTCTGTCTTGTATTTATAGTCAAAGAGACATGTGCCGAGGGTCTTGGTTTTAGGTCGGAAAGGGATTTCTTTTGCCATGTGTTATTTCTTTTTGGTTGATAGGACAAACGTTGATTCTTTCATGTCATTATTTTTTACTATTATTAGTGAATGTCATAATCTCATATCTCTAAGTTAAATCAAAGTACTGTTTTATTAAATGTGAAGTGAGCTTCCTTACTTCCTTATTTAATGCATGGTACTTTGGAGTTTTCTCCTACATAAGTCACCATGCTACAAGATTTTGAGTATCCCGCACATAGCACAATGATTGTAGTGTAGATGTACACTATACTTTAAAAGTCTCCCAAGACTAGTCTTCAAGTCTTTTGAGCATTTAAGTGGAGGAAGGGCAATTCCTTGAGCTCTGTGCAGACCTCTTGATTGATGGAGTTCCTTGAGAAACTTATTTGGTGCAGCTTCTGCTAGTTGTAGGACGACTATTGTTACGGAGAATGGATTTGCCTAAACTCAGGAATCTCATCTCAAATATGTGTCTGCGGATCAAGACTTGGTCTTTTCACAGAACTTGTTTGTTTCTTGCGTGTGCTCCTTTAGAAGTGTGGTGGTACGCTTGTCAAGGAGCTTCAGCCCTTCTGAGCCTGATTGTTGGATGACCCTCCTTGTTAGTGCCAAGTGGGTCTCGTGGAATATTGCGAATGTGGGTGTCTACAAAAGTCCTTAAGAAATCTTAAGGCAATATATGACCACAAACATTGTGTTCATGGCAGAGGGATGTCATTGCTTGGTTTGAGAATAGATAATCAAGAGAGAAGGAAATGATGTTTGCTTAGCCCAGAAGGACAAAAAAGAAAAGCACAGTTTTTTTGTTTTTGGGTTTGTGAAAACTGTTGGATTACGTTTTTCTTTTCTGGTTTTCTTTTTCTTTCTCCAGAATATATAAAAACACAATTCATACTCCATGACCACTGGCCAAGCATGCTGCATCAACCTTGTCTGCTTATCATTTTTTTTTTTTTTTTAATCATATATGCCCCAAATTTTTGTATAATGCTGCTAAATGTCTGTAATAATGTCAAGGCTCTCAGGTTCTGGAAATGCATCTATTTTATTCCATATTAACATTTTCCTAGTTGTTTAAAAGTAACAATAATCTGCATTTTCTAATTCACTACTACTTTCAAGGGACCAATCTTGTCTTGTATTTTTATTTTTAAAGTTTAAATTATCATCCGATTCAAGTGTCCATTTGATTGAAAATAATAGATGATTTTTCATATTAATTGAAATGATTTTATCTTGTGCAAATTATGTATATGACCCATCATTTGTCTTTTTGATCAGGTATGACATTGCAACTGTAAAGACATCAAAAGAGAACTAAATGAGGCATCAAAAGCATTGGCTCATTCTGTGCTTTCTTATCCATATAATAATTTCAGAAGATATTATCTGAGGCACTAAGCAGATGTTATTATACAATTCCTTGCATTTCTATTTATATTCTTTCCAAATATATCAGATGCAAGGCTCAATATCAATCCACATACCTTCTACTGAACAGTACCAAAACACAAACCCCAGAACACACACACCGCTACCTACCTTAATGGTTGGAAGTTGGAACCCACTTGCTGAAAAATCCTTCTTTTTTTTTTTTTTGGTCATTGAAATCCAGAGTGAGTTATCGCTTCAATTGCAGTCCCAGTTGTTTCACATTCAGCTAGAAAAGCTGTTAGGCAGCAACAGACTGAATCTCGCGCTCTGATGCTTCTTTCTTCTTGGCCTTCTCCTTCTCAAGTAAGTATATTCTCTCTGCTTCGGGCATCGCTAACATGATTGTATGCAGCTTGAAATTCAACTCCTCAACCTTTTCCATGAGCCTGTCATTTGTAAACATGCCAAGAATGACACTTTGGATTGTTTCCCAGCTTTCCATCAGTGGTAAAGCAATAATTACGGCTGATCCAATAGTACCCCATGCTATAGCAATGACTGCCCAGAATGTGAAGTATCCCTTGCTAAATTGCCCTGCAATAAGTCAATCACAGAAAGTTAAACAAATAAATGAAGGTAATTTAATTGCACATGCCAAAAAAGAGCCATAAAAAAGGTACAAATGCAGGTTATTTGCACTGGTTTTGAAACAAGTCAGACTGAATTCCCTTCTTAATGAAAATTATTTGAAACTGCAGGTCTTCACTAAAACTTATTGCTTTGCCTTCCATCCTTAAAGATATTACGTCAAAAACTTGATACACAAATGGTAAATTCAATAAAGAAACAAGAAGGTGAGTGAATAGCTCATTTGGACTCCGAAGTGAAACAAATGATTGCATTTTGGTTTGCATAGAATTTTCAATTAGTCATCTCATAGGTGTGAAAGATCAATCTCATGATAAGGTAATTTTGTGCTTCTGATTTATTTTATTTTTTTTCAATGGGATTATGATTCTGATTTGAAGGATTGGCTTTCAAAAGGGTTGAAAATCAAGTAAAATGATCTAAAGTGCATGCAATGTCAGAAAAGTGCTTATTGTATTTACCTGCAGGAAGACTGAGCAGAGGCCACAATATAGCAATCACGACAGTAAAACCAACACCCCATTTCAGTATCCATGCTTTTGCTCTTATCAGTTTTTCCTCCTTGAACTCTTCTGCTGGCAATTCACTCTTTTCCTTTTCAACCATAGTTATCTGCTTAGTGGTGTCCCAGTCATAGTTCTGAGGCCACAAAAGACTACACACAGCATGAACAGCCCCACCGGTAAGTATGGAAACTAGGTTTCCAGCAAGCATCGGTGCATTCCGGCCAGTCGTGTCAAGATTAACCCTGCCATACTCTACACTGGCAACTGACAACCAAGTGATGATTCCAAGAACACAGCCTATAATCGTTCCAAGAATGGCACCAATTGAATTTGCTTTTCGCCATAGAAGCATGAAGGCTATGGGAAGAACTGCAGAGCCAATGAACACACCCATGGCAAGATACATCCAACCCAAAGAAACTCCAGCCTTGTTCAGTATTACAGCTAGAAGTCCCATGAAACATCCAAATGCCAGGACAACACCCCTTGACACTTTGAGGATTTGCTTTCCGCTTGCATCTGGATTTATGTAAGTACGGTAGATGTCATATGTGCATAATGAGGAGACAGCAATTAGCTCTGAGGAACCAGCAGAAGTCACAGCCCTGATCATTTTGTCAATTCAAAGTTCAGAAAAAAATACTAAGATTTAAGTTTTGTGTATTGATAGAAATTTGCACACGAGACATCCAAAAATTTGAACTATCAACCACCTTAAAATGGTTGAAATATCATTGATCGCAACTCACATAAAAAGCATAGTAAGAAGAAGAACAGATCCTCCTTTCCCCATCAAAGCAATAGCTGTAGCAGGAGGAACGAGTCCATGGCTTGCTTCGCTTGCTGTTATAGGTAGATCAAGGGCCAGTGCTCCTAGACCAAGTGATGTTGCCAGAGAGAATGGCACAGCAAACCAGACCAGCCCACCCAACAAGTAGCCCTTATGTGTTGATGAGGGTCTTGCAGCAATGGCACTCACCCAATATCCCTACAATTTCACATTCAATATTTTAGAAATGCCAGAAATGGTTTTTAGCCTATCAGAAATTGTAAAACTGAAACTTTGGGCAGATGCTAGTACAATGTCAAGTTGCCAATGGTAAAACTTACATTGTCAACGAAAACAGTACCAAAATTGCCAACAATGTTAATAATCCCAAAAACAAGCCCACCAGAACTCAACATCGTTAGGTAAGACCCTTTGTAATTCCCACTAACTGGACCACAAGATTGCCCATCATGGGAGAGTGGCTCCTGACATATTCTTGATTTGTTTGCAACCTCCAACAGACGTTGGTATACGATGCTTGGGCTACCAAGCTCACTGCTTGCTGTGTAAACTAGGTACACGAAGATTACTAAAACCACATGCACTGAAATCAAAGACAAAAACTAAAGCTTAGACAAGCCTCAGCATATTTAGAAAGGGTCTTATTGTTAAATGATAAAATTAAATAGTATAGTGTAGTGTACCTATTACAGAATGTATATAGCTAGCCAAGAAAGTGGCTTTTAACCCTCCTGCTAGTGTGTAGACAATTACACCAAGAGGTATTAGAAAACTTGCAGCATAGATATTCACGCCGGTGAGTGCATTCACTACAGCAGAACCACCAAGAAGAAGCATGGCTGTTACAATAATATTTGTTAAGAAGCAGAAGGCAAGAAAGACGAGATGAGCAGCAGTCCCCCATCTGCAGTAAAAGACATATTTCCAATACAAATAGGAAATAACGGGTGTGGATAATTAAAATCACAAACTATAGGATACACATATTGATTGGATTATTACAAAGATGTAATAATGTAACATACCGTGCTTTCACAATTTCACAAACTGTATGAGCATAAGGGGCCTTTCTTTTGATCTCTATAGCCATGACACCAAACAAGAGTACCTGTTTGTCAGAGCATTACTAAAACTAATTAACAAAATGTATCCCACTGCCTTCTTGAGAAGACAAAAAAAATTCTTAGCAGCCAAAATTCTAAAATAAATAAAAAGAGAAGAAAAAGTTAATGAGCAGAAAGTAACAGAGAGAGAAGGTCTCAACATGCCTGGATGGTGGCCCCGCTTGCATACCAGAAAGGACCGCTAACTCCATACTCCCAGGCAACATTAGAACTTTGTAAAATTGTGGCAGCCCACGTCCACTTTAGGAATCAAAGGCTTGAAATTGTAAGTTAACTGAATACGCAGGTCTTCTTAATTTGCATAAGCTTGGACAGGTTACCTGAGATACAATTACGCTAGCAATGAGTCCTGTTTTAACGTTTCTTCCTGCAGTATTAAACCATTCAGATGTGTGGCGTGACCCAACATATCGCTTCTCCAGCCATACCTGTCCCAGGAGATAGGTATACGGTAGGAAAAATATTATAGAATGTTAGTTCTGATTCCTTTATTAATCTCCGAAAAAGGAAGGGACACTAAAATCGTGAATTAGAAGGAGTGAAGCTTGTAATCATGAGCTGGTCCCGTTGTTGTTTTCCGTATGGTGGGGTAACATAAAACAACTAAATGCTGCAATCTGACAAAAAATATTCAATAAATAAAACTGGGGTAGAAAATGGATACGGTTTTGGTCACTACCATTGATATTACATGAAAATTTTATTTATTCTAATCATCTAGTGAAAAGTAGCTAATAATTTGATGAGAAGTAAGTAAACCAGAAACTAGAAGTTAATCAATGAGAAGGATAAGTGTGAACTGGAAAGCAGTAAGGAGATTATAGGACTCCACATTCTGTCAAGTCTCTTTGATGGCATCACTACAAAAATGAAAAGAACATGCCTTGAACATCAATGTTTCAATCATCAATATCTTGAAGAGAACATTTAACAACAGTGGAACTTTATAATCAGAGAACTAGCAGAAAGAAATAATGGATTGCAGAATAAAAAAGAGTGGGTAGAGATAGAATATGCTTAGAAATCATCATGGAGGGCTAACAAAGAAGTGACACTTTGCAATTCTTAAAGACTAAATCAACAACAACAAAAGTTTTTCCAATTAGAATAAAAATAACTTACAAAGAGGAGGAAAACATTATATTTGTTTCTTCTAAAAAACTTCCAACCCTTTTTATAAATTCATCTATATTTGAAACCTGACTCAAATTGGAAACAAGTGATGGCTCAAATCAAGATGAAAGAAAAACAAGTCAGAAAACGTGGTCATTGTTCAAAATTTGCAAACAAGACCAATTTATTTCATAGACAAAAATATATAACATACCTGGTAAGCATTCTTGAATTCGAAATATCAGAAAAAATCTGAATTTTGTTCTGTGCTAGGTTATTTTAACCTTGTAGTCCGTTTCTATAGACAATTTCTGTTAGCTTGCTGCAACTATAGGCGCCATGAGTGACATGGAAACTGGAATTAAGTGAATGAATTGGTATTGTTCATAAATTCAAGATTTAGGAGATCAATTAGTTCCCCGTGAAAAGGAGAAAAAAAAAACAGAGAGAGCTGAATATCATTGTTAATGATCCAGTAATCATCTGAAATTGACGAATAGACCTTGCTACAAATGAAGAAAAATGTGACATCCACCATATGAAGGTTGTTAAACTAAGCCATACATGACTTTTGAAAAAAAGAAAAGAAAATGAATCAACAATTGTTTCAGAACTTCTCCTTTTCTAGATAACTATAATAAATTAACAATTCTTCAACAGTGGAAGCAAGAAAGATTTGAATCTTTGTTCTTTCTGTTGTCTGGATAGTGTCTGAACTGATTGTGCAAGCTATTTTGAGTGAACTAAAATGTAAAAATGAAGTTTCTAATATTTTCCAGTCATAATCACTTTATGACACAACCTACGTGGGACCTTTGAGAATAGCTTATGACAGCCAATGCCTCCAAAAAGAGGAGGTTACACCAACTCATTCTTCTTTAAACTGATCTTAAGCTTTCATCAACATTAGTCCTCATCATGAAATGAAGGCCATTCACAAGTTAGGCATCTATAATTTGCAACAAAAGAAAATTTCATTGAAAAAAGGAGTATTTTTGTCACCACATACATGAATATTCAACAACCTAGTACTTAGTATGAGATCTAATGATGAGAATGAGCTAGAATATAATGTAGAAAAACCTTTGCTATGTCATCCTAGCATTTTGGTAACAAAATCTAGAGGGTCTTGCTAATGACCCCCCCAAAAAAAGCCTTTAATATGTTCATGGTTTTAGTGTTCCTGGTTTTATTAGTGTTATATACCTAGAAATGAAAACCTATCAAATGGGAACATGCCTACACTTTAGTTGGTCTACTCTCTTGGAGACTTTTCTTTACCTACTGGCCATCCAGGAGGCTATTTACCACACAAGAGGGTCTGGCCCTTAAGTACCTCTTCAAACAAGAACATTGTCCATCCATACATGCTTACCTATAGAGATACCCACCCTCAATCTTAAGGTTAGGGGTTCAAATATCTTGTTTTCCAGCACAAAATAAAATAAAATAAAGGAACACATAGATGCAATGCAAAATAGATATTATAAGGCCTCTAATTGCAAGTATGCCCCTAGTGTTTGTGGTAACAATTGAGTCAAAACTATAAGTTATACTGCAGAGAAGTAGGGAAGCAGAGGCGTATGTACCAGTAAGGAGGTAAAGACTGCAAAGAACGCTCCAAAGCCAAGAATAACAGAGTAGCCAACACCTTGGCTAAGCACTGCTTTGCCTCCAAAGAAATCGCTTTGCCTCACGCAACTTCCTCCCTCGCCGGAGAGATGGTAATATTTTGCAGAGAATTCGAACGGCGGACAGAGCGAGGCCATGGACGAAGGCAGGTGGGTTGGTGATACTCTTCTCCAAGTCAGACCATCACATGACAGTTGTTTACTCGGAAATTTATAAGGTACAAGAGCAGCTCGGCAATACAGAGGCTGCTTCCTTGGGACGGGGTGTGTACAAATACAATAGTGAGTCAAACAATGAGGGTATCTATCTCATTTGCATCAGAGGAATCTCTTGGATGGCATTCATAGTTTCATGGGTCACTCTCATGGCTTTGAATTTTAATAGTATTGTGCAGCTTTGGTTGTCTATAAATGCCCAATCATTCACTTCATATAAGATGCATCTTTGACATCTAAGAGAAATGTCGTTGCAGAAGTGTTCTCACGGTCGCAATCTAATTAATACGTATAATATATGTGTGATTATATGTAAAATAATACACACAATAAGTGTAGAAACTCGTAACTAATATTAACATCTCTCTTAACATTAATGATTCGGTTAAAATAAATACCGATAGTTATATATATATATATATCACATAAATGAAATAATATGAGAAATTCATAAATATAAGGATCCTTGCAATTCTCTCTCTCTCTCTATATATATATACAATATTAACTCTCTTATAATTAATAAACATGTAAGATTGTCAATTTATTAATTATTAAGTTTATATATATATATAGTCAATTCTCTTATAATTAATAGACATAGAAGATTGTAAATTTATTAATTATTAAGTTTTCTCATACTTTGTGATATCAATAAGTAATTATGACGTATAAATAATTTTTGGTACAAAATAAGACCTTATATATAATTTATTAATAACATTTTAAATTTTCATAAAAATACAAATAATATTTAACTTATGACATAAAAAATTCCAACTGTCCATTTTAAGTAAAAAAAATTACATTTCCCTATATTATGATTTTTCTCATTTGCAATATTTGTACTTCTATTATGTAAAATTAATAAATATAATTACTAAGACATGTTATAAATGAAATATATATATATATATATATTTACATATAAAATTATTTTATCTCTCTAATAATTAATATTATAAAGAGTTTCTTCCAAAAAGAGTATTAATTATTAATTATCGACCATGGAACAAGTTTGTTTATTAAAAATTTATTAATTATTAGAGATTATTAACTTATTGAATATTAATTATAAGAGGGTCAACCGTACAAGTTAAATTTTATTTTTGGATAAATTACACTGAAATCTTCTGAGATTTCTAACAATTATATTGACGTCCCCTACTTTACCTAACAAACTATAATACTCCTCTTCATTCAAAGTTTCTTTCTAACATGACAAAATTATCATTTTATTTTTTAATTTAAGGTAAATAACTTATTTTCATTTTATATAAAAATAAAAATCAATTTTTATTTGAAAAATTGGTCAAAATTAAAAAAAAAAAAACATGAAAGGAAAGTTTTTGTCATTTTTAAAAGAATATCTGCTCATTGGTTTGCCAAGTAAAGTAGGAAACGTAAGTGTAATTTCAAAAACTTTAAAAGAAGTCAATGCAATTATCAAAAACCAAAAAAGATGTCAATGTAATTCACCCATAAATCTCCGGCCAAAGCAACGGGTTGGCAATTTAAATCACCCCAGTTGTAACCCACGATACCCATCCTTAATGGGATGTGTTGGGAGAAAGTCGTGTCTATTTTATTAGGGTTTGGGGTAGGTTTGGAATAAAGGTAATCTGCCTTGTCCCGAGTATATAAAATTAATAAGGAGTTTTGTGCTACATAATCAATGTTTATAATAATATTTTGTAATCACTCATTAAAGATTTATACAAACTTAATAGAGTTATACGTTTGAAAAAAAAAATACCATTTTAATTCTCTATTGACGTACATATTTATTATTTTTAACACATAATATTTTGTTTGAAATGTGTTAATTATACTTAATTAATTAATAAATCAAAATTTAAAATAAATAGGGATCTCAATAGAATCTTGCCCATGAGATTAGTCAAGGTGCACCCAAAATGACCCGAACATCCAATTATCAAAAAATAAAATAAAAAAGTCCCCACCCCATTATACTAATAGCAAGATTCAAGTTTCCCAAAGATAAAACTTAAGAGAAAGAGATGAGTAGGAATTTAATTCTAGAGTAATGTTACACTCTCAATTTTGTATCCCAAATTAATGAAATGAATTGATGTGAACTGTGACACAATATTATAGATAATACTTTAAATTATATAATTAATGTGATTATAGCACATTAATAATTTATTATTCGGCATAAAATTTTAAAAAATATGAGATTAAATACACTTTCTTTTCACACTCGTGCACTCCGATTTATCTTGAATGAGTGGAAGTACACAAGTATAAAAAGACTTTCTTTAAAATGTATTTAAGTCCACCCATATATTTGTAGCATTATTGTTATTATGGATTAAAAATGTTAAATATTTGTATTCGTTTATTTAGATGTAATTCGTTTCTTATCTTATATGACGAGAAATGTTAGAGTCAATTGTGAGTATTCAATACTCACAATTTAATTAGCATATGAAATATAAATATACGCATAAAATAAGTACGCATAATACACATACTAATCATATCACGAGTATGAACACTCACGATTAAAAGTAACATTTTTCTCTTACATGATAGGTAGGCCATCTGGACACGCAATCACTCCAACCAATTAGAGTGATTATTGACGTATTCTTTTGACTTTTTTTTTTTGTCATCAAGTCAATGCTCATGTCCCTATTCGGTGCGAAATTCAATAATTGAGATGTTAATTCAAAATCAGCTTTTAAATTCCTTTATTTTTTCTTTTGTTTAATTTTGGGTAAGTGGCTTTTAAATTCCTTAATTGGAAGAATGGATTGGGGATCGATGGCCTGAGATGCTGGGTGTGGTGGGTGGCCGGTGAGTGGCATAGCTTGTTGAAATGGTACTACAGTGGTGGAGCTAGCAGCATCAAAGAGGTGGGGACATGGCGGACCAAGATCATTTGAAGTCTAAAGTGTTAATTGTAAATGTGAAAATCTTTTTGAGATACATGAAAAATAAGATTTTAATAAAAATGAAATTTAAAGAATTAAATTTTTATTAATTTTAAATTTTAAATTTGAATTATACTAAACATATAGAATTTGGGATATTTTTTTTATAAGTAAAAATTCTGTTAGTCTTATTCTTTTAATTTCGATTAATCAACAAAGACAAAATTTGAGTGTTTTTTTTAATAATTGAACTTCTATTAGTCTTATACTTATAATTTAAATCTACGATTTGATTTTTTTTTTTTTTTATAATTAGACTTCTACTGGCATTACACTTCTAATTTGAATTAACATACAAAAACATAAAATTTGAAGCCTTTTTGTATGTGGAAACTAAACCGATTACTTTGTTGACTTTATACTTGAGCCAGCCATGTGTGAGGACTTACAAATTGCATCACTTTCTATTTTCTTGTGCTTGCTATTACTATTGATTTGTACTTGATTGCGTTGCATAATATATAGTTGTACCATTCGGTCAGTTGAACGTTGGAGCAATTTTTCCGGGGTCTAAGATCCCATGATTTCAATGATTAGATGACATGTCACGTGTACATCATACATATGTGACACATCATTTAATTAGTAGGATCATATAATTTCAGACTATTTAATTTTTTTTCATCATTCGTGTGTCTTAATTCAATTTTTTATTTTTATTTTTTGATACAACAGTAGAATTAAGATGAAGGAAAAATCGAACTCACGTCAACTAGTGAAGGATAATCACTTGTACCACTTAGATAGATACACTTATGTTTCAAATTTTTGAACTCTTATTTTTCAAACTTATGTAACAAATTTTGTATTGTTCAATCAAAAGTTTTGGAGGAGGCCCGGTCTTTTGTTGGAGCGAGCATCAAGAACTTGGCATCTTGCACAAAGCCCAGATATAATGGACATTTCTAACTCTACAACAATCAGTTAGGCTAAAACAAGAAAACCAAACTAGGGAGGCCCTTTTGAGCCCAAACTACCTCACACGATCATCCCTAATCGTGAAGTACAAAAGGCCCCTTTTTTAAGCCCAGATGAGGGAGCAAAATTACTAAGTAGTTGCATGTGCGAATTGCAATGGGTTAAAAAGTAGATGGGCCTGCCCAACCCGGTTCAGATAAACCTTGTACACTCCTCACTTGTTCCCTTTTCTTCTTATTTTCTTTTCTTTCTGTTTTTGGTTTCCTTCTTCTTCTTCTTTTTTTTTTTTGGTTGAATAAGAACAATCCTACCAATTGTAACTTTTGGTCGTTTAATCGGTGGTAAACCTGAGGCCGAAGTGAACCCACCCTTTAAAACTCTCACCCACCAAAGTAATGTCAAGAGTTAATTTCAAACTCGGGACCTCAAGCATTTTTTCCAAAGTCCTTACCACTCGGCTATCCCTTGAGGTAGTTATTATTATTATTAATATTTTTCTTAAAGCAGAGTTTCACTAAAAGTGCCTTTTGACTAAAGGAGTTGGAAGGAAATGAGAGGAAAAGGGAGCATAATTTATGTTTGGTTTACAAATAAGAAATGAGAGGAAGTTCCTCACCTTAGCTGGATCTTGTTGGTGCCACCTAATTGGTAGGTAGGCGGCGGATGTGTGGTGTTTGGAGTTGTCGTTCGTGCACCTGCCTCTAATAAAAGAATGAGTGATCTATAAGAGAAGAGGAGAGCGAAGAAAAGGGGGTTTAAAAATCTATTACAATTTTTTGAAGATGGAAGGAAAGAATTAAAGAGTTAGTAATTATCAGTTTTACCTCAATTTTGGCTTATAATTAAACATTTTATACCTTTATTTTGTCATTTTATAAAGTGACCCACAACAATATAGAAAATACTCTATAGACTTGGGTTGGGCCGTAGTGTAGCCGTGGGGATGCTAGATTATATTCATAAAAGGATTTTTGTGGGCCTTTAAACCACTGGTGTTAACATTGTATCTAACAGCTAGCTAATTTACATTTTATTCAAATACATGTATAATAAGGTGGGACATCCATCCAAATTAACTAATCACTAAATAACCAACCGTTGTAGTCGCTGGTCCAATCTAATGCGACCTCTTTCAGCTGCGGATCACAACGGCTATGTTTGATTCAACGCATAAGATAGCACTTAATTATCCTTTTAAGTTTAAAATGAGTTTTTTTAAATTTGTTAGGTATTTGATTCGATTTATTGACCGCATTTAATAGATTCGCATTTAACCGAAAATGAATTTTTTTAAAAAAGTAGTCAAAGAATAATTTTTTCAAAAAGTAACATTGTGACACTAATTAATAGTCGATTCAAACACTATAATATTATTTAAATACTTATAAAATATATTTGTCTAAATACTAAATAACTTAACTCAAACATCACTTTTCTACAACTACTTATTCAAGCGCAACGTAACTCTAATCGTACATTTTCTCAACTCATCCAAACGAGTACAATGTCCTATTATTGGTCTCTTTGGTGTGTTTTTAATTTTGACCGTCTTATTTGAATTTGTCTGTTCAACTTTACTGCAATATGCATGCACATAGACTTGGACCTACCATCTATGAGGCACACAAGTAAATTTTATCCATATTAGGAGATTGGCACAAAATGAATACAAAGAGATGAATACCAGAACAATTTTTTTTTTTTTTTTTGTGAAAAATAACATAACAATGATTTAATGTCCAAATATTTGGTGTCCAAATGGTGCCCCACACTTACATGAAATAGGATTTGTAGTCCCATTCCATGTGAATGTGGGGCACCAAATATTTAGGCATTCAAATATTTTGCGGAATAACATAGGGTGGGGTGTACAAAGGACCAAAGAGCAATGTTTTAATGCCTATTAAAATATGTTTATCTTTCTCACACGAGGTGGAATTTGCTAGTGAGTCTCATAAATATAGGTCCTACCTTAGTGTAAGAAATATAATCACTCAACTAGGATTAGTGAGACACGAAAGCAAATAAAAAAATGAATCTAAAATCACACGCACACACAAGAATACAAAGATATACGTGGTTCATCTCATAATAGGGTTACGTCCACGGCTGTTACAGTTTCATTGTGATTTGGAAGCGTTACAAATTACAATGAGTTGCGATTGCTCAATTATAAATACATAAAATTAGGACAATAAGAAAATAATGTAAAATACTAAAAATACCTTAAAAAAATTGGCTTCAAAAACATACCTCTCAAAGCCCCACCTTCAGGCAAGAGGGCTCTCGCCCCTTGCAACTTTCTGACTAACTTACTGTGAAATTAGATTTATAAAGAATGAATTAGTGTTCAATATTTATCAAGATTTATACTACCCAATAATGTAAAAGATTGGAAGGTGAACATATTTTAATGTAAACAAAACATTACTCAAAGAACGAATGTTCTTGACTTTGATTGTGTTTATGGATGCATCCTTTGACTAACACTAAAGCTAGCTATAGACTCATTTCCCTTGCCCCTTGTCACTACCAATATTAATTTTAAATGAGATGATCATCACACTAAAATTAGATTACTAGCTCTTTTTTTTTTTTTATGAAAAATGTTATTTTATTGAAGTCATAATAGCCTGGTAGCCGTGTATGTGGGGGATTTTGAAACAACCTGATACGAAAAGAACCTTCTTATGTCAATTCCACATTTTATTTTTATTGGTAGAAGGAGCAAAAGTTTCACAAAAAGCCACAGTTTTTATGAAATTGATAAATAGATCTGTTTCACGAATTTCATTAATAAAATTTTGCCACGTAGGTAGGATGTCAACTTTGTATTTTTTAAAAATCAAATGTTTCGTCTAAATGATTGAATAGTATTGACTTGGTATATGAATTTGATCTATAATAAAAAAAATTTATAAAGATCATTTGAGAGTGTGGTCGAACGATAAAAATGTTGAGGATAAAATTCAAGTTTTTTGAATTTGAATCCTTTTTGTGCTGATCGTTGGCAGTTAGAAATTAAAAAATGGATCTGACTGTTATAAGGAAGGGATTTAGTTTGTTGCGTGTAAGTTGACTCAAATGAGGATTTAGTCTAATGCACGTAAGCTGTCCCAACATATCCCCTAATCGATACATTAAAAAAAAACTTCTCATAAAAAAGCAGAGTTGAAGTCTTTTCCCTTCATTTTTTTTTCGAGTTAAACATGTAATAGTATTTTTTGTGGTTTAAAAATATTAATAAAATTCAAGCATCTTGAATTCGAGTTTCCTCTGTGTCAATCGTTGATAGTTAGAACTTAAAAGGTGAACTTGACTGTCATGAAAAGAAAAACTTAATTTGATATGTGTAAATTGACTCGGGATACCCTTAACCAATCATTCATATATATATATATATATCCGATAACATAATTTTTAATTAAGCCAGTAAAATCTTTTCTTTGTTTTCAAACAGGGACTATTCTAATATTAAACTAGTAAAATAATTGCGTTAAATCCATAAATACTCATGGATTACCAACATAAAAGTGCCAGACCAATTGAATAGAGAACATGTATGTTATATTGCTTTTGGAAAACTACTTGCTTTCTTTGCGGGAATAGTTAACTGCTTTCTTATTGCCTATTGTGAATTGCAATCATACAAAATGCAAAAGGGAAACACTTTTTTTTTAATATATATATATATATATATATATATTTGGATTTAAAAGTTGGGGGTGGTAGGGATGGCCTATAGGGGATATCAGAGATGAAAGAAATTATTAGTCTGCTAGGAGCAGTAATACTATCATAACTATTTTCTTTTACAAAATATGTCTACTGGCTGAGGTGGCTGCCAACCTCAACTATGCCACGTCAGCTTTATTTAGATCATTTTATGTCAGTCCTTATTCAAACCCACCAAAAATATTTTCTTCTTTTCTCTCTATCTTTTCCATCTTTTTTCCACTAAGATTTCAAGCCCTTAATCTCTCTTTTAGTCTTCACCCATCCTCTCTCCGGCAACAACTTCCCACACTGGTGGCATCCAGCGGCCAAGCATCCGGTGGCATCGTCTCTCCAGCAACGGTCTCCCACTTCGGCGGATTCCGGTGACATCCCACTATATCTTACTCCGGTGACTGCATTTTCGGCAACGGCTTCCCATACCGGCAGCATCTAATCTCTCCATCAGTTCTTCACCCTTCTTCACGGCATTCGATGACATCCCATTGTATCTGACTCCAGCGATGCGACTGTATCTCCGATGATAAATTTTAGTTCTGTAAACACACAAAAAAAATTTCCTCCATCTCTCTTTCAACAAATATTGACTAAATACATATTATTTTCAAATAATCAATCCTCTATATTAGACTAGCACCGTAAGGGCTTACTGGAATAGCACCAAGGGGCTTCTTCGACTAGCACTTACTAGCTTATTGGGCTAGCACCAAGGCATATTGGACTAGCACCATAGCCATATCGGACTAGCACCAAGGGACTTATTGGACTAGCACCAATTGGCTTATTGGACTAGCAGCAGAAGCTTGTGGGACTAGCACCATAAGCAAATTGGACTAGCACCATAGGCATATTGGACTAGCACCAAGGAGCTTCTTGGACTAGCACCAACGAGTTAATTGCTGAAAGAGAGATGGAGGGAAAAAAATTTGTGTAAGATAGTGAGAGATAAATTGGTTTATAGACCAAAAATTTGTCACCGGATAAGCGATCGTCGGAGATACAGTTGCCGAAGTGAGATACAGTAGGATGCCACTGGAGTGGGAGGCTGTTGCAGGATAGAAGAGGGGTGAAGGACTGAGATAGAGAGATTAGATGCCACTAAATGCCTGGGATGCCGCCGAAGATACAGTCGCCGGAGTGAGAGGCCGTTGCCGGAGAGAAAAAAGGTGAAGGACTGAGATAGAGAGCCTCGATGCTTGGGATGCTACCGGATAAGATGGAGGAAAAAATGAAAGAGAGGTGAAGAGAAAGCTGGATAAGAGATTTGGAGGGAAATGAAATTTACTGAGAATAGGGAAAAGGAGAGAAAAATGAAATTTAAGAGGAGAGAAAGCTCTGATGTGGCATGGCTGAGGTTGGCAACCACCTCAGCAGGTATACATATTTGGTAAAAGAAACAAGTCAGGATAGCATTATTGCTGCTAGGAGATTACGTGAGAGACTGCTAAGTACATTATTAATGGCACTGAAAGGTGAAGTGGTTCTGGGGAGAAAGATATGAGATTTTAAGAAGGAAAGTGACAAACTGAATCTGTTTTAACTCCAATGCATTGAATGCCAATGAAACGAAAAAAGAAATTCAAAATATTATTCTTAGGATATTAATGATAGTCTTTTTATGGGAGTCCAAGTTTATTAATTACTTGTGTCTTGTTAATGACGTGTGTGTATGCTAGGAATCTCTGCCTTGTATTTATAGTCAAAGAGACATGTGCCAAGGGTCTTGGTTTTAGGTCAGAAAGGGATTTCTTTTGTAATGTGTTATTTCTTTTTGGTTGATAGGACAAACGTTGATTCTTACAGGTCATTATTTTTGGCTATCATTAATGAATGTCATAATTTCATGTCTCTAAGTTAGATCAAAGTACTGTTTTTTAAATGTGGAGTGAGCTTCCTCACTTCCTTATTTAATACATGGTACTTTGGAGTTTTCTCTTACCTAAGTCACCATGCTACAAGATTTTGAGTATCCCGCACATAGCACAATGGTTGTACTATAGGTGTACGCTATACTTTAAAAGTCTCTCAAGACTTGTCTTCAAGTCTTTTGAGCATTTAAGTGGAGGGAGGGCTATTCCTTGAGCTCTGTGTATACCTCTTAATTGATGGAGTTGCTTGAGAAACTTGTTTGGTGCAGCTACTAGCAGGACGACTATTGTTATGGAGAATGGATTTAGCTTAACTCAGGAATCTCATCTCAAATATGTATGTGGATCAAGACTTGGTCTTTCCACGGAACTTGTTTGTTTCTTGTGTGTGCTCCTTTAGAAGTGTGGTGGTACTCTTGTCATGGAGCTTCAGTCCTTCTGAGCCTGATTGTTGGATGACCCTCCTTATTGGAGTGACATATGGGTCTCGTGGAATATTGCGCATGTGGGTATCTACAAAAGCCCTTAAAGAGATCTTAAGGCAATATATGACCACAAACATTGTGTTCATGGCAGAGGGATGTCGTTGCTTGGTTTGAGAATAGATAATCAAGAGAGAAGGAAATGATGTTTGCTTAGCCCAGAAAGAGAAAAAAGAAAACTACAATTTTTGTTAGTAATATATAGTATTTATATATATATATATATAACAAAAATTAAACGTAATTAAAAACAGAACCTGTTGCAGAAGAAGAATTTGCAAAACACAGAATTACAGAATATGGAAAAACCAGATCAAGTCTTGTGTTGGACACAGTTTCCTTGAGACAATTTATTGCCCTCTCAGTGGTACTAAAGGGTTTTTGGCAACTTGTCTCCCAAGATAAAATGATCTCCCAACACAAGGGTAAGCACTACCAATGGTTGTCTGTCGAACTAGAACTTGTGCAAAACTCTCTCTCAAAATGAAGACAATATGCAAAATGAATTGAATGAATGTAGAATGCTTGTGATCGTTGATAACTGGTTAAAAAGTGCATATTTATTGTGTTAACTCTAGATATTCTTGCATTTTTATTATTTTAATTTCTCCAATCTATATGCATTTGCTAGTTAATTCTTGTTTTATCTTTTTGCAGAGAAAGCTCGTCAAAGTTGATGATTTGGAGCAAAAAGGAGAATATTGGGCTTTGAAGTGCTAAAAGAAGTAGAAAACAAGTGAATTTGAGTTAGAAGAGAAGCTTGATCCATATATAGGTGGACTAGGGCCCATTTTAGCATTATAGGCTCTATTTTGGAACACTTTAGACTCCCTTTTTGGGCCCCTAATGTCTAATTACGGGATTTTATGTTATTTTCCTAAATTCTTATTTTGTAAGGGTATTTTTGGAAAAAGAGGGATAATATTGTAACCTAGGGTTTTGGAAAAGGGGGGAGGCCGTCTTGGAGATCTAGAGAGACGAAGAGAAGAAGGAAAGAGACAACTCTGAAGAAGAAGATGAAGAATTCCATGGCTATGGTCTCCTCTTCCACAAAAGAAAGCTCGTCAAAGTTGATGATTTGGAGCAAAAAGGAGAATATTGGGCTTTGAAGTGCTAAAAGAAGTGGAAAACAAGTGAATTTGAGTTAGAAGAGAAGCTTGATCCATATATAGGTGGACTAGGGCCCATTTTAGCATTATAGACTCTATTTTGGAACACTTTAGACTCCCTTTTTGGGCCCCTAATGTCTAATTACGGGATTTTATGTTATTTTCCTAAATTCTTATTTTGTAAGGGTATTTTTGGAAAAAGAGGGATAATATTGTAACCTAGGGTTTTGGAAAAGGGGGGAGGCCGTCTTGGAGATCTAGAGAGACGAAGAGAAGAAGGAAAGAGACAACTCTAAAGAAGAAGATGAAGAATTGCATGGCTATGGTGTTCTCTTCCACTATCATGGGCTAAGTTCTCCCATTCCTAGGGTTTAGATGAAACCCTAATCAAGTAATATTGTTTCTTTGTATTTTATTTTTGGGTTAATTAGTCTTGGATGTTGATTGTATAACATTGGGATTTTATTAAAGCATTGATCGTATTATTCAATTTCACATAATCAATTTCTGTGATTTTGTTTATGTGGTTATACAATAGTAATATTTGTACATACATCAAAACCATAGGACGAGTCATAACTCAGGGAAAACAAATTGTGACTATGACCTTAGAATTAGCGTAGACAATTTGTGTTGACCAAAGATGATTCGTGCTTAGGGTTTTGGTGTGTGATTTTCTTGATGATTGTATTGAGGCTTGTAGCCAAAATACGTCTTTTACATCCAAATTGAATGACCCAAGAATTAATACAATTGAAGCTAGTTACAAGATTAGTGGTGGATTCAACACCCTAGGAATCCTCTTTTAATTCGATTCATCATTAATTCAGCTGAATATTTATTTTAATTACAGTTTTCATTTAATTTTAGGAAAAAATCAACAACAATCAATCTTTGTTAATTTCAATTAAAATTAATCTCAACTTTAGTTTTTAAACAATTAACAGTCTCTGTGGGTTCGACCCTTACTTCTCTACTATACTAGTAGTTTAGTTTGGTAATTTGATTGATTTCACGACAGATCAATAGTGTCCTATTTATAGACTCGCTCATGCCTGTTTGGTACAGACATGAAGCTTAGGTTGTGTCTGTTCATGGTGAACAGACATAGTCGCTTCTATGGAGAAGCCGCCCATTCAGTCAAACAGCGATTCCAAAACGACAACATTTTGGACTCCCAACGGTAACCATACGCACGTTGCAAAACGACAACGTTTCAGAATCCCAATAGTAATCTTAAACGTATGTTCAAAACGACTACGTTTCAGGTTTGGAAAATTTTCTCTAAAAAGATATATACATAGTAAGCCCAAGCCCAAGCCCAGAATCCCAACCCGGCCCGGCCGGCGGCGGCGCGCGTGTGGTGAACTAAGCATGTGCTAGGTCCTCCCTCTTCCACAAAACTAGGGTGCGCCTTGGGGCCCAAACGCCACTCCAAGGTAGGTGTATATATACTCTTTAAAAGTCTTGTTCACATCCTATATGGGACACAAACTTTTTCTCAAGCTTAAAGCTTTTGTTACCATTTTCAAGTGGTGATGTTTGGAGGCAATTTCTCATTCACTCCTTAATGGTTTTGAAGCAACCTAATATATAATCTTCATCTCCTCATGGAGGAGAACACATTCTCATGTGGACCCACCAAAATTAATTTGTGAGACCCACTTTAATTTTAGTTAAAAGATAACTAATTTAATATGCTCAAACCCATTTTTCCAACAGTTTTTTTGTTTTTGGGTTTGTGAACCTGTTTGGTTACGTTTTTCTTTTCTGGTTTTCTTTTTCTTTCTCCAGAATATATAAAAACACAATTAATACTCCATGACCATTGGCCAAGCATGGTGCATCAACCTTGTCTGCTTATCAATTTTTTTTTTTTTTTTTTATCATACATGCCCCAAATTTTTGTATAATGCTGCTACATGTCTGTAATAATGTTAAGGCTCTCAGGTTCTGGAAATGCATCTATTTTATTCCATATTAACATTTTCTTAGTTGTTAAAAAGTAACAATAATCTGCATTTTCTAATTCACTACAACTTTCAAGGGACCAATCTTGTCTTGTATTTTTATTTTTAAAGTTTAAATTATCATCCGATTCAAGTGTCCATTTGATTGAAAATAATAGATGATTTTTCATATTAATTGAAATGATTTTATCTTGTGCAAATTATGTATATGACCCATCATTTGTCTCTTTGATCAGGTATGACATTGCAACTGTAAAGACATCAAAAGAGAACTAAATGAGGCATCAAAAGCATTGGCTCAATCTGTGCTTTCTTATCCATATAATAATTTCAGAAGATATTATCTGAGGCATTAAGCAGATGTTATTATGCAATTCCTTGCATTGCTATTTATATTCTTTCCAAATATATCAGATGCAAGGCTCAATATCAGTCCACATACCTTCTACTGAACAGTGCCAAAACACAAAACCCCAGAACACACACACTGCCACCTACCTTAATGGTTGGAAGTTGGAACCCACTTGCTGAAAAATCCTTCTGTTTTTTTTTTTTTGGTCATTGAAATCCAGAGTGAGTTATCGCTTCAATTGCAGTCCCAGTTGTTTCATATTCAGCTAGGAAAGCTGTTAGGCAGCAACAGACTGAATCTCGCGCTCTGATGCTTCATTCTTCTTGGCCTTCTCCTTCTCAAGTAAGTATATTCTCTCTGCTTCGGGCATCGCTAACATGATTGTATGCAGCTTGAAATTCAACTCCTCGACCTTTTCCATGAGCCTGTCATTTGTAAACATGCCAAGAATGACACTTTGGATTGTTTTCCAGCTTTCCATCAGTGGTAAAGCAATAATTACGGCTGATCCAACAGTACCCCATGCTATGGCAATGACTGCCCAGAATGTGAAGTATCCCTTGCTAAATTGCCCTGCAATAAGTCAATAACAGAAAAGTAAACAAATAAATGAAGGTAATTTATTTGCACATGCCAAAAAAGAGCCATAAAAAAAGGTACAAATGCAGGTTATTTGCACGGGTTTTGAAACGACTTAGACTGAATTCCCTTCTTAATGAAAATTATTTGGAACTGCAGGTCTTTACTAAAACTTATTGCTTTGCCTTCCATCCTTAAAGATATTAAGTCAAAAACTTGATACACAAATGGTAAAATTCAATAAAGAAACAAGAAGGTGAGTGAATGGTTCATTTGGACTCCGAAGTGAAACAAATGATTGCATTTTGGTTTGCATAGAATTTTCAATTAGTCATCTCATAGGTGTGAAAGATCAATCTCAAGATAAGGTAATTTTGTGCTTCTGATTTAAATTTTTTTTTTTCAACGGGATTATGATTCTGATTTGAAGGATTGGCTTTCAAAAGGGGTGAAAATCAAGTAAAATGATCTAAAGTGCATGCGATGTCAGAAAAGTGCTTATTGTATTTACCTGCAGGAAGACTGAGCAGAGGCCACAATATAGCAATCACAACAGTAAAACCAACACCCCATTTCAGTATCCATGCTTTTGCTCTTGTCAGTTTTTCCTCCTTGAACTCTTCTGCTGGCAATTCACTCTTTTCCTTTTCAACCATAGTTATCTGCATAGTGGTGTCCCAGTCATAGTTCTGAGGCCACAAAAGACTACACATAGCATGAACAGCCCCACCAGTAAGTGTGGAAACTAGGTTTCCAGCAAGCATCGGTGCATTCCGGCCAGTCGTGTCAAGATTGACCCTGCCATACTCTACACTGGCAACTGACAACCAAGTGATGATTCCAAGAACACAGCCTATAATCGTTCCAAGAATGGCACCAATTGAATTTGCTTTTCGCCATAGAAGCATGAAGGCTATGGGAAGAACTGCAGAACCAATAAACACACCCGTGGCAAGATACATCCAACCCAAAGAAACTCCAGCCTTGTTCAGTATTACGGCTAGAAGTCCCATGAAACATCCAAATGCCAGGACAACACCCCTTGACACTTTGAGGATCTGCTTTCCGCTTGCATCTGGATTTATGTAAGTACGGTAGATGTCATATGTGCATAATGAGGAGACTGCAATTAGCTCTGAGGAACCAGCAGAAGTCACAGCCCTGATCATTTTTGTCAATTCAAAGTTCAGAACAAAATACTAAGATTTAAGTTTTGTGTATTGATAGAAATTTGCATGCAAGACATCCAAAAATTTGAACTATCAACCAACTTAAAATGGTTGAAATATCATTGATCGCAACTCACATAAAAAGCATAGTAAGAAGAAGAACCGATCCTCCTTTCCCCATCAAAGCAATAGCTGTAGCAGGAGGAACAAGTCCATGGCTTGCTTCGCTTGCTGTTATAGGTAGATCAAGGGCCAGTGCTCCTAGACCAAGTGATGTTGCCAAAGAGAATGGCACAGCAAACCAGACCAGCCCACCCAACAAGTAGCCCTTATGTGTTGACGAGGGTCTTGCAGCAATGGCACTCACCCAATATCCCTACAATTTCACATTCAAAATTTTAGAAATGCTAGAATTGGTTTTTGGCTTATCAGAAATTGTAAAACTGAAACTTTGGGCAGATGCCAGTATGATGTCAAGTTGCCAATGGAAAAACTTACATTGTCAACGAAAACAGTACCAAAATTGCCAACAATGTTAATAATCCCAAAAACAAGCCCACCAGAACTCAACATCGTTAGGTAAGACCCTTTGTAATTCCCACTAACTGGACCACAAGATTGCCCATCATGGGAGAGTGGCTCCTGACATATTCTTGATTTGTTTGCAACCTCCAACAGACGTTGGTATACGATGCTTGGGCTACCAAGCTCACTGCTTGCTGTGTAAACTAGGTACACGAAGATTACTAAAACCAAATGCACTGAAATCAATGACAAAAACTAAAGCTTAGACTAACCTCAGCATATTTAGAAAGGGTCTTATCGTTAAATGATAAAATTAAATAGTATAGTGTAGTGTACCTATTACAGAATGTATATAGCTAGCCAAGAAAGTGGCTTTTAACCCTCCTGCTAGTGTGTAGACAATTACACCAAGAGGTATTAGAAAACTTGCAGCATAAATATTCACGCCGGTGAGTGCATTCACCACAGCAGAACCACCAAGAAGAAGCATGGCTGTTACAATAATATTTGTTAAGAAGCAGAAGGCAAGCAAGACGAGATGAGCAGCAGTCCCCCATCTGCAGTAAAAGACATATTTTTTAATACAATTAGGAAATAACGGGTGTGGATAATTAAAATCACAAACTATAGGATACACATATTGATTGGATTTATTACAAAGATGTAATAATGTAACATACCGTGCTTTCACAATTTCACAAACAGTATGAGCATAAGGGGCCTTTCTTTTGATCTCTATAGCCATGACACCAAACAAGAGTACCTGTTTGTCAGAGCATTACTAAAACTAATTAACAAAATGTATCTCACTGCCTTCTTGAGAAGACAAAAAAAATTCTTAGCAGCCAAAAATCTAAAATAAATAAAAAGAGAAAAAGTTAATGAGCAGAAAATAACAGAGAGAGAAGGTTTCAACATGCCTGGATGGTGGCCCCGCTTGCATACCAGAAAGGACCGCTAACTCCATACTCCCAGGCAACATTAGAACTTTGTAAAATTGTGGCAGCCCAAGTCCACTTTAGGAATCAAAGGCTTGAAATTGTAAGTTAACTGAATATGCAGGTCTTCTTAATTTGCATAAGCTTGGACAGGTTACCTGAGATACAATTACGCTAGCAATGAGTCCTGTTTTAACGTTTCTTCCTGCAGTATTAAACCATTCAGATGTGTGGCGTGACCCAACATATCGCTTCTCCAGCCATACCTGTTCCAGGAGATAGGTATACGGTCGGGAAAAAAAGTAATTTAAACAGGAAATGACAATGATAAATATTATAGAATGTTAGTTCTGATTCCTTTATTAATCTCCAGGGAAAAGGAAGGGACACTAAAATCATGAATTAGAAGGAGTGAAGCTTGTAATCATGAGCTGGTCCCGTTGTTGTTTTCCATACTGCGAGGTAATATAAAACAACTAAATGCGGCAAACTGACAAAAAAATATTCAATAAATAAAACTGGGGTAGAAAATGGATACGGTTTTGGTCACTACCATTGATATTACATGAAAATTTTATTTATTCTAATCATCTAGTGAAAAGTAGCTAATAATTTGATGAGAAGTAAGTAAACCAGAAACTAGAAGTTAATCAATGAGAAGGATAAGTGTGAACTGGAAAGCAGTAAGGAGATTATAGGACGCCACATTCTGTCAAGTCTCTTTGATGGCATCACTACAAAAATGAAAAGAACATGCCTTGAACATCAATGTTTCAATCATTGTTCTTTCTGTTCTTTGGATAGTGTCTGAACTGATTGTGCAAGCTATTTTGAGTGAACTAACATGTAAAAATGAAGTTTCTAATATTTTCCAGTCATAATCAATTTATGACACAACCTACATGGGACCTTTGAGAATAGCTTATGACAGCCAATGCCTTCAAAAAGAGGAGGTTACACCAACTCATTCTTCTTTACACTGATCTTAAGCTTTCATCAACAATAGTCCTCATCAAGCAATGAAGGCCGTTCACAAGTTAGGCATCTATAATTTGCAACAAAAGAAAATTTCATTGAAAAAAGGAGTATTTTTGTCACCACATACATGAATATTCAACAACCTAGTAATTAGTATGAGATCTAATGATGAGAATGACTAGAATATAATGTAGAAAAACCTTTGCCATGTCATCCTAGCATTTTGGTAACAAAATCTAGAGGTTCCTGCTAATGACACCCCCCCCCCCCGGGGCGAAAAAAAAAAAAAAACCTTTAATAATGTTCATGATTTTAGTGTTCCTGGTTTTAATTGTATTATATACCTAGAAATGAAAACCTATCAAATGGGAACATGCCTACACTTTAGTTGGTCTACTCTCTTGGAGACTTTTCTTTACCTACTGGCCATCCAGGAGGCTACTTTACCACGCAAGAGGGTCTGGCCCTTTAAGTACCTTTTCAAACAAGAACATTGCCCATCTACATGCTTACCTATAGAGATATCCACCCTCAATCTTAAGGTTAGGGGTTCAAATATCGTGTTTTCCAGCACCAACAAAAAAGAAAAGAAAAAGGAACACATAGATGCAATGCAAAATAGATATTATAAGGCCTCTAATTGCTAGTATGCCCCTTGTGTTTGTAGTAACAATTGAGTCAAAACTATAACTTATACTGCAGAGAAGTTGGGAAGCAGAGGGGTATGTACCAGGAAGGAGGTAAAGACTGCAAAGAAGGCTCCAAAGCCAAGAATAACAGAGTAGCCAACACCTTGGTTAAGCACTGCTTTGCCTCTAAAGAAATCGCTTTGCCTCACGCAACTCCCTCCCTCGCCGGAGAGATGGTAATATTTTGCAGAGAATTCGAATGGCGGACAGAGCGAGGCCATGGACGAAGGCAGGTGGGTTGGTGATACTCTTCTCCAAGTCAGACCCTCACATGGCAGTTGTTTACTGGGAAATTTATAAGGTACAAGAGCAGCTCGGCAATACAGAGGCTGCTTTCTTGGGACGGGGTGTGTACAAATACAATAGTGAGTCTAACAACGAGGGTATCTATCTCATCTGCATCAGAGGAATCTCTTGGTTGGCATTCATAGTTTCATGGGTCACTCTCATGGCTTTGAATTTTAATAGTATTGTGCAGCTTTAGTTGTCTATAAATGCCCAAGCATCCACTTCATATATGATGCAGCTTTGACATCAAGGGAAATGTCATTGCGAGTGATTCCCGTTCGCAATCTGAAGTGTGTAACACATATGCATATATAATTGTATGCTGAAATAATACATGCGATGATAAGATCGCGAGTGCAAAGACTCGCAACTAATACTAACATTTTTTTTAACATTAATAATTAATCTGTAATTGTATGTGAAATAATACATGCGACGATAAGATCGCGAGTATGGAGACTCGCGACTAATACTAGAATTCCTCTTTAACATTAACAATTTACACATGATTCTATGTGAAATAATACACGCGATGATAAGATCGCAAGTATGGAGACTTGCAACTAAAACTAACATCCCTCTTAACATTAATGATTTTGTCAAAATAAGTACCAATATATATATATATATATATATCACATAAATGAGATAATATGATAAATTCATAAATATAAGATCTTAGCAATTCACACTATCAACCCTCTTATAATTAATAAACATGCAAGATTGTAAATTTATTAATTATTAGAATTATTAATTATCAATATATATATAGTCATTTCTTTTACAATTAATAAATATAAGAAATTATAAATTTATTAATTATTAAAATGACTAATTGTTAAGTTTTCTCATACTTTCTGTTATCAATAAGCAATTATGACATATAAATAATTTTTTGTACAAAATAAGACCTTATATACAATTTATTAATAACATTTTAAATTTTTATAAAAAAAATACATATAATATTTAACTTATGACATAAAAAGCTCTAAATGTCCATTTTAAGTAAAAAAAATTACATTTCCCTATATTATGATTTTTCTCATTTGCAATATTTTTGACTTCTATTATGTAAAATTAATAAATATAATTATCAAGACATGTTAAAAATGAAATATATATGGTTACATATAAAACTATTTTATTTCTCTAATAATTAATATTATAAAGAGTTTCTTCTAAAAAGAGTATTAATTACTATGTAATAAAATTATTAATTATCGATCGTGGAACAAGTTGGTTTATTAAAAATGTATTAATTATTAGAGATTATTAACTTATTGAATAATAATTATAAGAGGGTCAACCGTACAAGTTAGATTTTATTTTTGGATAAATTACACTAAAATCTTCTAAGATTTCTAACAATTACATTGATGTCTCTTACTTTACCTAATAAACTATAGGACTCCTCTTCGGTCAAAGTTTCTTTCTAACATGACAAAACTACCCTTCTATTTTTTAATTTAAGATAAATAACTTATTTTCATTTTATATAAAATTACAAATCAATTTTTATTTGAAGAAATTGGTCAAAATTTTTAAAAAAAAAAAAAAACATAAAAGGAAAATTTTTGTCATTTTTAAAAGAATATCTACTCAGAGCTTTGTCAAGTAAAGTAGGAGATGTAAGTATAATTTCAAAAACTTTAGAAGAAGTCAATACAATTGTCAGAAACTAAAGAAGATGTTAGTGTAATTCACTCATAAATCTCCAGCCAAAGCAACAGGTTGGAAATTTAAATCACCCCAGTTGTAACCCACGATGCCCATTCTTAATGGGACATGTTGGGAGAAAGTCGTGTCTATCTTATTAGGGTTTGGAATAAAGGTAATCCGTCTTGTCCTGATTATATAAAATTAATAAGAAGTTTTGTGTTACATAATCAATGTTTATAATAATATTTTGTAATCACTCATTAAAAATTTATATAAACTTAATAGAGTTATACGTTTGAAAAAAAAAATACCATTTTAATTCTCCAGTGACATATATTTCTTATTTTTAATACATGTAATATTTTGTTTGAAATATGTTAATTATATTTAATTAATTATAATAAATAAAATTTTTAAAATAAATAGGGATCCCGATGAAGACTTACCCCTGAGATTAATCAAAGTGCATACAAAATAACCTAAACATCCGATTATCAAAAAATAAAAAATAAAAATTCTCCACCCCGTTATCATCTCTATCCTTCATTACTCCATTGGTGGAACTAATAGCAAGGTTCAAGTTTCCCAAAGATAAAACTCAAGAGAAAGAGATGAGTAAGAATTTAATACTAGAGTAATGTTACACTCTCAATTTTGTATCTCAAATTAATGAAATGAATTGATATGAACTGTGATATAATATTATAAATAATACTTTAAATTATGTAATTAATGTGATTGTGAAGCTGATATACCACGAAGTGACAGACCAACCTCCATGTGACACGTATGACCGCAGACCAGACATAGCTCGGCCATACAAAGCATAGTCAACCATTCAGAACAAACTTGAGCCCCTATCCTCCAGAACTCACAGGCCTGAGCACAAGGCCTTCAGAGCACTCCCAGGGTTCAGAGCTCATTACCACTGTAACACCCGACCGAGCAAAGGATAAGGAAACAGTCTTCAATAAGGAAACTGTCACTCACAGATATCTCTCAAGCGCAGTATCCAACATGGTAACTGCCATTCTCTGATGATCAAATCCCAATATTCATGACTCCAAATCTTAATCAACTAAGAAAATCTCTAGCCTATTAATAAAACCCTAAGGTGTGCCTTTTATTTTCATGCTCATTTTGTGGCTTACATTATAGTCTTTCAATTCAATTTTATTGACTTAAGCATCGGAGCGGCTACTGCCGGAACCAATCCGGTGGCCCTCTGATCTTCTTTTCGAGTGTTCTTCAGGTAGCAGAGCTCAGAGTCCACATTAGCCAAAAAGTGCAGCATCAGACACATTAGCGGCTACTGTCGGAGCCAATCCGGTGGCCTTCTGATCTTCTTTTCAAGTATTCTTCAGGTAGCAGAGCTCGGAGTCCACATCAGCCAAAAAGTGCAGCATCAGACATTAATAATTTATTATTTGAAATAAAAATTTTAAAAAGACGAGACTAAATGCATCTTCTTTTCACACTCGTACACTCTAATTTATATTAAATAAGTGAAAGTACACGAGTATAAAAAGACTTTCTTTAGAATGTATTTAAGTCCACCCATATCTTTGTAGCATTATTGTTAATACTATGGATTAAAAAAGGTTAAATATTTGTAACGGTCTATTTAGATATGACTGATTTCTTATCTTTTACGATGAAAAATGTTAAAATTAATTGTGAGTGTCCAATACTGACAATTTAATTAGCATGTACTTATATAAGTGTGCGTATAAAATAAATACATATTATACATTCGTCAATTACTAAACACTTACAACTACGACTAA
The DNA here is from genome assembly GCA_008638375.1 of Nyssa sinensis. Lineage (NCBI taxonomy): Eukaryota > Viridiplantae > Streptophyta > Magnoliopsida > Cornales > Nyssaceae > Nyssa > Nyssa sinensis. The sequence continues at coordinate 6,360,743 of CM018048.1, read as the reverse complement.
CATTTTCTCTTATATGATAGACATGCAATCACTCCAACCAATTAGAGTCGTTATTGGCATATTCTTTTGACTTTATTTGTCATGAAGTCAATGCTCATGACATTATTCGGTGCGAAATTCAATAATTGAGATGTTAATTCAAAATCAGCTTTTAAATTCCTTTATTTTTTCTTTTTTTAATTTTGGGTAAGTAGCTTTTAAATTCCTTAATTGGCAGAATGGATTGGGGATCGATGGCCTGAGATGCTGGGTGTGGTGGGTGGCCGGTGAAGTGGCATAGCTTGTTGAAATAGTACTACAGTGGTGGAGCTAGCAGCATCAAAAGAGGTGGGGACAGGCGGACCAAGATCATTTGAAGTCTAAAATGATAATTATAAATGTGAATTTTTTTTTGAGATACATGAAGAATAAGATTTTAGTAAAAATACAATTTAAAGAATTAATTTTAAAATTTTAATTTGAATTATACTAAATGTATAGAATTTAGGACTTTTTATTTATAGGTAAAAATTCTGTTAACCTTATTCTTTTAGTTTGGAATAACCAATAAAGACATAAAATTTGAGCATTCTTCTTCTAATTAAACTTTTATTAGTCTTGTAATTCTAATTTAAATCCGTGCATATATATATATAAAAGACATAAAATTTGATTTTTTTTTATAATTAGACTTCTATTGGCGTTGCATTTTTAATTTGAATTAACATATAAAAACATAAAATTTGGAGTCTTTTTTGTAAGTGGGATCTAAACTCATCGTTTTATTGGTTTTATGCTTGAACCAGCCATGTGTGAGGACTTAAAACTGCATCAGTTTCAATTTTCTTGTGTTTGCTATTGCTATTGATTTGTACTTGATTGCATTGCATAATATATAGTTGTACCATTCAATCAATTGAACGTTGGAGCAATTTTTCTGTGGTCTAACATCCCATTATCTTAATGCTTATGTTATCGTGTATTGTCATACGTAGTATTTATATTCATACTGTACAGTTATATTCTGGCATATCTTTGAAATATGTCAGTATCATTCCCTGAAATATGACAATACACGTTAACAAGTTAGATGACATGTCACATGTGCATAATACATATGTGGCACATTATTTAATCATTAGAATCATGTAGTTTAGGACTATTTAATATTTTTTCATCATTCGTGTGCTTCAATTCAATTTTTTATTTTTATTATTTGATACAATAGTAGAATCAAGACAAAGGGAGAATCGAACTTACGTTAACTGCGTATAAAGTAATTACTTGCATTACTTGGATAAGTACTAAGTCCTATCTCACCCAATTTTTGAACTCTTATGTTTCAAATTTATGTAACAAATTTTGTATTGTTCAATCAAAAGTTTTGGAGGAGGCCCGGTCTTTTGCTGGAGCGAGCCTCGAGAACTTGGCATCTTGCACAAAGCCCAGATATAATGGACATTTCTAACTATAACAATCAGTTAGGCTAAAACCAAACTAGGGAGGCCCTTTTGAGCCCAAACTACCTCACACGATCATCCCTAATCGTGACGTACAAAAGGCCCTTTTTTTTAAGCCCAGATGAGGGAACAAAATTACCAAGTAGTTGCATGTGCTAATTGCAATGGGTTAAAAAGCAGATGGGCCTGCCCAACCTAGTCCAGATAAACCTTGTACACTCCTCACTTGTTCCCTTTTCTTCTTATTTTCTTTTCTTTCTGTTTATGGTTTCCTTCTTCTTCTTCTTTTTTTTTGGTTGAATAAGAACAATCCTACCAATTGTAACTTTTGGTCGTTTGATCGGTGGTAAACCTGAGGCCGAAGTGAACCCACCCTTTAAAACTCTCACCTACCAAAGTAATGTCAGGAGTTAATTTCAAACTTGGGACCTCAAGCATTTTGTTCAAAGTCCTTACCACTCGGCTATCCCTTGAGGTAGTTATTATTATTATTAATATTTTTCTTATAGCACAGTTTCACTAAAAGTGCCTTTTGACTAAAGGAGTTGGAAGGAAAGAAGAGGAAAAGGGAGCTCAATGTTTGATTTAAAAAAAAAGAAATGAGAGGAAGTTCCTTACCTTAGTTGGATCTTGTTGGTGCCACCTAAATGGTAGGTAGGCAGCAGATGTGTGGCGTTTGGAGTTGTCATTCGTGCACCTGTCTCCAATGAAAGAATGAATGATCCATAAGAGGAGAGGAGAGCGAAGAAGAGGGGTTTAAAAGTCTATTATAATTTTTTGAAGATGGAAGGAAAGAATTAAAGAGTTAAGAAATTATCAGTTTTACCTCAATTTTGGCTTATAATTAAACATTTTATACCTTTATTTTGTCATTTTATAAAGTGACCCACAACAATATAGAAAACACTCTATAGACTTGGGTTGGGCCGTAGTGTAGCCGAGGGGATGCTAGATTATATTGCCTTTAAACCACTGGTGTTAACATTGTATCTAACAGCTAGCTAATTTACATTTTATTCAAATACATGTATAATAAGGTGGGACATCCATCCAAATTAACTAATCACTAAATAACCAACCGTTGGAGTGGCTGGTCCAATCTAATGCGACCTTTTTCAGCTGCGGATCACAATGGCTATGTTTGATTCAACTCATAAGATAGCACTTAATTATCTTTTTAAGTTTAAAATGATTTTTTTAAAAAAAATTTGCTAGGTATTTGGTTCAGTTTATTGACTATACTTAATAAATTCGCACTTAACCTAAAATGAATTTTTAAAAAAGAAGTAGTCACAGAGTAATTTTTTTCAAAAAGTAACATTGTGACACTAATAATAGTTTATTCAAACACTACAATATTATTTAAGTATTTATAAAATATATTCGTCCAAATACTAAATAACTTAACTCAAACATCACTTTTTTATTCAAATCGCAACTTAACTCAAATCGTACTTTTTCTCAACTCATTCAAACAAGTACAATGTCCTATTGTTAGTCTCTTTGGTGTGTTTTTAGTTTTGACCCTCTTATTTGAGTTCTGTCTATTCAACTTTGCTGCAAAATGCATGCACATAGACTTGGTCACTTGCGTGCTTTGTTCAATGACTTTAAAGGTTGCATTTCACGTAAGTGGGATCATCATCTATGAGTTCCACAAGTAAATTTTATCCGTTTGAGTAGATTGGCACAAAATGAACACAAGGACATGAATATCAAAATATCTTTTTTTGGTGAAAAATAACATAGCAATGATTTAAAGCCCAAATATTTGGTGTCCAAATGGTGTCCCACATTCATATAAGATGAAATTTACTGGTGAATCTCATAAACGCAGGTCCTAACTTAGTGTTAGAAATATAATTACCTAACTAGAATTGATGAGACACGAAAAAAAACAAGAAACAGATCTAAAAGATATGCGTGGTTTACATCAAAATAGGGTTATGTCCACAGTTGCTGTAGTTTCACTGTGATTTGGAAGCGTTATAAGTTATAATGAGATGCGACTCCTCAACTATAAATACATAGAATTAGGATAACAAGAAAATAATGTGAAATACTAAAAATACTCTCAGAAAAATTCACTTAGAGAACACGCCCCCTCAAAGCCCCACCTTCAAGCAAGAGTGCTCCCGCTTCTTGCAACTTCCCGACTAATTTACTGCAAAGTTAGATCTACAAAAAAAAAAAAAAAAGGAATTAGTGTTCAATATTTAAAAAGATTTATACTACTCAATAATGTAAAAGAGTGGAAGGTGAACATCATTTTAATGCAAACAAAACATTACTCAAAGAAGGAATATTCTTGAGTTTGATTGTGTTTATGGATGCATCCTTTGACTAACACTAAAGCTAGCTATAGACTCATTTCCCTTTCCCCTTGTCACTACCAATATAAATTTTAAATGAGATGATCATCACACTAAATTAGATTACTAACTCTTTTTTTTCTTTTATATGAAAAATGTTATTTTATTGAAGTCATAATAGCCTGGGAGTTGAATTATAGCCGTGTATGTGGGGGTTTTGAAACAACCTGATACGAAAAGAACCTTCTTATGTCAATTCGACATTTAATTTTTATTGGTAGAAAGAGCGAAAGTTACACAAAAACCCACAGTTTTTATGAAATTGACCTTTGTGCAATAAATAGATCTGTTTCATGAATTTCATTAATAAAATTTTGCCACGCAGGTAGGATGTGAACTTTGTATTTTTTAAAAATCAAATGTTTCGAATATTATTCACCTGGTATATTAACTTGATCCATAATAAAACTTCTAATAAAGATCATTCGGGAGTGTAATCGAATAGTAAAGACGTTGAAGATAATATTTAAGTGTCTTGAGTTCGAGTTCTTTTTGTACCAATTGTTGGCAGTTAAAATGTAGTCTAGTATACGTAAACTGTCCCAAGATATCCCCTAATCGATACATTAAAAAAAACTTCTCATAAAGAAGCGGGGTTGAAGTCTTTTTGCCGATCGTTGGCAGTTAGAGCTTAAAGGGTGGGCCTGACTGTTACGGAAATGTATACTTTATCCAGTGTACGTAAATTGACTCAAAATACTCCTAACTGATCATTGATATATATATATATATATATATATATATTCACAAAATAATTTTTACGTAAGCAAGTAAAACTTAAAAGAATCTTTTCTTTGTTTTCAAATAGGGACTATTCTAACATTAAGTCAACAAAGTAATTGCTTTAAATCCAACTTACGGAGAATGTTTTAAATTTTATGTGTTTATAATATAATTCATAAAGACTCAAACAAAAAAAAAACTTAATTTATTATGTATAATTCTAATTTTCTTATTATAACCTATTTAGATGAAAAAAATTATAAAAAAACTTTATTTAAAATATACGTCTCTCTTAATGAAAAATTATTACAATTATATAAAACAAAAAAATAAATATTTCATTTATAGGAAAGAAAGTATTACAAACATTTATATAATATTAATATTAAATAAAATATATATATATATTAATATTAATAAAAAACTTATTTAAAATAATGACTTTGTTTCTTTAATCTTCTAAGTATCTAAAATCGGTCCTTAAAGTCACCTTCAAATGATCCTACACGTCACGTCTTTTTATTACTTTTAGTTATCACTTCTTACATGAATGGGTCCCATTATTTAAGTCTTATGGTGGGGTTGCATGATTCATTCCACGGTACTAATGGTTAAAAATAAGTTATATTGTAGCATTAGTCAAAAACTCGGATGGACATTCAGCACGGCACAACAGTCACATCAATATGGCATCATGATCCTACATCAATATATATATATATATATATATATATATATTTACATCACAGTAGAGATGGCATGCGGTGGACACTATCACTCACTGAATTTTTAATAATGTTACGCTTATTTAAAAACTCTATTAAAAATATTTATTTTTATGAGTTGTCAGTGTTATATTCATTGAATATCATATCATAATGTAACATGATGTGATATCCAGTTAATACAACACTGTCAATTCATTAAGATAAATACTTTTAATAAAATATGAAAGTAAGACTAGCATTACTCTTGAATTTTTGTGATACCATTAATGGACCCTGCCGTATACGGCCCATTTAGAGTTGGACACGTTTACTTGATATGGAAAAATTGTCGAGTAATTTTAACATTTTATTAAAAAAATTATTTACTTACGCAATTGTTCAAGTATTAATAAATTTAGTCTCTTAGTGTTAGTAAATTTAATTTTTTTGTATTAGTTATGTCAAGTGTCTTCAAGAAATTTAATTCATTAACATCAAGAAACTTAATTAACTACTACTCGTATATACCAAAGAGTTTAATTAATTAATACTTGAATAATTATATTAATAAATAAATAAAATTTTATGATAAAAATAATATTATTCAAAATTGCCTAATTGACAACAGTTCAATAACCATTGACCGGAATGTCTTGAACTTGGACTCGAAACCTTTCAAACACTTGGGCCTCCAAGAAATACTCAAGTCCGAAACCTCCATCATTCCTTAAATAAACATTAATAATATGGTTCCTTCTGGATACTTTGCAACTCAGTTTGCCTTTAATATAATACATCAATTTCTTCCTAAAATTACTCAAATGCCCAATATCATTTTCTTTATTAATACTTGATTACAAGGACATTTTTGTCAACATCAGTAATGATCTCAATGGAGGCATCGCCGTCAATAATACAAAGAACAAAATTAGAAGAATAGTGGGTGGAGTTAATACATCATCTATTTGTATATCTTTGAATTTGAGCTTCTTATACGAGTGGTCCACCACCACTCATGGAGCCCAGAAGGTTGGACTAACTCATGGTGAGAGAAAATTATAACATGGAGCCCAGAAGGTTGGACTAACTCATGGTGGGAGAAAATTATTATATGATTCGAGATTAATAATTTCAGTTAATCATAAATTGTTATGTATATAATATATTAAATTTTTTTTTTTAAAAAATATTATATAAATATTAATTTATGATTAAAGGGGACTATTAACAAGATTAATGTTCTAAAACAATCCAATAATTTTTCAAAAATAATATAAAAAATGATAGAAATAGATAGTGTCTATATCCCACGAGGTGGACCCACTTATATAAAAAAAAAAGGGTCCAAAATGATAGAAATAAATACGTGTAATGCTAGTCTTACCTTCATATTTTACCAAAAGTGTTTACCTTTATGAGTTGGCGGCTGGATATCACATCATGTTGTTGTGACATGATGTGATATCCAACCGCCAACTCATGAAGGTAAACACTTTTGGTAGAGTTTTTAAGTAAGCCTAACATTATTGTATAAATAGTGTCCTTACCTCAAATGAGCATGTCTTATTTTTACCAACGCATGCCGTAGAAATAAAAATAAAAATAAAAGATATTTTATCATAGATTGATTTTATTAACATGAGATGGACCTGATTTATAATAAAATGTTATTTAGACTAAATATTTTGTTTTTAAAAAAACAGAAAAATTATATTTATTTACACGATTGAATGTGGTTGGTAGGGTTTAAGACCGATTCATGTAAAATTTCTCAGAAATATCTCAGAACTTACCATAGTTAAAACTTTAACTCAACATATTAACACAATTGCACTATATAAACCCGGCTCTCATTTGGAGTTGAAGCAAGCAGCAGCGAAAAGCATACAACACATACCTTGATTTGAATTAACCTTCATTCATGATGATGAGTCGGAATGTGGCACGGTCGGCGGTGGCTCATGTCGGCCCACGCTTTTTCTCAACTGCCAGAGTCACCGGACTTCTGACTGCAGGTAAGTCCAGTGCATTAATTCATGTTAATCCAAGTAATGGTCTGGAAAGAAAGGCGGTGACATGGATTAGGTTCCCGGTTGTTGGTGTGCGGAACGGAAGTAGTATGGCGTCGGGTAAGAAAGAGGAGAATGAGGAAGAGAAGAAGAGGCGTTCGGGCGATGGAGATCTGAACGACAAGGCCATAATTAGTTACTGGGGCATTGATCCTGGAACAGTTACTAAGGAGGACGGAACAAAATGGGAGTGGAGTTGCTTTAAGGTATATAATTATAACTTTTATCTATATTTATTATATATATTTAATGGTTAAATGTAAGAAACTGATATTGGTTGATGAGTAAGCAGCCATGGGAGACTTACAAGGCGGACCTGTCCATAGATTTGAAGAAGCATCATGCACCCATTACGTTCTTGGACAACGTTGCGTATTGGACGGTAAAATCTCTCCGATTTCCTACCGACTTGTTTTTTCAGGTACCTGCTTCATCTTCTTCTTCTTTTTTTCTTGGATTAATGTCTTTAATTAAATTAATATCGCCTCCAAAAATAAAGGACCTGTTTGTTTGTTTGTTTTTTTCATATATATATATATATATATATATATACACAAGTGGTGTATATATATAATTTTTTTTTTCGAAAAGTCTAGCCAATTGCTAAGGAGTAGCCTAATTCTGCAAGAACTTGAAGCTTGATCAAAAGGATTTTCAAAAAGGGAGAATATGCCTTGCTTCAACTTATACATATCTATTTATACATGCATAAATTAATTTGTTAACCTTACCTTTTTTATTAACATGGCATGGTAACACTCTCTTGTTATAATTTTAAAACAAAATCTTATTATTAACCTTAAAAAATATAAAAAAAAAATGGTATGAAAGATATTTGTTAGTAGTGTTTCTCAATGCTTTTTGGTAAAAAAAAAAAATTCATGTAAATGAAGTTTTCAAGTAGTCCCCAGTATTCGAAATTTCTGAGGTTAATTAAAAATTGAAAATCTTTAAAGACATCTTTCAAGATTAATCTCTCTCTCTCTCTCTCTCTCTCTATATATATATATATATATATAGTTATGCATTGATGGATTGTAAAATCTAGCTAAATTGGTGTACGTATTGTGAATTTGGGTATAAATTACATATACGCAGAGACGATATGGGTGTCGTGCAATGATGCTAGAAACGGTGGCAGCAGTGCCGGGCATGGTTGGAGGGTTGCTGCTGCACTGCAAGTCACTGAGGCGGTTTGAGCACAGCGGCGGTTGGATCAAAGCATTGATTGAAGAAGCCGAGAATGAAAGAATGCACCTGATGACCTTCATGGAGGTAGCCCAGCCCAAGTGGTACGATCGCGCTCTTGTCTTTGCAGTTCAAGGCGTTTTCTTCAACGCCTACTTCCTCGCCTATTTGATCTCCCCAAAAACAGCTCACCGTGTTGTTGGCTACCTGGAAGAGGAGGCCATTCACTCCTACACAGAGTTCCTCAAGGAGATTGACAATGGTAACATTGAGAATGTCCCAGCTCCGGCAATTGCCATTGATTACTGGCGCCTTCCACCTGACGCCACTCTCCGAGATGTTGTCATAGTTGTCAGAGCAGATGAGGCTCACCACCGCGATGTTAATCACTTTGCATCGGTACGTGTGTATATACATATAATTCTTAACATGCATATATATATATATATATTAATTTGTGTTATTGATTTGTTGGAATGAATTAATGAATAATGCAGGACATACACCATCAAGGACATGAGCTGAAGGAAGCTGCAGCACCGCTGGGATATCATTGAAGGATAGGAAATCAGCTGGCTAATGAATGAAATAGATCGATCGATGATGATCTAAATATTGGTTATGATGGATGCATGGTGGTTGTTTTTTTTTTTTCGTTTTTTTATTTGGACTGAGATCCTGCATGTAAAAACTTTCATGGGCCAGTTTTTGTTTGTTGGTTATGATTTGGGATGGATTGGAGAATATTTTAACCAATATCTTCCATGAATAAAATTACTGGGAAGCTGCCTCTATGCGAGGGAGATATTAAAACATTATTTGGATCATTGAGTGTGAACATTGGATGAAGCAGGGTAACAATTAGGTAACAAAAAGGCTAGTAGTTGTTGGTCTTCATCTGGAATCAAAGTAGACCACTGACTTTGAAGTTTGAGGCGCCTATTAGAAATGGAGTCAGTCCTTTGCTTGTCAATGTCATGCTCTCTCTTTTTCTTCACCATAATGATGAAAGACGACTTGAAATAATATTGCTGCATGCCCTGAATTGTTGGTGTTTTGGGTGCTTTATCATGTTTTTTAACTTCTAGGTTCAATACATATATATGTATATATATTGTGGTGTGGAGAGGGAAAAATTTGTAACATAAAATAGAACCGGTCATGACATAGTTGCAGTCAAATTTGGCCTTAATACCAATTCCAAGTCTGTTAATTTTCTTGGTCAAGCACTTAGAAGTCTGGTCATTTAACGCGCTGCTTGTGGATTTACGTTGCATAAAAGTATATATGCTCATGTGTAATAGTGTAATTGTATTGTACTATATATTGATTGTAAAATCGATCGTTTTTATTATTAATAATAATAAAAAAGAAGTAATAGTTGTCCATTATGAGATAATACGCAGCCAAAGTGTATGAAATCTAATGTATCTTCGATTACAATTAATCAATTTAGGTTATTTGGATCTACTTTTTCAAATCAAGCATTCTAATTATTTTGATTTTTTACAAACTTAAAATATAATGAAATATGTAAACCCACTTAATTGCAAAAATATTTCACTTTGCGCTGCTATGTTGAATTTTTTTGTGTTCCTTGGTGTTGCCTTTGGTTGTAGTTGATTTCTTGTTATTCTTGAGGCTTTACTTCCCCTTCTAATAAAATTCTAGATTACCCATATATGTACTTACTGTAGGTACCCGATCAACATTAACACACCTAAAAGTAATGATCGATTAAAAATACTCAATCCAATGTAGTGCAAGCATAAGTTAAATTATTCTTTAGTCCTTGAACTTGTCATTTGTAAAAAATAAGTTTAAGTGTTGGTCGAGCTAATTTTAGTTTTTAAACTTAGCAGTATTCCATCAGGATCTGCTCGAGCCACCTTAAGGTTCCTAGACTTGATTGACTCTCTTGAGAGAAAGTTCACTTCGATAAACTCCTTGCTCTTCCTTCATAAGGGTGCCTTAAGGTTTGGGGCAAACCTTCGAAGGATTCTTTGAGTCTGACATGCAGCTATAGTACTGAAAAGTATTATAGATCCACTATTCGGAATACTCAAAATTTTGTGACTTATAGGTTAAAGTACGAGAAACTTGTAATTTGTTCATTGCATGACCCATGCGCAGAACACCCAAGGTCTTTTTAAAAAGAGAGATTCCGCCTAGATTTCATGAACCTTCTATTACTTTCTTTTTCATAACTACCTCTTATTTTGGACTATAGCACCCATGTGAGAAGTTTGTTATGGGTGGCATCATACTCTAACAAACTCACGTATTAGGATTGTTATAAATAGCCTACACACATCACTATGAACATTAATTAGAACTATCACATTCCCTATGTGATTAGTATCATTCGTATACTTCTTCAAGCAAACCCTAAATCTAGAGAGTACATAGAACCATAGTTGAGGTCACTGCTTATACATCATAGTCGATCGAAACCTATTTTGGCCCTTGCTCTCATGGAATCTCTCTTGATTAGATTGCTTATATTTTCCCCTTACCCCTTGTATCTATGGCTATTTGACAAGGAATACTCACTCACTCACTCTCCTTCTCTCTCTCTCTCCCCCTCTCCCTCTCTCTCTCTCTCTTTGGATTTGATCAACTACTTACTAGATCGATCCCATCTATAAACATTTTTGGCAACTCCACTAGGGAGTAAGATCTTGTGAAAATGGCCTCTCAACAAAAGGAATAATGCTAATCCAAGGGAATTACACGAAAGAGGGACTGGATCCTTCAAAGCCACACCCGCTATACTCCCTAATGTTTAAAATTCTCAACCCCAAGTCCTAATCCCGACCCAAACTCTAACAAATTTGGTCAATTCAATGGTTGAACACAAAAGAAATCAATAAATCATGTTTGAGGCTTTATTCAGCCAAAGAACTCTCCCACATACTCAGGCTTCACAAAATCAGGCCGATAATCCTTTAACCTATTTTGCTCCGTTCACACCTGTGGCGTAAATGGCCACCGCAACACACTAGGCAGTGTGGTAAGGATCTCAGAATCTATCTCGACCATTCAAAGATTCGTTCCAATAGGGACCGACAATAGGGAAACACCTGAGGGACCATCCACTGCGTTGTCTCAATTGATTCCTGCCTTAGTTACCCCTGCACCAATCGTTCCTAATCTAACTATAAAAAAGTCCACCCAACTCACTCGAGAAGATGTTCAAAAGGAAATCCAAACCTTCTTACTATAACAAAAGTAAAATCTACCATCAACTGACTTTACCCCTCCCTATTCACTTGAAGTCTCTTTGCTACCATAATTGAAAGGTTACCACCCTTCCAAATTTTTCAAATTCGAAGGAAAGAATGGCAGTTCTCACGAACATGTCCATCGATTTATAGAATCACTTAACCACTTTGGTAATGACCCAAATTTAAGGCTCAAGGAGTTTTCTAAAACCCTTATTGATTGAGTTTATACCGGGTACTTGGGCCTCCCACCAAACTCTATTTACACTTGGCAAGAAATGGTCTACAAAGGCTTTCTACTTTAGTTGTTAAGGAATATGGTACAACCACTAAAAAGATGCGTGAAAACCCTCGCACTGAATTCCCATGTGAAATAAAAGAGGTTTGCACACTCTTGAAGAACTGGATCGAAGACAAGTAAATCAATCTCCCAACTCCAAAGAATAAACCTTCATCTCGAGATAAGAAAAGTCCCGGTTACTGTCTGTATCATCAAACAACCTCTCACCCTTTGAAGGCTTGTTGGACCATGAGAAAAATCTTCCAAGAAAGGCTTAAGGCAAACCAAATCCAGCTAGTCAATCCTACAATCGATGAGGACCCACTCCCGATACACATTAATGGGAAAGACAAGGCAACCGTCCAAATGATATCCTTCTACGAAGACATGGATGATGAAAATAAAATGGGGTATATTCTGGGAGAATCCAATTGCCAAGTGGCTGCCATCTCTGATGAACAAGCATACAAACTAAAAGAGTCTACAAAGTTTTGTTGGTTCTTCGATCAGATGGGTTTTAGTGAAAAATTTTGAGTAGAAGCCGCAAAAGGTATTCTGTAAATAACTGCGGACAATGGAGAAAGTTTCATGACGATTGATGGATCCCTCCGACGAGCACTTAAAGACTCCACCACTACCATTACCTTTTCAGAAGAAGACAATGTCTTACCCTACAGCCATAACATGCCCTTTTACGTCCCAATTATCATCAAAAGAGTATAATTCCCCTAGGGTTTCTTGATGGAGGGGTATCAATTAATATCATACCATTGAATGTCTTCTATGCTATAGGATGAATAAAACAAGAGTTGAATGATCAGTTAGTTTCTATCACTGGATTTGGAAAGCTTAGGCTGCATCACCACATACTTGGAAGTCGGGCCAATCAAATGTCACACCAAATTCCATATAATTGAAGCAGACACTACTTACCACGTGTTATTGGGAAGGACTTGGCTACACCGAATTGCCATGATTCCCTCGACATATCACCAATGCGCTAAAGGAATTCACAAACATAAAATGGTTACTATTAAAGGTTATGCCCGTCCTTTTGCCAAAAATGAGGCCCACTACAACGATGCAATCTCATACACAGAATGTGCAGATGAAGAAGTTTTATCTTCCAAAGTAATTTACTCCATCCTACTTCCCAAATGGGAAGATGCTCGAAATGAATATTTTTAGAGACCCACGGAAAAAAAGAATAAAAGAAAAGGGAAAGGCAAAAACGGAGTTTAATGAGTCTGGATGCCCATTGGAAACATAGTCTATCGATTATGACAGTCAGGGGGGTCATTTTTATCCACAAAGGAGATCCCCACTTCACAATGTTGTGCCATAGAAATATAGCTAGTCATCGTCAAAGAGCCCAAAAAGGCCCCCAAATGCTTTCAAGACGGCCCAAAACCTCAACAACAAGAACTTGAGGAACTAAACTTGTCCTTACAAGATGGAATTCATCAACGTGTTTTCATATGTAAAGAGCTCAGTGCTAAAAAGAAGCACGAATTGGTTGCTCTACTCAAAGAATTTGATGTCTTCGTTTGGAAATACAATGAAATGCCAGGGATCAGTACGAAAGTAATTGTCCACAAACTTAACACAACACAAGTGAAAAGCCCAGTCAAGTAAGCTCCATGAACCTTCTGACCAGAACTCAAATTACAAATCAAAATTGAAATTCAGAAGTTGCTCGACGCAGGTTTCATCATAGCAATTTAGCATCCCACATGGCTATCCAGTGTAGTTCTGGTAAGGAGACGAACATGCCAACTAAGAGTCTGGATTGACTTTCGCGATCTAAACAAGGCTTGCCCAATGTCGATACACTAATAGATGCTATTGTAGTGTTATGACATGGAATTTTTTTTTTTTTTATTCTTATTCTTTGTTAATATTAATTATTATTATTATTATTATTATTATTATTATTATTATGGATGAATGTTAGTATGGAATGTGTATAATATATACATAGATGTATGCATATATATATATATATAATTTAAACTATCTAGTGTGTGTGTGTGTGTATACATGTGAGTGTGTGTATTTAAATGTGTAAATATATATGTATATATATATATAGATATATAAAACAGATGTGTGTGTGAGTGTTGTACACGGCTGTGTGTGAGTGTGTGTGCATGTGTTGAGTGTTACACACTCAAAGGGGCATGGTTTGAGTTAGTGTGTGTAAGTGGATTTCAGGGCATGGGAGGGGCTGTGAAGTGTAAGAGATTAGGTGTGTGTGTGTGGTGAAGTCTGAGAGTGTGTATGAGAGTTGAGAGAAGAGCAGAAGTTGTGAATTTTAGAGAGAGAGAGAGAGATATATATATATAGAGAGAGAAAGTGAAGAGAAAAAGGGAGAAGGAAGTGTGTTTTGATTTTGAAAGGAAAACAGAGGGAGGAACTTCAAGGTGAAGAGCACACTGAGGTCCAGTGGTTGAACCAAGAGAAGGAGAGAGAAACGGAGGTAAAACAACTAAACCCATTATTTTCTCTCTCTAGAAATCTCATATATACACAACCTGTTTTGTAGCATTTTGTCTAGATTTAATCCTTGGGTTTTGTTGCATGTGAATAATGGGTAATTTTGCAAAAAGAATCACTTGAAATGGTGAAGGAACGAGAGAGAAAAGAGGGGTTATGGGTCACGGCCATAGGGGGAGAAGTCTAGGCTTTTCATTGTGATTGGGAGCTTCAAAACAGTGTTAAAAAGTTCCAAAAATGTTTTAGAATGATTTAGAATTGAAAGAGGCTTCGAAAACACCAAGAAAATCAAGTTTGAAAACTTGATTTTCTGCAAATTCCGGCCACCGGCGCCGGAGAAGGCGACCGGAGCTTCGCCGAAAAAATGGGGGGGAGAAGGGACTGTTCCGGGCCGGGTTTCGGGTCCGGGTAGGGTTCGGTTCCGGCGGGGCTGAACCGCCCCTGCCACGTGTCGCTCATTGGTTTTAAATTAAAAACTAAATTGGGGCGTTTGGTTACGAGCATAAGAAATGGAAATAGGAATTGAAATCAGAACAGGGATATCCTATCCCTGTTCCGTCACTATTCACTGTTTGGTTATCCGAATGGGGAATAAGGGTTTTCACAATTACAAAAATACCCCTGAACTTTTGATATTTACAAAAGTATCCTGTACTTTTTCTGGAAATTGTACTTTGACCCAAAAACTTTAAGTAATTATACTTTGACCCCTAAAACTATTAGTTATTATGATTTGACCCACCTGGTTTAAATATTAATAAAATAATAATTAAATTAATTAATTAATTAATTAATTTAATTATTTAAATATTCTAAAATAGCTCGGAGTCCAAATGGGATGAGTCATTAATGTATTTTGACTATCTCGACCATTTTGAGGCCAATGGTGAGGTCCGTTTTACAAGACGGGGTCCCAAAAAATAAAAGACCCGTAGTAACATAAAATTACCAAAATGCCCCTGAATTGAAGTACAGTCAAACGAACTCTGAATTAGGTAAACAAATAGTGAAACTTTATTATTTCAAGCATTCCGGATTCAACCGTGGAGTCCGATTTGTGAAAAGAGGCCTCGAAATGTGAGGACCCGTGAAAAGTGCAAAATGACTATTCTGCCCTTTTGAACCCAGGTGTCCGAATTAAATTCTACGAAAGCCTAGACTTATTTTCTTCGACGTCCCGGACTCAATAGTGGAGTCTAAATTAGCAAAATAGAAACTTATGAATTAAAGACATAAAATTTGATGAATAGAATAAATTCAAATGACAATGAACTGAGTTACCTGTTATGATTTTAGGGACACGAAAGGGCAAGGAGAAGGTGATTTGACCTTCGGTATTCTCACAGTGATCCTACCATACTACGAGTACACCTTCCAGTGTTGAGGTCGATTTACAGGTACGATATATTGTGCTAAGTAAGAAATAGAATTAAGATTAGGAATACTTGACTTACTGCCTTGATTGTTCACTTGTTGCTTGAATGTTTACATGCTTATGTGTTCCATGCTATCTTGCTGATGTTGGGTGATGATGTGGAAGATGATTATGTGTATATTGAATGTGTTAGTGTAGTGTGTGAATCACATGCTTGGAGAATTGTTGACATTATGAAATATGTACTTGAAAGCATGTTTTATGTATGAATGAGATGCATCATTGAGATTGCATTATGACATGATGAGATCAGAGCATATTGGCATAGTGTGATTCCTTGGACATGGCGTGGGTAAGCACTTGGTGCTTTGCATTATGAGGGTGCAGATCCTGTGGTGAAAAACTCAAAATCGGCCATTAGGTACTTGCGAGCTTGACGGATTCCGGACCGTGAAGCGAGACATAAGTGGCGGTACTCATGCCAGCGGAGAATGACCGTATCATGAGACATGGGTGGCATAGAGTTGCATGGGCGTGTCACGCATACTACTCATATACTGTATGCTGTTTATATACTGCCATCATGATATCGAATGCCATATAGAAATAACTGTACACTTGCACATGCCACGACCTTAGTTTTGTTTCTTGCATTAGCATTAACTTGTACCAGCATGTTGAGCTGACCCCTTTAGTGGGGCAAACATTTCAGATGATGTCCCAACTGTACGAGAGATAGAGACGGTCTGATTGGGGATTATGTTGGGCCCAAGGGGCGCTTTTGATATTGTGTAAGGGCATAAGCCCGAGACTGTATTTTATTTTGTATGTTGTGAACCAATGGACCAGACCTTATGTATGTATCAAAACAGCATGTAGAATGTATGAGGTTGTCCTTAATTATCTTTTATTCCTTTATTATTTTATTTCTTTTTGTCTCGTTACTCACGCCTCGGGTTCGCTGAAATTTGGGGCGTGACATGTAGGGAGCCAAATGTTCTCATTCATGGATGGTTTTAGTGGGTACAATCAAATTAAGATAAACCCAACAGATGCTACCAAAATAGCCTTTTGAACACCCTTTGGAAACTTTCACTATACCGTAATGCCATTTGGACTCAAAAATGTGGAGGCAACCTATCAGAAAGCCATAACCTATATCTTTCATGACATGCTCCACAAAACATGGAGTTTTACGTGGATGATATGGTGGCAAAATCTGCTCGGGAAGAAGAACATGTGGCAGACTTGAGGAAAGTCTTCGAAAGATGCAAAAAACTCAAATTCAAGCTAAACCCGCTCAAATGTGCCTTTGGGGTTACTGTAGGAAAGTTCCTCAGTTGTCCAGTGCACAAACATGTCATTGATGTAGACTTAACCGAGGTAGATGGAATCAAGAATATGCTAAGACCCAATTTCCATAAGTAGTTGAAAAGTTTCTTAGAAAATGTGAACTACCTCAAAAGATTCATCCCAACTCTTGCAGAAATAACCCAACTATTCAATATACTACTCAGAGCTAAAACTCCTTTCCGATGGACAGAGGAACAACAATAGGCTTTTAAGGACATCAAGAAGCTTTTAACATTACCACAAACCATGATAGCCCTATATCCAGGCAAACCACTCTTTTTATACCTAACGACAATGACCAAATCCATTGGTGCACTATTGGCCCAAGAAGTGAAGAGGCAAGAGAGGCCTATCTATTACATCAATAGAGTAATCAAGGGGCCAGAAACCCGATACACATCAATAGAAAAATAATATCTGGCATTTGTCTTCGCAATCCCGAAATTCAGGCATTATCTTTTAGCACATTCCCTGCACCTAATGACCAAATGTGATCCAATATGCTACCAGCTTTCAGGAAAGGCTTGTCTATTACATCAACAGATTAATGAAGGGGGCAGAAACCTAATACACATCAATAGAAAGATATTGTCTAGCATTTATCTTCGTAATCCAAAAATTCAAGCATTATCTTCTAGCACATTCCTTGCACCTAATGACCAAATGCGATCTAATTCGCTACATGCTCTCTAACCTTATGCTTTTAGGTAAATTTGCTCAATGGCTTCTATTCTTGGCCGAATTTGAGATTAAATGTGTGGCACCTAAGGCAATTAAGAGTCAAGCACTAGCAGATCTCCTTACCCAATTCCCAAGGGGAGATTTTGAACCATTATCCAAGGAACTCCTAAGAGATGACTTCAACGCCTCCCTTCGTGAGCGTGTAGAAGAAGTTTGGAGACTAAGCTTTGATGGCTCGTCCACATCCACAAAAGGAGGTGTTGGGATTGTCCAAACATTAGAACAAGGAGACAAGAACAACTTATCTTACAAACTAGACTTCAAGTGCTCAAATAATGAGGCAGAATACGAAGCATTAATTCTAGGACTAATAGCAGCCCATAGTGCAAGGATCTCCTCGATACACATCAAAGGAGATTCCAACTTAATAATTAAACAAACCGCTGGAGATTTTGGAATCAAAGAACTTGCCTTGGCAGCTTACAGAATCACAGTTCAATAGTGGATGGACAAATTCAATGTAATGACCATCGAGCATGCACCAAGGTCTTTTAACAGACACCCAAATTCGCTGGCCACTCTGGCATAAAAAATAGACATTGAAAGGGAAGAGACGACAAATATAGAAATTATCAAAAGAACCCTCCTATCCACAACAACTCAGGATTACCTCGAAGATGATGAGTCCGACGATTGGAGAACACCGACCAAAACTCAGTTAATAACACACAAAGAAAAGTTACCTATCTTGACTATCAAGTATTACATCCTATACCACGGGGAACTTTATTACAGATCCCTAAGAGGAACATTGGCCAGATGTTTGGGCAAAAAAAAGGTGGCAACAAGATTAAAAGAAGTTCACCATAAAGCTTGTGGGATGGGGGGAAGTAAGCTTATATTGAAGAATGCAAAGGTAGGGATTTTACTGGCTCAAAATGCTTAAAGAATCTGCTCAACTTCAGTATAAATGTTTGTAAGGTCAAGACTTCCCCGAAAAGGCAGAGTGCAATTTTATTAAGACAAACACAGATGGGAGAACCCCATATATCAATTTTCTTAAAGAATGATCTCTACCGACTAACAAAGTTGATGCCATCATCATTAGAATAAGAAGAGTTCCACGCTTCTTTTTACATGAGGGACAGTTATATAGAAGGAATTTCGAGAACAATTCCCTCAGATACTTAGCTAAAGAGGAAATGTCACAAGCCCTAAGCTATTTAAACAGATGATCCAAAATGATTTCTACTGGCCAACAATGGAAAAAGACGCCAAGGAATATGCCTAGAAATACCAAGCATGCCAATTCCATGGTGATAGAATCCATGCTCTTGTCGTTAACCTCCATGCCATTTCCACACCCTGGTTGTTCCATACATGGGGAATGGACTTGATCGGTCCTATAAACCCTTTAGTCTAAGGACATGTCTGTATCTTGGCAGCAATATAATTGTTTACAAAATAGGTAGAAGTTACCCCTCTAAAAATGGCCAATGGTGCTTTTCTGACTAATTTCATTCGAGAATATGTCATTTGTAAATTTGGTATCCCAAAGACAATACTGTCGAATAATGAAACTCATTTTGTCAACAAGAATGTCCATGAAGTCATCAAGGAGTATGAAATACACCATCACAAATCCACCCCATACTATCCTAAAGGTAATGGGTAAGCTGAGGCTACCAATAAATCTTTGTTGAAAATCTTGAGCAGAGTACTACACGAAGAGCCCACGAATTGGGTTGATCAACTCCCTTTGGCCTTATGGGCCTATAGAACATTGAATAGGCATTTCACTCCAGCTTCCCATTTTTCTCTTGTCTATAGGTTTGAAGTAGTCCTTCCCCCAAAAGTGGCATTGGTTGTTGCACACTTAGCCTCAAGGAGCCTAGTAATAGAAGATAGGTTGGCTAATCTAGAAGCCCTACAAGAAAGACATGACAAGGCTAAGAGAAACCTACAAATCTACCAGGATGGGATCGGAAGAGCCTACAATCTCAAAATACATCCAAGACAAATCAGAAAAGGCGAGCTTGTTCTAAAGATGGCTGATCACATTCTCAAAGGATCCATAATTTTTAAATTTGCTCCAAAATGGGAAGGGCCATATAAGGTTATCCAATCCTATAATAAAGGTTATTGTAAGCTACAACATAGTGAAGATGGGAGGAAAATTGGACACATCAATATCAAATGGCTGAAAAAAGACTTGGCTTAGACGAAAGAGCTGTGTACTAAAGTTCATTTCACAAACAAATTACCAAGTATATGCAAATAGTTTATAAATTGATGCAATGACATAGAAATACAAATTTTCATTTCATATCAATGGTTTAAAGTGAACATAGAATATTTGTTCAAACCAAAACACACACATAAAAAAAAAAAAAAAAAACAGTTATAATGATCAATCAAACAATCTTAATGATCCCTTCTTCCTCCCAATCTGAGAATGATCAAGTTTAAGTTTCGCCCAAAGACGTGCCGATCGACTCTTTAGCTTCAAAAGGAATTGTTGTATGGACTCCAATTTCAAGCTCAAGGTTGTGATCTCCTTCTTCAAGGTCTCATCGGCCTCATAATCTATGTGGTGGTTAAAAAACTCGATCAAGTGCTCCATATAAGCCCTCAACCAATCCACATTTAGCCCATTTGAACTAAGACTGGGAAGAGCCTTGAGTAGCGTGTTCACTTCAACGACTTGAAAAGATTGGATCTCCCTCCGATCCAAAGCTAGCACGGTATCCCCAAGTGTTTCGTAGAAGGTCGTTCTCAACTTAGGAAAGGGCTAATCAAAATTCTCAAAAGTATGAGGGAACTTGCAATGGATTTGTTCCAAAACTGGAACATATTGAGCGAATACTTTAACCCCTTCACAATCAACTATTTGCTATTTCCCTTTTGGACCTTGAGAACTAGTCTCAACGTCCTAAGTTTTCGCAACAGAAAGGAGAGTATCTTCATCACTTTCGAAATCTAAGAAGGGTGGAATAGGAGAATTGTTGTTCACATCGGTAACAACCTCGAAAATTGGTGAAATAATAAGGCTTGCTCTAGTTGCACTCTCTGTAGGAGGATCTAACATATCATCAATAACTGTTGGTTTTGCAGAAACACCAGCAAGATCAACCTGTTCAGATGGGACACCATCACCAGGAATAATATCCCCATTGAACTTCTTCTTGAGGCGCACTATCACTAGGAACAATTTCTCCTTAAACTTATTCTCAAGGAGCATCAGCAACAAGAATTGATTTGGTAGTCGTCACCTCTAGAGCATTTCCGACACCCACTTCTTCAGTCAAAACTATCTCTCACAAGGAGGCCTGGCCATCATCTTCAACACAAGGGAGGTTCTCTTCAACCTTGCTACCTATAGGAGGAATGTATAGTAAAAACTCGGGGACTACTTCTTCCAAAGATGAAGTTTGACCAAGGAGCAAAACCTCACCAGGTTGGATAATTCTTCCATCATAAATAAGCTGGGGACGAACAAAAAGCACTTGGGCTTCAAATTTCTCCCGAGTAGCTCGTCGATAGATTATTGTCTCAACAAGGTCTTTCTCAACCTGTTCAACAGCCAAACGAGCATGAAGTTACACCAAGCCTTCACGGAATAGCCTTACTGTTTCCACCAATGCCTCGTGGAAACTCGAGGAAATCTTCATTCTTTTGGCCGAAGAAGTCAGCTGAACACCCTTGGCAATAGGGCTCCTACCAGTACACTTCTTCTTTTGAGGAGCCACTTTTGCAGAACCACAATAATGGTTAGTAAGATGTTGGTGAAATTCCACGTCTTTACTAAACGCTTCCTCACCACCCTTAGCCTTGAGCATAAAATCTTCAATACATGCTACTATACCAGAGGATGTGCGACATAAACCTCCCACTATCCTCTCAACACTTGCCATATCATCACTCAAGATAGATAGTAGGGATTTTGCAGTAGCTTTCTCTGGAGAAAGAGCAACCCGTAAAGCAAGGAAAACAACATCCAAGATAGACACATGCTTAGACAGTGGGACAGATTGAATGAGTTCACAAAGCTCACCAACGTCTGTCACCAAAGTTGGACAAGACAATCCCACTCCTTTAGCTTTCTTGGTAACATTACCAGTAGGAGGAATGCTATTTTTGTCTTGCTGCATAAAAATGAACACAACACGGTTAGCTCGAGCTAGGCCTAACACATAAACTATATATATATATATATATATATATATAATTCTTTAAGATCACCGTTGGAGGCTTGGGCATAGCAAAACCTTGTTGAGTCGAGGAAGTCCCTCACTGATCTTCAGTTGCTTTCTTTCGAACAAGGGGAATTTCCTCTTCATCAGTATTAGCAGCAGCAGCATCTTCAGCAAGTCAAGCATCACCAACCACCTCAGGAGACTTTGAAACTTGCCCAAGAAAAATCAAGATTCCATAACCACCTTAATCTCTTTTCTCTTTCTCCTTCTTGTCAAGGATCCAAAAAGAAATATAATCCTTAAAAACCTCTGGGGCACTTTGAGGGATAGAACAGTCGGGAGTACCTTTAACAAAATCCAAAAAGGCTTGGATTTGTTCTTTCCATAGCTGAATTACACCCATTGAAGGAAGCCTTACGCGAAGGTCAGCAGGAACGATCAAGAGCCCATTTTCAAAAGACAAATTTCCTCGATTCCCAATATTAAAATGCCTAAAACATCTATCAGAACCAACTTAAGGAAATCCTTGATTAGGCAGTCCTTGATCAAACCCAAATTGACGTATCACTCTATGAGGGTTGTACTGTGTACTGCCCTCACGATTCTCTATCTTGAAAGGCAAACGACAATGAATCAGAATGCAATCCCATGTAAACCCATGCAAGGGAGTTACTTCTTCCTTCAGATTATACTCGAGAGGTTGGGATTGATATAAGTCCATGTCAACCTTCCTTTTCCAAACACGAGTATACGAGCGAAACCGGAACTCAAACTCTTAAAGGAGAAACTCTGTCAGCTTCTTCAAACTTCCATTTCCATACCACCTCCAAGCTCGGGGAAGTTACTTCTTGGAAATAAACTTCTCACGTTTTGTTGGGGCATAGCTACAGAATCTATAACACCCCTGACCTAATTAACAAATAATTAGTGTCACCTAAAAAGACGTTAATAATATTAACGTATAATTTTGCTGTGTTAAGTATTTAGAAACAACACTTCTTAAAATTGTCAAAAATGACACAAGTTACGATAAGAAGGCAAAAGATAAGAGACTAGTACTAGCGACAAATAATGTTAGCTAGTGACCAAAAGTTAATAAATGAAAAATTAATTTAAGAAGACATAATGCAAAGTGATTTAAAATAAAAGAAAAAATGAATGAAAGTAAAATACTCCTACAAGGTCTTGAGCCCAAGACAAAGAAAGTAAAGAAAGACTTATGCCAAAAAGAATAGCCATTAGGCTACAAGCACTTTTGTGCTATATTAGCCTCAAGAAAAGTATATAATGTAGAAAAATGTGTAGAAAATTCAAAAAAAGAAAACATATGTCATCACCCCATTAGACCCACCTCTCAACCAATGGAAACCCATGCAGCCAACCCTTTGTCAACTCAGCCTAAAAAGAGAAGAAATCAGACATGTCGTGTAAAAGTCTGATATATTCAAACCTCATGTGTGCGGCTAGAGAGAGAGAGAGAGAGAGAGGAAGAAGAAGAAGAAGAAGGAGGAGAAAGGGAAGAAGTTTGTATGGCTATTTAGAGCTTTGAAGGTTCAGAATCAAACCGAGAAAAGAGAAGCACCATTGTTGAAGGTAAACACGCCAAACCATACAATTTCTCTCTCTAAAAGTTCAAATAAGAACTCATGATTTTAAGCAATATTCATGCTTGCATGTGCATACAATGATGAATATATGTCTTATATGTAAATAAAATTAGTAAAAACCACGTCAAAATACTTCAAACAGTAAACCAAACCATAAACTGCCATTGATGACCTTAGAATCCAAGTCTGGACAAAAGTTTAACCAAACTCTGTTTTGTGATCGGGGATCAAAACTAGATTGAAAATGAAGCATAATGCAAAAAGAATTAGGTTGTTTGGCTCAAAGATGAGCATTTACTAGGAAGTTACAAGTCGGAGGATAATCGGCCAATCTGTTAAAACGATGTTTAAGATCGAATTTGAGGCCATATAATTGTAGGAAATTGAATAAAGAACACAAAGGCTCAAAAATCACCAAATTTGGTGAAGGAATGATTGAGAAATGAGTGACTGAAATAGTCACCGAAAAATCGGGCAAGGGCCATTTCGGCCACCACAAAGAGATTCGAAGGGCGAAAATGCTACCAAAAGACCCTAAAACATGTTTAGAAGAGTTTAAGATCAAAAAATAACTTTAAAACCGCGAGAAAATAGGTTTTAAAAAATTAAAATTTGTAGTTTCCGGCCACCGTTGATAGAGAAGGAGACTGGAGGTTCGCCAAAAAAATGAAAGAGAAGGGAACTGTTCATAGGTCGGGTCGGTTTTGGGTTTGAGTGAGAACCCAAATAGGCCTAGTAACGAGTAAATAAAACTACGTCATTTTGAGTTTAGATTTAAATAAATTAAGTGAATTTGGGGTGTTTGGCAACAGAGAAAAGAACCCTTGATTTTATAAACTTGTTCGGACTTGGGATATCCTATCCCCGTATTGACCTCTTGTCCACTGTTTAGCAAACCAAAAATCAGAAAAAATAAGGGAGCCACAACTCCCCAAGATTCGAATCCCTGACCTCTCACAAGTGAAGAACTAAAAAGTCACGCGTGTGCCACTGGGCCACCTGGCACTTGTGTAATAAAATGAATAATATATAAATATATTACTAAATAAAAATAATTTAATTAATTTAATTTAATTTAATTATGCTAAAATATTCTGTCACCCAAATAAAATAAAAGGATAGTATATCCTAACTTTTTCTGACATTCTGGACCCAATGGCGAGTTCCGTTTTACGAGATGAAATTCTGAAAATTAGGACACGAAAAATGTAATAATTACAATTTTACCATTAACAATGCCCGAAGCCAAATGAAAGTCCAAGAGGATCTAATTTGACTTTTTTTGACATTCCGGACCCAACGGTGAGGTCCACATTGTCAAATTTGGTACTGAAAAATAAGACACAAGAAATGTGATAATTATCAAAACACCCTTGATGGCACCAAAGTCAGTTAAATGTCAAAGATAGCATATTCTGACTTTCTTTAATATTCTGGATTCAACGGTAAAGTCCATTTTGGCAAACGAAGCATCGAAAAATATGACATATGAAAATATAAAATTATGAAAATGCCCCTAGGCTTAATATAAGCTATAGAGATGAAAAGTAAGATCCAAAAAAGCTTAAACTAATTATCTTCAATACATCAGACCTAACGGTGATGTCCTTTCAAGAAAAATAAGACCCGATAACAAACCAAAAAATGATGAATACGCCCTTACGATTGAATGAAGCTACCTGAAGAGTATAAATGAAATTAAGAGACATATATTAATATTTTAAAGACTGCCTGGACTCAAAAATGATGTCCACATAGGCAAACGATGAATCAAATGAAATGAGATGTAAAAAAAAATTACCAAAATACCCTCAAAGGAAGATAAGCTTCTAATGGGACCCGAGAGAGAGTATGGGATCTACCTTAGGGTTTAGAAAACCACTAAATCCGAAAATGGAACAGGTCAAGGCTAATAACACTGAAGAGATAATGATTAAATAAGATCATATGTTTATTCAAGTATTGAGTTCAATTTAATTTGTGAACTAGGATTACTAGTAAAGGAATAAGGATAAGACAAGTGCCAAGACAAGTAAAGTAAGCAAATGAAGGGAAGGTTGTGGGCTCTGGACCACAGGTGAGTAATCCTAGACTTTGAAGTGGAGGTTTTAACTCCATGATTCCTGAAGTGTTTCAAATTCAAATTCCTGTAGTTACATGAATCGTGTTTTAAATATGCTACTTGTTCATTTTTCAAATACTATAATGAACTGCAAATGTGCTTGTTTTAAATGACAACTGTTCATAAAGTCCTTATTTCAACATGTCAGTTTTAACTGCAAAGTTGTATTAAATTCCTCTCGAAGGTGAATATTTTATTCCAGCCATGTTTTAAATACCATGAAAGTTATGTTTAAGAACTCTGAAGGGTCTGTTAAAGTACTTTTGAAAGTTATGTTTAAAATGCTCTTGAAAAGCATCATTTCGAAAAGAAATGTTTTAAATGTCACATATTTGCGAACTGGTAATGCAAAATAATTGTGCATAAGCACCACGAGCTTGTGAGAACCTTTAGGACACACATACGAGAAATGCCCAGTAGAAGATTTGTCCCCCAAGCATGAGATATCTCCACAAGAAGTTAAGCTTGGAGTCCTGTTCGAAACGGATTCTACTAAAACAAAAGTGAAAAGATGTTACGTTCAGAAATGGTAGAAGGTTTATCCCTCATTATTCTAAACGTGATTTATATGTTCTGATTTCATGATCAAAGGATTTACGTTTTCAATTATAATAAAAACTAAATCCTTGTATTTTGTATCATGAAATAACTACTTTACTCGAATGCTTTGAATGCTTCGTGTTATATGTTTTGAAGATTCTTGTACTCCGTATTTGATGAACTAAATGCTTTACTTGAATGCCTTGAGTGCTTCGTGTTTTATGTTTTGAAGATTCATATATTCCGTATTTGATAAACTAAATACATAGCCTAAATGCCTTGAATGCTTCATGCTATCTATTTGAAGATTCATGTATTTTGTATTGTGAAATAAATGCCTAGTTTGAATGCCTTAAATGCTTCATGCTATCTAGTTGAAGATTCCTTCATTCTGCATTTGAAGTATACGAGCAATTGATAATGGTTATTTTTATAAAATCTGTTATACTTAACCCACTACCAGTTGAAAACCATGACAAGGTACTGGAATTACTAAAGAGCTCAGTGAAGCTCACATGAATTTATCCATAATATGTACAGGTGAGATAAAGGTGGGGTATGGGACCCACAACCATAGTGAAGTACAGGTTCAGAAGTGTGTGAGGTATGGGAATCACGAGTATAATGATATGAAGTTTAGAAGTGCGTGAGGTATAGGACTCACGGGTAAAGTGACATGCAGTTCAGAAGTGTGTGAGGTATGAGACTCACGGGTGAAATGATATGAAGTTCAGATATTCAGAAGTGCGTGAGGTATGGGACTCGCGGGTAAAGTAATGTGAAGTTCAGATGTAAATGTGGGGTATGAGACCCATAGTGATTGTAATGATGAATGCAATATATGTTTCAAAAAAAAGAAAAAAAAATTCTAGGCATTCTAGATATTGTAAGGATCAGAGTAATATGTGTAATTGCTTCCGCTGTAATATTTGAACTTGATATGATGTATGAATGGAACAGATTTGGTTTAAGAAAGAAATTTCACGATCACGGTCCCCTAAACCGCACAGGGTGGGTTTAGGGTCGTGACAGAATCTCTCGAACAAAAAGAGTCGAAGAAATATGGTAGGACCATAGTTTACCAAATCATAATGACCTATCGAGCGACGCTGACAATCGATAAACATATCTATTCTCTAATACAAACTGCCGAAGAAAAGAAGACCCAAGGTGATAGAAAAACCCGAGGCCAACTTGATCACCAAAGGGAAAAATTGTGCATTAATCCCTTCATCAAGACTTATTGGAGAAATATACTAACCTAACCAGTAGACAAGATAGACAATCTGATTATGAGGTCTTTTGTGTTCAGGACCATTGGCAACCTTCCAATCACCACCCTTCTTCACCTTCTTATAAGATTCATAATCCGTGAAGAAATATAGACGCCAAGCGACAAAATTAGCTTTTTTACCACTCTTCTTACTCTCGTATTGGCCGATGTAATTTACGCACTTGGTCCAATGATACTAAATATACTCCAACTCCTCTTTATCTACCACTAACAACTCAAGATCGGGCAGATCATGCTCACCAAGAAGGGGCAAACGTACGTAAACATCCTCTAAAGTTGGAGTAAATTCAGCCCAAGTAGTGACAAATGCATGAGAGCTCATACTTCGTCGAGAAGCCAAAGCAATCAAGCCCTCATTGTCTTTTCGGCACCCAAGAAAATGACGCAATTTAATACAATAGAGGATCTTAGCCTTCCTCAGCAGTTCGACATACACTAAGGTCGTTAAAATCCCATCAATCTATTCTGGCCAGTCTGAGCCACCCACCGGACTAGAACTAGCAAGAAACGAAGTGAATGAATAAGGGTAATCCCTTCTCTCTATGCCCATTCGAGCAATTGACTCATAAAGAATGCAGGCAACCGAATCTATATCCTCTTCAAAGAGCATAAAATGATCATCCAAGGGCTACTCTACTGTTCCCTCCAAGCACTAAGTTTGGCCCAAAAACTATCTTTCGCTTTCCTACCCATGAAAGGAGCACGCCTCCATTCTCCTTCCAAATGATAGGCAAGAATCTCTCCTTTTACAGTAAGAAAACCCACAGTATTCGAAGCAGAAATCTTGATTACCGAAAATTACAAAAGATGAAGGAGAAGTTCTGCAGAAATAGCGAAGAATAAAGAACAAGGGGCTTGAAGAAGAAGAAGAAGAAGAAGAAATAGAAATAATAAAAGGGCGTAAGGAAGGGCCTTATATACTGAATATCTAATGAATTGAAATGGCGCCATGATGAGCCTTCTTCGAAAATAACAAAACGGTGACTATTCACAAACAATGAAGAGGCATGCCACGTGTCACAAGAAAAAATACACGATCTAAGGCGCGTGTTTATTTAACAATAAATGCTGAAGCGCTACGACGACTGAAACGACAGCTTACATCTTTTCAATAAAGATATATCATAATGGCATTTGTACTTCTTCGTTCACATCCTTAGCCGAGCAAGACACAAGTATGCAAACGAAGAGGGGGGACAAAATGTAGGTACCCGATCAGCATTGACACAACCAAAAGTCATGATTGATAAAAAGGTACTCAATCTAATGTGGTGCAATCATAAGTCAAACTATTATTTAGTCCCTACACTTACCATTTGTCAAAAATAAGCCTAAATGTTGGTCAAACTAATCTTAGTTCCCAAACTTAGTTGTATTCCATCAGGATCTAGTCAAGCTACCTTAAGGTTCCTAGACTTGATTGACTCTCTTAAGAGAATGTTCTCTTAAGGAACTCCTTGCTCTTCCTTCATAAAGATGCCTTAAGGTTTGGGGCAAACCTTCGAGAGACTCTTTGAGTCTGGCACGCGATTATAGTACTGAAAAGTATTATAAACCCATTATTCAAGATACTCAAGGTTTTGTGGCTTGAAAGCTAAAGTATAAGGAACTCCCAATGTTGTTCATCGCAAGACCCATGCACGAAACACCTAGAGTCTTTCTAGAAAGAGAGATTCCACTCAGATTCCAAGAACCTTCTATTATTTTCCATTTGATAACTACTTCTTATTTTAGACTATAGCACCCATGTGGGTAATTTGTTATGGGTGACATCATACTCTAACAAACTCACATATCGGGACTACTATAAATAGCCCACTCACATCACTGGGAACAGAAATTAGAACCATCAAATTCTTTGTGTGACTAATATCATCCGTATACTTCTTCAAGCAAACCCTAGATCTAGAGAATACGTAGAACCATGGTTGAGGTCACTGACTATACATCATAGTCGATCGAAACCTATTCTAACCCCTGCTCTCATGGAATCTCTCTCGACTAAATTGCTCATATTTTCCCCTTCTCGCCACCTCATTCTGGTATCTATGGCTATTTGACGAAGAATACTCACTCACTCTCCTTCTATTTCTCTCTCTTTTTGGATTTGATCAACTACTTACTGGATTGATCCCATCTGTAAACACTTATACATATATGAAATAAGATGCTACAAATCACCCCCCCCCCCCTCCCCTCCTCCTTTCAGTTTGTACCAAGTATAACCTCTGTCGCTGATATAAGCTATAGGACTGGTAAGTAACAAGAGAAAAAAGTACTGGCAATCAATGTTTTTCCCTGTGAATCAACGTCCCTTTATGTATATTAAAAAAGGTATTCTATTTGAGAAAGATGATGGAGAGAGATCAAATTGATCTGATAAATAGCAAAGCTCTAGTATTGGAACAAATTATACAAGATGAAAAGCAGCATAGCTAGTAATGCAACTCCCCTTTCATTTCCTTCTCCTTCATAAAACACGCCATAAAGAGTGAGGAAGATTACAAGTAGCAGTATAGATCCCCACCCAACTCCCGTTCCATCTCTTTCATCGTACACTTCTCTTTCAGCTTCATATGGTTGGAAATAAGGCAAATAAATGCTGACGCAATAAATGATAAATATCAAAACTAGAGGGCCGAGAAGCATCTTACTAACCATGTATGTTACGAGAAGTAGGGCGAGAGGAACTATGATTGATTTGCTGATGAAGTAAATGAAAAGCAGAACCAGTAGGGGAATGATTAGAACAAAATCAAAGGTTGTTTGCTCCGCATCAGACACTAATGAAACACTGTTTAGGAGAGAGCCTCCGTAGATTACTAATCCCAAAGTGATTAGTATTAGAAATGGGATTAATGGAGATGGCCCGTCAGCCATTATACAAGAATGAAAGGGACTCTAGCTCAACAGTGCAAGATATATTATAGCAGGCCGTGCAGTGAACAAAATGTAAGTAAAATGCTGGTAGTTTTGAATGAGTTGGCTTTCATTCTAAAGATTGCAGGTTGATATTAGTTGCAGTTTAGATTCATCAATTTGGTTACTCATGCTATTTCACATTTATTGTGGCAATGCAGCAAAAGAATTTAACTCGGACGTAAAAAAGTTGGACTAAAAACATGAAAAAGAAAGAAAAAGGATCAGTGATCAGTGAAACGAGGGCTACAGCACCCTGAAAGGAGACTAGAAATGCCACATTATTACTTCACCGGTAACTTGGGGCAATTGTCTTGGCTTGAAGCCTGTTTATTTTATTGCATTTTGAGAGAGAAATTAAGAAATTAATTCAAAACTAATCATTTGAGTTTAATAAGCTAGAATCAACTTATGCAGTAAGACCCACAATTTTTAAACTGAAATTAGCTTATTTCATTAAGTTACTCATTGGTACTTATTTGGTTAAACTAATGAAATTACATTATCCTTCTTCTTCCCTTTTTAAATTATTGTTGTCCTTTTGTATTCCATGATCACTTTTCAATAATTTTTACCAAACATCCAAATGTTTTTCGCATCAGCTGATTATTCTCAACAGCTGCTTATCTCCATCAACAGCCAACTAAATGGGCACTTAGTGGCAAAATCATTGTCACCGTGGAGGGGTAGGATGACTGACATATGCCTCACATTGGACAATATCTCTAAATACGATGTATTTGGCAGAATAGAGTTGAGGCCTTTTAGAACTAGAATTGAAGGAAAATTAGTCTAAACTTTGAACTAAATAATATGGTTTTAAATTTCAATTCTGAGGTGTAGATTTGGTTAATTATATGGAGATCAATGATGATAAAGCTTCCTAGAGGACTTTTGACTCTGAGTGGATTGAAATCAATAGATGCATTCATTCTACAATGCATACCTAGTGTCTGCACTGACTGTTGAAGGATATGACCAGTTCTTTCTCTACTTGTTAGAAGGTATTCTACCAGTGAGACTAAAAATCCAAGGACAAAGCTTCCAACATAAAGGATTGTGTTGCATCTTTAAGAGGACAAATTAAAGGTCTCTTTGGAAGCTCTACCACACAGATACAGAACACTCATAAATTACCTAAATTAGCAGTTAACACTTCATTTTATGAATACCTAATTGAATATTGGTAGAGGTAAAAGGGTTTTGATTCTTTTAAGATTCATCTATTGGCCTCCCATGGATATTTGACCGGTCCTGATACCTTAATTGTGTTAGATTTGGTAGAATAACATAAAAGAAACAAGAGAGAGAAGACGGAGAGAAGAAAAAACCCAAAGGACTACATTGTATTAGACTGAATTCACATACATAAACTAAACAAGAGAGCTCCTTTATATAGGAGGGTTATAAGGTAGAACAAGGAAAGTAGAAATAAAGAAAACAAACTATAAAACCCTAATCCCACTAACATTCCACAATAATATATATGTAGCAGCTAACCCTAACCCTAGTATCAAAATAATATACCCTAATATACTTCTAACACCCTCCCTCAAACTCAAGGTGGGAAGTAGACCAACTTGAGTTTGCAAACAAAGTCTGAACGTGGGGGAGGCTGTTGTTGAGACAAAACTAGAGGTGCAGCTGAGACAGAACCAGTGTTACGACTTGCTGAGACAGTAGAACAGACGATGATGAGAATGCCGAGGCCACGTGTGGGGAAGAACAGAGATGGTGAAGAAGGCTAGGGATGAACTGCTGCTGAGACGGAATCAGTACTGTGATTGCTGAGACGGAATCAGTACTGCGGCTGCTAAGATAGAAAGCGAATGAGACAGATCGGGAGGTTAAGGGTTCGATGTAGAAATAGAAACAAAGAGGTTACAGAATTAAATCAGAGAAGAATTAGACCAAGGAAGGAGAGGCTTTGATACCATGTTAGATTTTGTGGAATAACATAAAAGAAACAAGAGAGAGAAGATAGAGAGAAGAAAAACTCAAAGGACTACATTGTATTAGACTGAATTCCCATACCTAAACTAAACAAGAGAGCTCCTTTATATAGGAGGGTTATAAGGTAGAACAAGAAAAGTAGAAATAAAGGAAACAAACTATAAAACCCTAATCCCATTAACATTCCACAATAATATATATGTAGCGGCTAACCCTAACCCTAATATCACAATAATATATCCTAATATACTTCTAACAAATTGAGCCATACATCATCGTATAAGACAATTTATTTCATGTGGGGAATGGATCCAGGAAAACAAGCCTCTCTATTGATTTAGATGGGTCTGACATCACTCTGATTGTAAATGGGTTTTGTTGCATTTCTTTTTACCATAAGGAAGCCACTTCCAATCATTTTGAACAAATGCAGAATTTTTTTCCAGTTAAATATTGATCTTTATTAATTTTGGTGCCGCACGGGCCACACCACTATCCTTTGTGCTGCAAGCACAATATCAGTTGGGGTGCTCCTCTACTGTTCTCGGAATGTACCTCCAAAATTATTGTTTCCATTGAAGGAGAAATAAAGGATTTACCACCAAAATCAAATGGAGCTAAAATTTTAAGGTATTAATTTCCATTGAAGGAAAGAGCCGCAATCTACATCAACAGATTTCATTTCTATTTGCTGCAGATTGACAAATACTAAACACAAAATAAAAAATAGTGAAAGTACATAATTCAGCCGACGTCGGCTGTAGTGTGCTGCTTCAGCTATTGGTGTCCTCTGATAGAATAAAAGTCTCCCAGTATATCTCAGAAAGACATGAAGTGAAGGAACTATGGGATTCTTCTCACCTCGTATTCGTGAGACACCCTAAGAGGTGACTGCTTTGAAACCGGCCTCTGTTCAGACCAAAGCTCTAAATTAACTGTCCCTGTTCCCCAATGTATGAGACACTTGTAGACCTCATCAACTTTAAACCGGTTGACTAAACTCAAGCCTTGACATTTATCAACAAGCATCCATTCACCTGCAAATAAAAATCACAATGAAAATAACTACTTAAAACTGGTCCATGGCAAGTCCAGGTCATTGTCCAAACAGGGTGACGTTTTCAAATATTGAAAGTTTGTCCTAAAAAAATACATAAAAATAAATCAAAATGAGTGACATGACGACCTTATAAGCTTGTACTCAACAATCTTGCAGTTAGGTTCTGTAATACTGGTGCATGTTCATAGAAGTTGGATGCATCCATAAATAAATATTCATGTCACTATGCTAGCCATAGAGATCTGTCATGGACCCCTTTGGCCTAACAGGACACTATGAAAAGCAAGATGGTAAATTTAGTTATCACCATATTGCACATAATATTTCATATAGTTTGGAAATTTTAATTTGCCTTTATACAACAGCAAAGATAGATATAGCAAATTCAGCCACTTCTTTACTACGTGGAATGCTCTAGTGACTAATTAAAGCTTGATTGTTGGCCCCCTCAGTGGGGCTACAAACCCAAAAAAACCCCCTTCAGGCCCTTAATTGAGGACTTGCAAGATCTTTATGGAAAGATGCAACTGCGTCTTAGCTTTCTAGGAAGCAGGGGTGCGGAGAAAGAAGAAAGTCTAATGCTTGATCATCCTCCTACAGAATAATTCTTCTTGCAGATATGCTAGAGGTGGCTTTTGAAAGGCCACTGTATTAGCTTTTAAAAAAAAAATTCCTATGTAACACCCCTCCCCCCCCCCCCCCCCCTTTTCCCAAAAAAAAAAAAAAACCCAAAAGAAATAACGAGAATCGCTATCATGGAATCTTCTATTGCACCCTTTATGTTATAGATCATTTACTAAAGTTGAATGGGTTCATATTTCTTCCAATTCTTCTGTCATGCTAAATATGTTCTTGCCTTCTTGGACAAAAATCCTAGTATTTTGAATTGGAACCTAGTCTGTCTCATTACTTAAACTGTATTAGTCATTAAAATCAACTGAGTAACCGTTGGAATTTTCCAATACCCAATAACAGGATTATAGATTTAACATAAGTTATAAACAAAGTTAGACATATAATTTTTAATTCAACATTCGGGGAAAAAATAAAAAATCTTAGATTGACCTTTCTTTGTTGATACTTAAGGATTCGGGTAAGACTCTTTAGAAGACCTTTTAAGAAAGAGAAATATCTACAAGTTCTTATAAAGAGAAATTGTATAATCCATAATAAAGGTGCACTTTTCTTTTTCTTTTTCTTTTTTTGAGTTGGGAGGGTAAAATCTACTAATTTTCAACTTAAAGCCATTGTTTCTATGTTTTACGTACCTAAGTTGGTGTTTCATTTCAATTCTTTAATTGGCATCATTAGATAGTAAAACAGATATCATAGCTTGTGGTTTAACTAAAGGGATGGCTTTAAGTATTGCAAGATGACAAGATAGGATTCATGTAAGTTATGTAACTAACCCCAAGAAATTTGGATAAGGCTTTATTGAGTTTAGTAGAGTTGGAGCATCATATTTGAGAAGCACAACCAAAGCATTTATCTAGATTTGCCCAAGTCAGGTGGCCTAATCTGTTGAAAAGGGATGTTCTAGACATCAAATTTTGATCTTTTAATTTGCCACAAGAACAGCTGGAAGATAAATTTATTAGTATGTAGGGAAAATTACACAAACACTCTGTGTAGTTTCACTTGAGTCTCTATCGACTTTCAAACTACAAGAGGTCAAGGGAAACGAGTGAAATTATAGGGGGTGTCAGTGCAATTTATCCTAATAAGTATTAATGATTTACGGATAATCCTTAATCTAAAAGTTTATAAAGTATAAAAATTAATTAGTTTTTGTTATGCAAATATTTGGGAAATAATTTCTCTATTAACATTAGAGGAAAACATAGGAACATATTATTGTAATAATGTGTTGTAGATTGGATAAGGAATAGACTGGAATAGATTTAAAGAATATTTCTGAAAATGTTGTCTTCAACATGACATTGAAATAATGGCACAAACGTGCTTTTGTATAATAATAGGTTTTATCCATAATGACAAGTATCTTTGGTGGTTATCAACTAGGATTCCTATAAAATTTTTTCATGAATGCAAAACTAAAACGAAATAATTCATATTATCCTTCTTAAAATAAATTTATCAAAATTTTATAATAATAAACTGTGGGTAAATGTTTTGTTGAGATAACGAAAATGAATAAACTAATAATTGATTGTAAGTAGGAGTGAAAATTAATACTCTTTTTTTTCCTATTAGAAAAACCCTCCTCGCCATATGCTTTTCCTAAGTAAAGAAATACCACATGCAGGTCTTGCTTCTTCTCTCTATACTTTTCCATCGATTGCCCTACTAGTTCGACAATAGCTTCCATGGTAAATCTCGCATGCAAAATACCAAATAAAAATGATTAACATACAGAATTTTTTATACAGAAACTCCAAACAAAATGCCGTGAAATTGATATTTTTGAAATTATAAATTATGTTGATAGGTGTTTTGTTTTGAAGTGATAGCTATTAAATTAAATAGATCATTCTGTATGGGAAACTGTAGAATTTTCTGTGTAGCATTACTCAAACCAAATTGATTTTCTAAAATTATTCTCTTGTCTGAATCTTCACTCAATTATTATTTTTATTATATGACTAATAAGTTCAATACCAGGATAATTAGTGCAACTTAGAATATCACTTTTGATATTATATATATGTTTGTGTAAAAGAGTACTTTTTCTCAATTCTTCAGCATCTTAGTTTGAAAGATCTTGTCAAACAAATTAGTCAAGCAACCTTCTCCAACATCATCCAAACACTTCCAAGCCTTAATTGGAATTCCATCAAGTCCTAAGACTTTCCATCCTTCATTTTCTTCATTTCCTCTTTTACCTTCACTATCCAAATTTTTCACATAATACAATCTTTTTGTTAGCACTAGAATTATTAAGTTCTCCCAAACTTAAGTTTTCTACATGACTTCCACTAAATAATTTCGGAAACTTTTCGTTTGGTTACTGATTCAAACACAGATTTTTAATTTCAAAACGCAGGATACGCATTTAGCAAGCTACTCATTTTAAATTTTTTAAAAATTTAGATTATCATATTCAAATCCATTTTCACAGTTTTTAAAAAATTAATTACAAAATTTTTACAAAAACTTTTTTAAAAATTATATCTGAATCACTATCCAAATGCAGCCGGTACCATTCTATATAGCCCAGTGACCTTTCACCAAGTGATGTGGGACACCAAGGTACTACATTCTAGTTATTATATCTACTAATTACATCTATTACTCATCAATGTTCCTACATTTCAAATTCTTAAGAAAACCTTACTCTTTTCGACTAGTTACAGCGTCCGCTAAAAAGAAGGAACCACTGCCTACTTTTCACTGGATTCAAGTGCTGACGTTGCCAATATTGACAAATTCTAGGGTGTGTGGTCCACATTCTGACTAAACAGAAAAAAAGACTCGTTCACTATTATTAATTTCTATGAGAACAAACTTAGTTTGCTGAAGAATACTTCAACACCCCTCCCCCCCCCTTATTGAGCAACTTTAATTTTTCAACACAATGAGAGAGAGAGAGAGAGAGAGAGAGAGAGAGAGATCACCATTAGGCCGAAGATCTCCTTCAAAAATCTGCTCACCAGCTTCTGGCCAAAATTCATGCTTAGACCCATTGATGGAGATAAATGAGACATAAGATTCCGTAGGGTGCAAGATGGTAAACATTGGGTGCACTCGCAAGCAAACAAGCCTACAAAACAATATGAAGAATAAAAACCTGTATCCATGAAGGCCAATGAGAGGGATTGTTTTCCAGAAATCTTTTTATATATCAAAAACACTGATGAAAATACAAATTGCTAAAGTATACACAAGAGGTAGAATATGCTCTAAATGATTAATCTAACTTCATGCTGCAATTCATATATGGATCAGGAGCAACTTATGTCAAATATACAATGCACAATAATCCAATATGAATGATATAAGTTAATTTGAACGTATATTTTGTTGTACGTGTAAACTCACGATTGTGCAGGTTCAAGAGAATATAGAAGCACCCACCATCGTCATATTGCTATCAAATAATTTTTAAAACCTATAGATTATTGTGAAATCTAAATGAAAAACACAAAAATTAAGGTAAATAAAAATTGTTAAAATTAATTTAACAAACCAATAAAACTCTTCTGAACAAAACCTTTTTTTTCTTAGGCTGTTTACCACTGCTCCATTTTTTTTCTTTCTAAAATTGGCTATTCATGAAATTAATTTCTATGTCAAAATGGCAAACAAACTGGGTTGATGAGGTCTTTATCTGAAAATGAGACCATTTTGTTCAGTTAACATATATGGTTTCACAAGAACTCTCCAAGACACCAAAAGCATTTTTAAAAGGTTTTGGAATCTTGGATTGTCAGTTTCATGGTATACCAAGTATAAGCAGTACCATGATACTTATTTTGCGGCCTAGGAACCACAGCTATGCATGTATGTATTCTCAAATGGGGTTCAACAACAGCAGTTTACAAGAGTACCAAAATGCATTAATGCCCCCAAATCAAGATATAACCATACAAACACCTGCACAGTTGCTATCACCGCTAAGAAAACCACAAAAAGTTTCCGTTAAATGACACCCCATATATAGTGCTCAAAGTTCACATTAGTGATTTAAAAATGTGAGAGGAAAGTTGATGGGGTACAAGGATCCCCCGGGCCAGTTGTATTTGATCCTAGAGAAAATTTTAATTTATGTATTTATTTTATTTTATTTAGGACTTATTTATTTTAGGACTTGATCTATTTTAGGAGTTATTTTTATCTTGCTAAGTTTACTTAGGGTTTGGGGGTTTATGTTTTGGAGATAGATAGACTTTGATTATTGAATATTGAATTTGGAATATTGAGATGCAGTTGACACTCTTATAATTAATATTCAATAAGTTAATAATCTCTAATTTTTAAGGAACCAACTTGGCTCCATGGTGAATAATTAATAATTCTATTACTTAATAATTAATACTATCTTCATAAAAATTCTTTAAAATATTAATTATTAGAGCGATAAAATAAATACTTATATATCTCATTTATGACATACCTTCATTACCTTGGTAATTATATTTATTAATTTGACATGACTGAAATTAAAAGTATTGTAAATGAGAAAAATTATGACAGAAAACACAACTTCTTTACTTGAAATGGACTTCGAGAGTTTTTATGACACAAGTTGAGGATTATTATTTTTTTTTTTATGAAAAACTAAAATATTAATGAAAAGTTGCATATAAGGTCTTATTTTTGTACCAAAAATCATTTAAATGTAAGAAACACTTATTAGTTACTTTAAGTATGAGAAAACTTAATAGTTAATAAGTCTAATAATTAATAAATTTTCAATCTCTCATATCTATTAATTATAAGAGAGTTGACTGTATTGGATTTTCTCTCTTTGGTTACTCCCTTCCTTCTCTTGGTTTCCCTCTCTCTCTCTCTCTCTCTCTCTCTCTCTCTCAATCTTTCTTCTCTTCTCCATTCTCTCTCATGTGCTGCACCAATTTTGGTATCTGAGCTATCACTATTGCAACCTCAATTGTTGCAATAGAGCCACTCCATCATCATTGTTCGTCACCAATCACCACTGGATCGCTGTCGTCGTTGCTGTGAACCAATATTGCCACCACTGCTATCTAAACATACTGGAGTTTTTAACTATATCATTGTATTTTTTTATCATTATTCTCAAACTCAAGGACTTTTAAACAAATTTACCAAACCCACGTTGTTGTTAAAAGGTGTCTTCTGAGAAGACACCTTTGTTATAAAGGTGTCTTTTGAGAAGACACCTTTAATTTCTTTTAAAACAACAAAGGTGTCTTCTCAGAAGACGCTTTTTAAAAGGTGTCTTTTGAGAAGATGCCTTTTATACTTTTGTTTAAAAAATGAAGACAAGAACGTGGGTTTGGGAAATTTGTTTGAAATCACGTGGGTTAAACACTATTGATTTAAAATCACGTGAGTATGGTCAAAAATTCAAACATACTGGCTGTAAAAGAGTTTCAAAAACCCCAGTTGGAGCCCTTGCGTTTTAGAAGGAGAAGTTTCTCATACCCAAGTTCTTTGACCCACGACATTATATCCAGACCCAAGCCCTTTATTTGAGTCCACCCATTTAACCTTTTTTCTTAACCTGACCCGAACCAACATATACTTAACCCAGGTCCTTCGACCCAACCCAATTTCATTAAGTGACCAGATCAGATTTTAAACCCAGCCCTCTTAACCAGCCCCAGCCCCAGCCCAGTTTCAAAAGTGACTCAAAACTGCTCCCGAACAGCTGAACCTTTATTATCCCAACCCATTGACCGCTTATTTTACCGGTAACTAAACCAGCCTCCATTACCCAGATCAGGCCCAACAATCTCACCCCCAAAATTTTCCAAAAATTCAAACCCCTCTCCAAATTTAGGACGTCCCACAACTTTTCTCATTTTCCAAATCAACCCCACACCCCACAACTTTCTGAAATTACCAAACAGCCCCATCTTTTAAGAAAAACCTTCCAAATTTCAGCCACTTCCAGAAAACTACCGTTCACTTGTCAAGAATATTTCAGAATATGGTAAAGGCTGCTTTGGACTTGAGCTATTTTAGGAGTCATTTTTATTTTGGTAAGTTTACTTAGGGTTTGCTTATATAAAGGGGTTTATGTTTTGAAGATAAACAGATTTTAATTATTGAATATTGAATTTGGAATATTGAGATATTGAATTTTCTCTCTTTGGTTACTCCTTTCGGTTTCCCTCTCTCTCTCTCTCTCAACCTTTCTTCTCTTCTCTATTCTCTCTCCTGTGCTACACCAAGTGTTTTTGATAAACCAACCAAGTGCTTAAAAAAGATTTTAATGGTTTCCATATAGTGTTTGATAACACATAAGCTATTTTAAATAATAATTCATTACTTAGTACTAACCGTGTTTATGTAGGGTGTTGGAAGGGGTAGACTAATCCTGCTAATCTGCACAAAGTGATTACTCTCAAAACTTAATCACGCGTTCTCACACTTGAGGGACTGCGCATTTAAATCTCCTATATAACAAGATTGATGTCTATCCCACTAGATCCACCCCTTCACCTGTAAGCGTGACCCATATGTTGGAGTTTCCATTAAAATGCCAAGACAAAGGCATGCAAACAATTCACAAACAGGTGCAGTTTAAGCAATGCTATAAAAAGTTCCCAATACATTTAAATCTAAAAAGAAAGAGCATAACCTTGAATAACCACCAGAACCAGCACCAACTTTTTGAGCTACAATGCTTGAATCAATACGGAAAACCTTGGAGTCATCTTCTGGAAAAGATATTTGTCGTTCAAGAACTAATCCACCACCAATATCACCTTCTAATTTAAGAGACTCTACCTCTCCTGCCTGCTGAAGATTCCGCCTTTAAAGAAACAAGATTCAATAATTAAATGAAAATAAATAATAAAAGCAGAAAAAATAATGTAGCAGTACTGGTCATCTTTCATATTAAATTGAAAGGCATGAAGGCATGGACTGAGTTTAATGTGCCCACATTATGATCCACAATAATTCAAATGGTGAATTCAGTAGCATACTTATTGAGAATGGTACTATTTTCCCATGCTGTAACACTTAAGTAAGTTCAGATGAAATATGAAGTCAGGAAATTGGGGGTACTCAGGACATACATGCAGAGCTCTATGTAGAATTTGACCATGCCTCACTAAAATCACCATGTAGATGCTTGGCAATCTGCTAAGTCTATCTTAAACATTTCACCTTTACAGGAAAAGGAATGATACAACAGAGCGAAACTGGGGGCATTATCTTCCTATGAACAATGCTTATATAGTTAGAATTTATATTCATGTCCATAGGCCTTGCAAGGCAAACTGGCTCAACGAAGCAAGTGTTGTGGATTATCCCACTTCCATACTGAGTCTACTTCCTGAAAAGGAAATATCAGTTCTTTTCACAAGTTAGTTTGGAGACCTGATCTTTCCCACTTCCATACTGAGTCTACTTACAGAGAAGGAAATATCAGTTCCTTACACAAGTTAGTTTGGAGACCTGATCATTCCATCTTAAATGGTCACACTGAGCCTATCATTCATATTATCAGCTCTGCCAATTTACAGTTTTCATTATGTACCCGGCGACTGAAAAGTTTCAACATGGTTCTTTGAGCTCATTAAATTTATATTAGGAATAACAGATTCACTATTTTGTTCAGTTCCCAGAAAATACAGTCAATAGGAAATTTATTGCAGGATTATTCAGTAACTCACTCAAAGACGGTATATTCCTCAGAACATCCAGCAGACCGATACTCAATTCCACTATATTCTTCATACCCATTAATTTCAACCCTGCTATGAAGCCATTGAGTTCCTGCCACAGCATCCACAAAGAATAGGAACAAGATATCAACATCAAGAACATATAATGTTTTTCAAAGTTCCATCAGTATAAGTTCATACTCTTAGGGTTTCCAGTATCACGATTCTGGAAA
This sequence comes from Nyssa sinensis, assembly GCA_008638375.1. Lineage (NCBI taxonomy): Eukaryota > Viridiplantae > Streptophyta > Magnoliopsida > Cornales > Nyssaceae > Nyssa > Nyssa sinensis. Next base: position 6,318,630 of record CM018048.1, on the reverse strand, counting down.
CATATACATAAAATCATACAGATATCTCTTTTGTATAAACAGCGCAAGAATGTTTTAAACTTCTTCCATTCAACATCAGACATGGGAGGCTACTCATCAGTATAGCACTTATATTCATAAATCAGATACATCCTTCATTTCCTATTGGGACTTCTCTTTGTCAGTGAAACATTGCATCATGTGTAATCCAAAATGATGTTTCACAATTGCATTAAACAGATGGAAAAGGGTATAGAATGAGTGAGTACAGTGTTTTAAAAAGCTTTGTCGAGACTCTACGCACCCCTTGAAGTGAGGATCCCCAAAACACCTTGAAACTTTGAAAGAAAAGCAGTGATCCTAAGCAGCATATGCTTCGAACTCAAAGTCTCATAAATGACTCTTCAAACACTTTTTGTGCATCCAAAATGCTTCCTAGGATTAACTTTTGGGCTTCAGAGAAATTCAAAAGAATATAAACCCTTACTGACAAAAGAATGATTCCCTAAAATCATTTATTTCCTCTTTTAATAGGCTTTTGTATTACTTCAAATCACTGAAACCCCACAATTGGGAGGAATTGATAACCAACAATAATGTTTGACCACTTTCATGGAATCTTGAAACCTTAAAACATAATTGAAAGGGGCTTTAGATTAAGGGTTATGCTCTCTTATTGCTTCCATATGATACTGGATCTTTTTCTTCTCTAGCAAGCACAAGAAAGAAAGGGAGAAGGGAGGCAGTGGAAAAGTGTTGTACCATAAGTTTTGGGATATAGAAATACTTTCAAAATAGTATTTATAAAAAATGATTACTTGAAATATTTGACCTTCCCTTGGAATTTTAAAATTTCCAATGATGGCCCACATTCCAAAAAAAATAGAAATTCCCCTTTTTTTACTAATAATAATATTTATTTATATTTTTTAATAAAAATATTTAAATCTCAAAAAGCTTACATATCAACACCTTGAGGCTTACACTTTGCTTCCTAAGGGATTAAGTACCTCGTCGTACACTTGGGCCTTTTAAAACACTAGGTGAGTAGTTGCACTTATGTGTTTGGGATGCGATAACGATCGGGTATGATTGGATGCAGGTTAATGATGGTTCACATACTGTTTGGTAGAATATTAAAGTAATTTTTAAAGTGAGTAATCTGTTAAGTATCATTAGTTGTTTTCACCCCTAGTTGGATAATCTACCAATGCACTATACATCATTATTGGGATGGTAAGGAAGATAAAAGATTCATCTTGTGGGTCGGGATATGGTGAAACACCCGCTATTGGGAGGAGGTTTGGGTTTTAAAGATTTGATGACGTTCAATCAATCCTTTATAGGGAAATGGTTGTGGCGATTTGCAATGGAAAACAATGATTTGAGGAAGGAAGTGGTGGCTACAAAATATGGGTGTGGGGATAGGGGTTGGTTCACAAAGGAGGTGATGGAGGCTCATTGATGTGGGGTTTGGAAGTCATAATGAAGGGGAAGAAGTTTTTTTAGTTATTTTCGCTTTGATGTGGTAAATGGGTTGAAGGTGAAGTTTTGGAGAGATCCTTGGTGTGGAGATATTCCATTGAAAGAAAGATTTTCCAATATTTTTTGGTATAGCTACTCACCAGGAAGCTTTGGTAGCGGATTGTGTTTCTTGGGTGGGAGGAAATAGGGTGTGGAGCCCTTGCTTTAAAATGAATTTTTTTAATTGGGAAGTAGGGGAGGTAGAGGAATTAATGATGATTTTGAGTAGTGGTTGAATAGGGAAAGGAAGGATGGCTTGATTTGGAAAGTGAACAACTCTAAGAAGTTCACTGTCCAATCTTATTACAATAATTTGGTGGGAGGGTGTGAGGAGTTTACATGGAAGATAACTAAATATCAAAGTAGTTTTTTTTCACTTGGACAATGCCATGGGCTGCTATCTTCACCATGGGCCACCTACGCAAAAAAATATTTCATCTTCTAAGTCGTTGTTGCATGTGCAAAGAAAAGGAAGAGACGGTGTATCACCTTCTTGTGTATTGCTTTATTTGGATGCCGGTGGGTGTTGTCAACAACAATGAAGGAACTTCTTTTGAGTTGGAGATGTAGCCGGGTGGGGAAGGATAGGAGAATTGTACGGCGAATGGCTCACGTGTGTCCATTGGCGGTGCCCTTGGAGGGAGAGAAATAGAAGATTATTTGAAAGGGTTGAGCTTCCTTCTTGGTGCTTCAAAGACTATTTTTTTGGGGTTCTTTTCTTTTGGGTCAAAAAGGAATGCCCTTCATATTTAGATACTCTTATAGACTTTTGGGGGGATTTTATGCATTAATTTTTTAAGTCAGTCCCTTCTTTTCTGTAAATTGGGTACGTTTCTTGGCCCTTGTTTATATTTATAGATTACACTATTACCGATCAAAAAAAATCTCTTTCCGATGCACCACAATATGGTATTCTCTCCAACATTTGTGGGTGAATCATGTTAAGGGTGACAATTATAATTATATTTAACTCCTAAACATGATGTCTACTGACCCCATCATCACCATCAGTGACATGATTCTCTCAAAATCATATTTTACTCGGAGAAAGATTAATTGCCACATTATAAGCCACAACTTGCAAAAATTATAGTGTAATCATTGAATAAAATATCGCAATATATTGGTTTTTCTTTGATTGTGTTACGATATTTTTATGTGAATCAAAAATCCAAAAAACAAATCTTGAAATATCGTGATATATCACAATTCTTTTTAGACACAATTCTCAATATGTCAATGAAATATTGCAAAAAAAATCATGAAATATCCCACAACTATAATTTATTAGTGATTATTAAAAATTTTAAATTTTATTATTACCAACCATAATGAAATTTTTTAAATTTCGATAAATTTTAAATTTTTTGTTAGTGAGAATCAATAATTCTATTATTTTGGCAATCAATTATTTCTAAATTTTTAATTAAACGAAAAAACTTAAAATATATATAGGTATCTATCATAATGATTTTTTTAATGATATTAATTTATATTTATTATACAAGAAAATTATAAAAACCTGTTATTAAGTTTGATAATATTAGTAGTATAATCTTTTACTAAAAGGTCCATCACTTTCAAAAGAATGAATTCAAACCTTTTTTATATAGAAATTATAGATTTGTGAGCAAGTCCTAGAAAAACATTATATTTAATAATTTTATTAGTTAATTTTTTAAAAAAATACAAGATTATTAATTGTTAAAGGGTTAATGATATATTCCTTTAATAGCTAAAATATGGACAAATCTAGTATTATATTGTTAATGTAATGTACTATTATAATAAACTTTATTTGATATGTATGCATATTTAAACTTTTTTTATGTTAATATAATTATATTACATAGTATTCTTTAAATTCTCATCAGTTCGCACTTTTTTTCACCTTACATACATAATATATATTTTATTTGCAAAATATTGATTCAAAACGATACATTAGCATCCCAATTAATACTTCAAAAAATTTCATTCAAAATTTCCATGATTTCATCTTTAATATCCACAATTTTTAAAAAAAAGTTTTGCAACATCGATATGTAGTTGCTATATATTCATCCATATATCCATAATTTTTGGACTTGCTATATATCCTCGTGTGTAATCAAATCAAATGATGGTGGGAACATCAATGATCCTTGAGAGATTTATTTATCAGTGGAATGAATTCATGTCTTTCAGTTACAAAAGAATCACTGCATTTTGGGATGAGAGAGAATCTTGTCAAGATTTTGAGCATTTATTCACAATGTATTTAATGAAGTATATTTTCAGCTCAAAATCTGTATTTTTTAACGACGACCATATAAATAGTAAAAAACAAATTCACAATTCAATCATATGATCTAAGCATCTTCTTTCAGAAATTAAAAGAGGGGGGGGGGGGGGGGGGAGCAAATAAAGAAAGAAAGAGAATGTCTAGCATCCTATGAATTGATGAAATAAAGATTTCACAACACAGAAGCATTACCTGAAGGAAGGTGCTCCATGGAAATTATTCTACCCCCAATCCAAGGAACCACTTTGAGAACCCATTCACTACTTTTCAGTTCAATTGGAGTCCTTGAAAGTTCTATTCCCTTATGTCCAGAAACCTTTTCCACATCTGGAATATGCGTAGCATTCTCTGCATTTAACAGTTTATTAGTTTAGATTCTTGTCTTTTTTGGGGGAGTTGCGACCTTAATTTTTGTAGTCCCTCCCTTTCTTTTGCCTCAGGCTCCGGTTAATTTTTATATTTACACTTATTGATAAAAAAAAAAATAGTCACAAACAGCATATTACAGAAAAAGTCTGTTTCAATGAATTATTGATTTTCAGGTCATATGAACCCATAATGTAAACAAGATAAGCAAATAAATTTACTAAATTATTCAGAAAAATAATGCAGCAAAAATTGAGAATAAAAATTACATCTAGAATTTAGTAAAGTGGACACTCAATTGACCGTCTATTGGAGAATAAGGTTGAACTTGGAAGCATTGACAAAATTGCAGGAATACTTAAAAGTAAATTTGCTAATAATAATAAAATGTCATTACCCAGTGGTGGTCCCACAAATCTGGGGTGCTAGGAGAAGTAGACTAGGAAAAGACCTAACAACTTACTCCAAGCAGCTCTTTAGGGTCAGCTACATGAATACTGTTTCGTCATTCCGCTCATTCTAGGACCATAGATTTGGTCACACCACAAGTGATCATGTCTTTCCTTATTAGCTCAACTAATGTTAGTTTTGATATTTCCCCTCCCCTGGCATTAACTTGTGACGTTATTTGTAAAACTACAAAGTGACTGCTCTATACTCAAACTTGCAGACTCATACTTGACAACTTGGTCATTTTACCATTGCACCAAGCAATGGCCCCAAATAATAATAAATAATAATTTAAATAAAATAAAATAATATAAGCTGCTAGAGAGTGCACGTATTGCAAACAATATCCCCACTCTTGTAGCAATCGTTATTGAAGTGTTAATTAGAAGTATATAATTACATTATGAAATTGAAACTAAATAAAATAACATACTAGGAAGATCTTGTAGAAGCCAATTCTGCTTGAAGAATGTGTGCGTGTGCATCTATGAGTGAATGAGTGTGTGTGTGTGTGTGTGTGTGAGAGAGAGAGAGAGAGACAGAGACAGAGACAGAAGAAAACGTGGCATCCAGATAGTTTGAATAGGCAGTATTACCCATACGAATCTTGTATTGTTTCTTGCTTGCAGATACCAAACTCTGCACTTCAATGTCTGAAGGCATCACGATTTGTAAAATCTCTCCATCAGTGCTCCATGCATCAAGCTGTTTTGCGGGAACCAATAATTTAAAACATAAATTAATATTTTTTATCAGTATAAGTAATAATACATTATGAAAAAGGCACCCAAGAAGGGCAACCCAAATTACAAAAATTCACAGCCTACAAAAATTCACAGCCTAAGATCCCACAAAATTGGAAATTTCTGCTTTTTTAGCGGGGCAAGATGGGTTTTGGGGAGACGGTGGATTCAGTATTGCATTTCCAGAGTCTGTTTTTCGATTTTGATGAATAGTACTCTAGCAGGCTTCTTTCGTTCTTCTAGGGGATTGAGACAAGGAGATCCATTGTCTCCATTTCTTTTTGTGATTGTCATGGATGCTTTGAGTAGAATGGTGGACAAGGAAGTTATGGGCGTATGTTAATAGGCTTCATGATTGAAGATAGAGAGGGGAGAAGGATATAGATTTCTCATCTTTTGTTTGCAGATGAGACGATAATTTTTTGGTCAGGAAAAGGAGACCCAATTGAGATATTTGAGATGTATTTTGATATGCTTTGAAGCTGTGTCAGGATTGAGGGCGAATCTTAACAATAGTTGGATTATCCCAGTTGGGGATGTTGAAGGAGTGGGAGATATGGCTATGAGAGTGGGGTGAGGGGTGGGTTGTCTTCCTGTTGGGTATTTGGAACTTCCGTTGGGGGCTTCAGTGAAGTCTAAAGGGGTGTGGGACAGAGGAACCTCCTGTTTTGAAGCAGTTTCGAAGCATAAGCAATTTTCTCATGCAAATTGTTGTACTTTTTAGACAAAAGATATACCATTGCACCTCCACCAAGTAACAATTGTACATGAAGACGACGTGTTGGCCTCTTCCACGATCCTTCAGTTTTAGAAACTCTCACGGTAACAACTGAAGACTCAACTTCAGCAACATATGTTGTCAAAAGATATCCACCTTTAGTGAATTCATATCCATCACCATCATCTTCAAAGAGCATGCCCTTTGCTTTACCTGAATTTAGAATTATCCAATTTATATAACTACTATGACAGCTGTATAAACTTCAAAACATTGGACCAACATGTGATAATGCTGGAAAAATATTTAGCATATCTACCCAACAGGATTAACTTGTCAAAAGGGAAAGAAACCAAATGTGTCACCTTTTTTGAAATTTAAACATTAAAATTTGAAGGACATCACTCAAAACCCTACATAGGGTTGAGTCATTGCTCAAATCTAAAATTCTCTTCTAAAATATTGCTCACAAACAGCCCAGCCTCCCTTTTATAATTCAAAAGCTCTTGAAAAAACACATAATTTTGCACCCCCAAAAGACAAGATAACTCCCCACCACCCCCAAAAAGATGACTTTTGATACAAAAAAGAAACCAAAAACACTCGACCAAGACTTAGTTAAACCAAACTGAGACCCATTATTCAGAATGATTAAAATAGCAACCAAACTGAGATCCATCATTCAGAATGACTAAAATAGCTCTGAACCCAAACTAATAATGGGAAGCATTTCATAACACTATAATATTTATTACATGTACTTATTAACTTCCCTTAAAAACTTGACTAATCCTACAAAGAGCATTTCAAGACTTTTATGAAATGTAAGTGCAGAGAAATTACCATGTTCATCTAAAGCCACAAGCAGTGATAAATCATCTGTTGGATTAGCTTCACCAATATGTTGATGAGGAGGACCCAAAGGAATGATTGATCCTCCTTGCAAATATAAGGCTGGTAAATCCTGATATATTCAGGAAGTAGTGAAAAAAGCATCGAATGGGTACAAAAACTTCAATAATCAGCAAATACAAGAAAATTTCCATAGAAGAAGCGGGTCTAGGTACAGTAAATATATACCGGATGTGAATCATCAAAATCAAAACTCAACCAAATGCCTTTAGGCAACACCTGCTGCAATTGATCCAACCCCTGATCACGCATTGAGCTGATGAATATCAAAAGGGAATTAGAACAAGTTGCCGGTCTCAAAGTAGAATATACCAGACAATACCCATCCCACCACAAAAAAAAAAAAAAAGAAGAATAAAAAAGGTGGAAAGGAAAAAATTATAAGGTTAGGACCAAAAAGATCCCATAAACATTTATATTTTGAAAGGTTTGATGACTACATCTGGAATAAAGTTGTAGATTCAAGAGGGCGACATTGCTACTTTCACATTTTCTATTTCTCATTCACCCTAATAATGCAAGCAAAATATATTCTAAACGGACTAAGTTGTGAAATTCAACCATCATAAAAACCATATCCACGTGACAGTATAAGAGAATCATGAAGTTATGACATGTAACAATAATAATCCTAAAAAAGGGAAGATCCATCAGTCTCAACAGAATTGGAAAAGAAGTCAGACGAGTCATCTAATATTATGTGCTTCCAAGAGAAACTGAAGAATGTAGTATTATGATATTGATGTCAGTAAGCGATGTTATCATACATTTACATGGAAATGAAAAGAATGCCTATTTCCGGGAAAGCAACCTTCCAAAATAATAAAAATATCACAGAGGCTGGGATTGATAAGATGTCAATCTTATTGTGCTGAGATACTATAATGTGATTTTTCAAGAACCATTCCTCAATCCAGCTGCAAAACTACTGAAAGTGTTAAACCACCAACTCATCTAAAAGCTTAAGCTGTTAGAGATGGTGTAACTTTATTATTATATTCTCTAACATGCCCCCTCACGTGTGGCCAGTTTGAGCCTACACGTGTTAATTCATATTTTTTAGGGTGACGGTGAGATTTGAACTCAGGACCTTTGGCCTGCTCTGATACCATGTTAAACTACCAACTCATCTAAAAGCTTAAGCTGTTAGAGAGTGTGTAACTTTATTATTATATTCTCTAACAGAAAGAATCCCATGTATAGTTTTTACATAAAAAAATAAAAACATTGCAAATTTGCAAGAAAGTATAAAGGGCAATGATAGCAGTATATTGTTGGCATGTAGATTAGAAGATATTACAAGAGGAATGGAAGGGGAAAAAAATTTAAATAGGCTTCTAAGTCCTTATTCAATGATAAAAAAAAAAAAGGGTGATGCAAACCAGCTAAGCAAAGCCAAGTATCATGTTGCCTCGGCTCAAATCAGCTGGAAATTCAGCTCAAGCTCACTTCAACTTAGTCACTACAGTTTAGATTGGCTTGACAGACCAGTGAATTGGGTGGGCAAGATTTGAAATAAGTCAAAACTATGTAAAAGGGTCCATCTTCATGTAATAACAAATACGTAGTGTCAAGTTTTGAGTGGAACGACTTCAAATCTAAAAAGCTAACCACAAGCTAGGCTAGGACATGAAAATGCAGGTTAGAACAGCAGTGTGTCAGGAGAAATTGGGAAAGTACACACAAGTCAGCAGCTTGGTTTGGCTTCACAATAGGGTAGCTCCTTTATTATTATTCTGCAAAATGTATTCCATTAAAGTACATTATGAAGTGAAAAGAAGTAAGAAGATTTCAAATATGATACATGATTGTGTGAATAAGAAAAAATTGCATCATAGCCATGCAGGCCGAGATGCTTGCTAATGACTCAATCCATTTCCAGCACCATTGCTCTATAGCAACTATATTTCATAATATTTAACTCTGCATTAAAATAAATGATCATCCGCCAAAAAAGTGGAATCATTCATAGGAAAACTTAATGATTCCAAATTTCCTAAAAGCAAGGACATCAAATGATACAAATATGCAATAAAGTTCTACAATCACCTAGTAATTCATATCCAAAGAAAAAAAAAAAGAAGAACCTTGCATATATAAGAAGTGGCCCCAACAGAAAAGAATTTTCATGTGTTCTTAGCCTGACATCTTTTGGATCTGCAAAAACAATTTACAAACACTTACAGCAACCTTAATAAAGTAAATCATACTCTAGAATACAATAAAGTGGAAGTAAATTAACTCAACAGCATGACACCCCACCAGCAAAGAAAGTAGGAGTTGCCACCGGAGTACCCCTTGTATGTGCCATATAGAAAAGAGTATATATGTGCGGTATTAGACGGTAGCGCCTTTTCAATGCCAGGCGGCAAACTTCCTCACACTGTAACAGATATGAAGTTCGTATTCAATGAAATGTGGTGGAACTCAGAATTGAAACTCAAACTCCAAAAAAAAAAAAAAAATTGGCAATTTCAACAAAGAACAATAAGCAAAAAACTATGTTTTCAAGAAGACAATTGGTTATTTGTTCATAACTTTAAATAGCAAAACATTGGACTTCGACTCCAATTAAAGAGAATTTCCTTGGTATATTCTCTCTCTCACTCTCTCTCATGTGTGGCTATAGAAGACAAGACAACAACCTCATTATCAGGGTGCATGTTCACAAATGCATTGTAATCATTCAAATGAGTTAGTATGCCTGTAAAACTCAAAACTTCAATAGGAACAGTATAGCATGAATGCTTAGCATTAACTTACTACAATTTCTTTATTTTTGGTAGATATCAAACTTATTGATATCAACACCAGTTCATAAACAAGGAGAGGTAACAATCCTAAGAGAAGAAAAAAAAATGGTTGACTATTTAGCAATCATACCAACCATCTTCTAATAAATATTTCCTTTCCAAGAAAAAGATGACCTCCTTAGGTACATGCTTGGGTGGCTTTTGGCAGGGAACATTACCAGCATATATCAATATAGCCTCAGTGCGGATGCAAAATCCTTCCAGCAGGGAAAAAAAAAGAGTGTGTGTGGGTTTTTTTTTTTTTGGAGGGGGGGGGGGGTTGGGGGGTGGAAAGGAACACCCAACTGCAGTACAACGAAAGATTCCTTACTTCCATTTGATATAATTGCACCCAACATCTTATCAAAAAATTGCACCAAACATGTCACCTCTCTAATAATTTCATTCAGTTAATCAGCAGCTATACCCCAAATAGAGACTAGTGCCCTCTCCAATTAGAGACTTAAAGATGCAACTAGAGGAAGCTAAAGTAAAAAAGCTCAAATAGAACCCACCCTATACCCCAAATTATATGCCCATCCTTGAACACTCAGAAGTATGATCAATAAAATAAAATAAAAAACTCACTTTCTCCTAATTAATTCAGTATTGATATTGCTCCAAATCCCTCAAGGACACACCCAGTGTTCCTTAGAAAGGTATGGTAGCAGATGATGAGAAATAGAAACTCAAAAATATTCTTAGCAGCCTTTCCAAAGCCCTCAACTAATTCTACCTCCATAGTCCATATTTTGCATCTACCTACTATGACCTTCATGCACAATAATATATATGAAGGAAAGCAGAGCTTCCATATCTCAGGCCTTAATTACTTCTAAAAATCCAAACATTAGACCATTCATTACCACTGGCTCAACAAGCAATCGATACACCATCTAATAACGATGTAGTTCACCCCAACCCATACAAACTAATAACTGCAGTAATTCTATTTTTCATAGTCTTAAGCTTTCATCATATCATTCTCACATATCAAACAGGATCAAAAATCCTTTTCCTTGGAATCACACAAGCAATAGGAAAAATATCCAAAATTTGCCAGCCTCGACTAGAAGATGCTTTGAATTGAGGAATTACCATCAAAAGCGTGTATTCAACATGTTAGAACCTCTCAAACAATCTCATCAGTCACTGGAAAAAGAGTGCCAACCTCTATTGCTCCTCTTTTGTTGGAATAAAAATAAATATGGAATCAAGAATAACTTCATACCCACCTACTTCACCTTTGAAAATATTCCACAACAGACAAAAAGTCGTCTCAACTAACCACAAAATTATCTTAAGAAAAGCACTTGCGACTGCCATTGTATAGTTCTTAAAGTGCTACCAAGCCTCATCTTTTATACTTCACCTTTCCAGCAACTCAAACTCTCAATCTAGCAAGAAAAACTCAACCCATATAAAAGTAGGTTCATGAAAAACCTTTCTGAGTGAAAAACTAAAAATAAAAATAAAAGCCCACCACAACTCCATCTTTTTTTTTTTTTTTTTTGATAACTATGGGTATCTAATCCCTGCGCAGAGCGCTAGGTTGACCGACTACTGACTAGTCCCACAGGGCGGTGCATACCCCCACCACACGGGCCAGGTAAAGCAGGCATTTGGTGTAAGGCCCTAGGGTGGCCCCAAGGAAAGTTTTTTTTTTTGAGCCTATGGAGTATCGAACCCAAGACCAATGAGGAGTACTCCCATCTATCTTGTGGCCGGCTACCACTTGGCCACCGCTTGGCCACATCTCCATCTTTAACGAAGCACCGTCCACCGTTATTGTATTGGAGAAAGGCGATATAGTGAATAGTCAGTCTTTCGATCAACCTCCTTTAACCAGAACACCAAGGCTTTCAATCTAATATTACATGAACCGGCTTATGTGCAGTTGTGTGTCCAAGTGTAAAATTCATATACATTTCAATATATTTTTTATAATTTAGAAGTCACCTACCCATATCCATGTTCTGCCATGTTGACACGGATACTTTGAACTGATACAGAGCGGAGGTAGCACAGCTTCCAATCTAACTAATTCCTTTCACACTTGCCAATCTCTTAAACTCTAAAATCGATCATCACTGGGATGGTGAAAGATTAATGATTCTAACACTAACTTTTTTGTGTTTGGGGGTGGGGATACCAAATATGTTACCACTAATTAGAAATTAGAATAATACACCCATGCATGCATCACGCACACATACATGTGTTTGCATGCAAATAAAAGAAATCTCGTCACAACACAAAGAATGATATTCTCATTCATGACATGGCTTGCCAATGAAATATTAAGCAAGTCCATTGAGCATGCTGGCTTTCACTCTTAACACTTAAGTCAAAAGGTAATTAAGAACAGCCAATCTACATCCCACCAACTACCTGTTTTTTATTAAGAGTAAAGATTTCATGGGAGTTTTGCCCATGAAAAGGAGACATGAACCCTAAAACTGAGATCTGAAGTCACCCAAAGCACAAGATTGGCCCTTGAAGCAATAGTACATAACTATTTTAGAGGTCTATCCTTTTCAAAAGCTTAAATCCTTAAAATCAATATACTTTTTTTTCTCTCTTTTCATCTTTCATTATTCCTTCTTCACTCCCATTGTGCAATGCACTCTCTTGGTATTTCCAATCAACCTAAGGAGCTATTATGTATTAGGAAGTAGAAAAAATTTTGTGAAAATGGAAATATGCAAGAAATTATGGGCACAAGATCTTCTTTTGGGAATGAAGTCATATACTCATTGTGCTATCCCACATCACTTGGTGACTAAGATCTTAAGGTGCTTGTAAGTGTGGGCTTGAACCATTATTGTCCAAAGAAGCAAAGTTGTGTGGCAAACCAAAGCGGACAATATTGTATATTGTGGGTTCGGGTCGTTGCAATTGATATAAGTGCAGACTCTCAGATGGTAGAGGCCCCTAGAATGTCCGCTAATGAGCAGCTAAGAAATTTGGATTGACCCCACGAGGATGTGTGGTCCTTATCCCACATCACTTAGTGACTAAGATCCTAAGGTACTCACGAGTGTAGGCGTGAACCTTCATTGTACAACGCATTTCTCTGCAATAGTCCAGATTCAAATCCGTGCAAATGAGGAGCTCATCCTGTTAGCCAAAGTAGACAATATTGCGCATTGTGAGTTCGGGTCATTACACTCATACTAAGTCTAGTAATGAAAATGAAGAAAAACTGCAATTTATCATCCTTTACATAAATAGCTTGTGTATTATTATAAAAAGCTGTCCCTTCTCCACTTCTGAAAAAAGTGACACCCCAACTTCAAATCCAACATATAAACCTTATTCCAAATAAAAGCTCTTTGAAAAATTCATTCTACATAATTTCTTCCAGTCCATTCATTATATGATTTTAAAACAATCTGAACTTTTTGCATTAACCAAAGTCAATTACTTCGAAAGATAACGATCCTACCAGCAATTAACATTGAAGTCTTCCTTAAAATACCGAGACTCTGGCCAAAGCTTTCTCAATCCTAGATGTTCCTGCCACGTGTTGAGCATCATTGAGCCAATACACTTGAGCACCACACAGTGCACACACACCATCTCCATCTCCATCTCCAATATTCCCACCATGTGTTGAGCATCATCCACCCATACACTTGAGGAACACACACACCATCTCCAATATTATTTAAGCTAACCAAAAACAAAATAAAATAATAATAATTCTCACTCATAACCTCCAACTTCTCAAACAAAATGAGGTAACTTCAAAAGATGCAACCTGACCAAGTAGCTAGAAGCCCTAAAAGCAGACAACCATCCAAAAGGACCAAAACCAACAATATTCCTCGTGGGACAAGAATGACAATAGTCTTTGCAGATCATCTTCCTTATCTCATCACCAATCATGCCTCCAATTCAGCCTCTGCGATGGTGCTACCTCACACTTGTGCCACCTCCAGAGATGATGACTATGGGTTAACCTCACGATTGGCTAACTATTCAATATAATGGTGTCAAAGAAAATTGACATCGCACATCAACATGAGAGAATGGAAATACAAAATATGTTGAAAGCTTGATATACATTGTTGGCCCATTCTCTAATAGCTTAAACTTTTGGAATAGTTGCTGGTTTAACATGGTATCAAAGTCTTGGTTATAAGAGGTCTTAGGTTCAAGTCTCTTCCATTTACATTTATTCCCCTGTTTAATTTGTTTGTATAAAATTTCACTTTGTTCTATTTCATGTGTTTGTGTGTGTGATTTAGTATCTCTCCAAGTGCAAGTTCGGTCACACATGAGGGAGAGTGTTGAGACTTGAGAGCTTGTTATACATTATTGGCCCATTCTCTAATAGCTTAAGCATTTAGATGAGTTGGTGATTTAACAAAATAGAACACTTAAAATGAGACACACTCCTTGTATACAAGCTATGGAGTGATTGTCTTTGGAAACTCCACTACTTCGGAAAAGAAACACTTAAAAACCCTTTAAACACAAATATCCATTAAATTGCATTCTCAGTTCTTTCATGTAAACCTCCAACCAAATTTTATGGTGCCCAACAAGCACTTAAAGTGGTATTGTCAAATTGTCCAAATGCCATTGATTAAAAAGAAACACATGTATCCCAACACAAATTGGAAAGCAGTAGAACGGTTATTATCTTTGTAAAGTATGGACAAATTAGGACACACCTCCTTCCCCAAAAGACCATGGCTCATGATCCTTGGTGTTCAGTTTCAGAATGCCCACGACAAAAAGGAAACATGGAACCTACACCCATCCACCTTCCAAAGAGCCTCGGTGTTGCATTTCCAGCAAACCCCCCAATATCTGGTCCTGAAACTGGTTGACCACTAAGCCCCTGAATACAAACTGAATCTTCATTAGATACATATTATATAAGAAAAAATGACTATAATAGCATATTAATAAAATCACATTTTCTCTCCTTTAAATCTGAACCAAAATCAAAACATGAAGCTATGATAAATAGTACTCGGTGTACAATTTGATGATTTATCAAGAAAAATAATAAGAAGTTCAACTTCAAAGTGAAACAAAATTGAAAAGATCAAATAAAACAAACCTAAAATATCCACAAATTATTAATCTTCGGTGTGTTCTTTTCCTGTCACTGGAGTTGATCAATGATGTCAATTAATTCTAGCTTAGTTTTGACTGATGAATTACCTTCTATTTTTATATTGTATTTGGTTAACTCTGACTACATGTACACTGCTATAAAAATAAACAGAAAGGATTCATTTAATTACCAGGATTTCAATTCCTAGTTAAGTCAAAGGTTTCTCTATGTCAAATGAGGAAAAAAATGTCTAGAGAGAGCCCTAAGGTGAAAGAGTCTGCCATATTAGATGCAAATTAGGCAGAAGTAAGCCCCCAAAGAAAAATTTGCAACTGCAAACATGAAGCCAAGGGGCCTTCCTCAAGAGAAACTCTACCAATGAACTTATTTATTGGCATCATCTTCCAAATAAACTTTCATTGATTTAAAACCATCATTGATATGTTCAAATTTAATTTCAAATGCCATATCATCCCAAATCCAAAAAATTACCCAAAAAAGGTTCAATAGATAAATCAAACCCTAAAATACAAAGAGGAGGCCAAAGCTAAACACTATGGGAGGTTGAGCTCTAGGAAGACCTCCCACCCACCCCATGTGCACATGTGGACATTCATGTGTGCATGGAAACATAGAGAAGAAATCACGGCTAGTGAGAGTTAAACCCACATCAAAGGTAGGGAACAAAGTTGTACTGCCTATTCAGCTTCCAGAAGACATTATCAACACCTATGCTACAAAGGAAGATGAGTCAATATAGGCAAAGGTCATACCCACCTTTCAACAAACAGATAAACAAACACAGAAAATGGCCATTCATGTAAATTATTAATCTTTCGAGAAAGATGCTACAAGAAATAGTTATATTGAGTTATCTATTACTGTATTATATATGTAAAGAAATTATGATCCACAACCAGTCCTCTTCTTCTCTCCCTCCACAGCGTCAAAACATTGCAATCTGATTCCTAGAATATCTACTTGGACTAAGAGCTTAATTTTGAAGACCTTCTATTGTCTCCTCATGCAAATAGACAGATAGACTAATTTAATTCAATGTTCTTCTTTCTTCCCTTTCATCATTATAGCCCTAAAACCAGATTCCTCCGTTTCTACTTACCATTACATAACAAAAGTGATAAATTATTTTTTCCAAACCAAGAAAACGAGTAGCTCGGTATACATCATCTTACACAAAAATATTACAAGTTATAATCCACTAGGCCACTACAGCACAAAGTTATGTGACTGGATAAATCATAACTAAACCATGCTACTGTAATTCTCTTTCAAGAATTTCTTGCCCCATTGATACTCAAGGAGAGGTGCTTTCGGAAGAAGTATTGATGAGACTCAATGTTAATAATTCTAGTCTCAATGCTTTAGTTTAATATAATAATATGTGGAAGCCTAGAGAGGATAAGTCTATATAAAAATCAGATTGTGCCATATATTCAAGTTCATTGACCTGATTTTGAGTTTAATGTTAGTTGTGCTATAGGATCTGCCATTCTTGTTGATGTCATATTCTGCAGTGTCATCGCTGTATTTTAATGTGCTTTGAGACTTTGATTAGTTCAGAAACTACTATTTAGGGTGGTTCCATGTTGATTTGCTTACATTATAGTTTGGGCAAGATGGATATGAGAAAACCAAAACTAAGTGGCAGTCTTCCTCTGTTGTTCACAGTGATTTTTTAAGGATGTATGCCCTCTTTATTTTCATCTCTATTAAGTTTTTAAGACTTGTACTTAAGTTTTATAGCCTTTTTATTTCTGAGAGCATGAATGTTTTCCCCCCCCTCAGATAATATAAATCAACAATTTCCACTAATTTTAAGTTGGTCTTCGTCACCTATAAGCCGTCTCTTGATGACCATGATCCTCAACTAGTTAATACCAACATAGACATGCTCCGAGGCCTAAATCATGAAGTAAGAACTTATCAGCATATCATTACTCCTGAAATAAAATTTTCAAATGTAGTCTTGAACTTGAATTTGAATTTGCAATTCTAATATAGTAATATAACTTTCACTCTTGTAAGGGCAGTTGCAGCCATAACTTGATGTCCAAATATTAACATTCCTAAAATAAAAGTTTAAATTGTAATTGGACTTGTATTAGCATTTATAATTTTACTACTAGTAGAGTAACTTTTACTCTTGTAGATGCAGTTGCAGCCATAACTTGATCAGCAAATATTACCATTCGTAACATAAAAATGTCAAATGCAGTCTTGCACTTTAATTTGAATTTTCAGCTCTAACATAGTCATGGATCTTTTATTCTTATATGTGGACGTTGCAGGCGTACCTTGATGTGCAACTTCCTGAGCATATTCAAGAAGTAGTGCATCTGAAAAGGTCACTCACATGCATTGTTTGTGTAGACAAATACTCTCGACCCCAAGCAGAGTTATGCCAGACCCAATTGGGCATGGTGCAGGCAATGTTTCTTCTCAAAATCTCCAACATACATGAGTATGGAACACAGTAAAGTTCAAAGACCATCTGTACTGAAATCGCAAACTTGCAGAAATCAGCCGAACAACAGACAAGAAGATGGGAGATAATGGTGGACCTGATGTGGGGAATGAGGAACCAAATGGCGGTCATGAGAAGATGGATGATGATCAACAAACTGAAGGGCTTCAAGAAGACGAGGATGATTATCAGCCCCTTGCTGCTGTTGAGGATATGATGATAATCGGCAAATGAATAACGATTAACTTGATTACTGTGATTATTGGCAAATGGATAATTATTATTAATCAGTGGAAGGTCATCAGCCAATGGATGAGTACCATAACAATGATCAACAAATGGAGGATGTCCATTGAACTATGAAGCATAGACACTTCTGAAAGATCACCAAATCCATAACAATATGGGTACTCCTTGGATACTCCCGGATACATGTCTAATACTTCTTAAATGTATTCATAGTTTGAAAATAAGTTTTTAATTCTGAATATGTATCCAATGTTTCTCAAATACTTTAAGATACACCTAACATGTGTTGAACATAGAGGTTCGACATTTCTAGAATAGTATATGAATATAAAAAAAAATATGTATAATAAGAGCTCTAAATACTTGAATTATTTCTTAGAGAATAAGAATTGATATATTATGTGGAGAAACCATGATGAATTTGATCCCAAGTCCATATCCATGCAACATAACCTTTTATTTTTCTCATGTGAATTTATACTATAAATTAAAAACTTATAATATCTGATAGGCTATAGATTTATTTTTTTAAAAAAAATTATATGTCTTTTATGTGCATATATCATAAACAATTTTTTTTTTACTTTTATATATTCACAAGCGCACGCATGCGCGCGTGCACACACACACACACACACATATATATAATGGTTGTATCTTCGACATATCTGATCTTTTTTCAGAATTTTTCATATCGACGTGTCTATGTCGTGTCGTATTCATATCTTGTATTTGTGTCTATGCTTCATAACCACTGATCAAAATAAAGGTCACCACAAAACTAAAGAACTATCAAAGCAACAGGGGACAATCTTCAAGATGCAGAAGAAAATCAGCGAGAAATTTTAAGAGAGGGAACTTTTACAATCTACAACCCTAAGCTCCCAAAAAACTACAGAATTATATAACTTCTTTGATGTGATGATTCTAGAGTTCTTCTCTTTTGTGCCCATTTCTTTCTTTTTTTCTTTTTTTGTAATAGCTCTAGCTGAATGTATCTTAATGAAACAAGTTAATTGTGTTGTCTAGCAGGAGAGGAAGACTTTTACAAAGAATTTGCTAAAGCCGTAACCATTAAAATAATATTTTTCTGTTTTAATAAGTTGCCTTGCAAAAGAAAAGGTTTTCTCCTCCATACTTAGTTTTTAAAGAGTTGGATTGCTTTATGTGAATGCTATATATTTTGTTTAGGTTGTAACTCTAGGTAATATTTTGTTCTATAGGAATGACTTTGTGAAATCACCAACTCATCTAAAAGCTTAAGATGTTAGAGAGGGTGTAACTTTATTATTATATTCTCTAACACGCCCCCTTACGTGTGGCCAGTTTGAAGCCTACACATGTTAATTCATATTTTCAGGGTGACGATGAGATTTGAACTCAGGACCTTTGGCCCGCTCTGACACCATGAAGAGATCACCAATTCATCTAAAAGCTTAAGCTGTTAGAGAGGGTGTAACTTTATTATTATATTCTCTAACAGACTTCTTGCCAATTATTATTACATAATCTTTTCATCTTCACCTAATTTTTGAAATGCTTATTAGTTTAAACTTTACATTGTGAGAAATCAAGTTCTACTCGATTCTGCTTTTAAGCTATAAATGGGGATTTACTTGCAAAGGAGAGAATCATTGACTGATGGACCCCAGCCCTCTCAACCTCTTCGGCAAACATCTTCATTCTAGTATGTTTTTCACTATGTTTCCACTCTTCTCTCTATATCTAAAGCCCAAATTCAAAAATATGTATTATAAAAAAGAAGTCAGTTTCCAAACACGGCCCTAACTTTCGAATGTTTTTCCAACATCGTGCTTGCATGCCTAGAAATGTTCTTGGATGGTTTGACTGATAGTTAAGGGTCAAAGTTTCGCTTTGGAGTGTCATTTCAGTGACCTAGGAAACAAAAACGCTTCAAAAACACAGTGAAAACAATGAAAAAAATTTGAAACATGTGGAAACACTTGAAAAGATAAAATAAAATATATGACTATGTGTAGATAAGCATTACAATTAACTAATTATTAATAATTTAGGCCTACACATCTATCCACACCAAGTCTTTTGCAGGAAAAGGCCTACACGCTGCACAGATTCAACATCTTCAGTCAAACAAACATAAAATCCTCAAAGCACTTACCAGTTGAAGAACCATGGAGATGCTCATATGAAGGTGCTCCCAAGTAGAAAGATTATCTCCTGTCCATGTTGCAGCATACCTTTGGCTACCTATAAACCCAGCTCTGGTGAGAACAAATGGCCGCTTATTTTCATTTGCCAATTTCATGCCTTCATATGTTGATCTTGCCATCAGCATCCCATAAACCTGAAATGGGAAACAATTATAAATAAATTGAAGTTCAAAAGGTTCTTGCAACTTCAAATAACATAAACCAGTATATCAGTTCAGTTAGTGGCCACAAATCCAGAGAAATATCTACCCTATAGATTTTGTAATTAAAATGTATCATGAAAAGTAGACGACTAGAGTTGATAAATAATACATTGTGATAGTGTGAGTGATTCTGACAACCTCCAAGTTCAGTATCTCCCCTATGAACATTGCTCACAGGCATTGTCTTTGTTACAGCCTGAAAAGAAAAGAGAGAGAGTGATAACCAATGGAAGAATGTGCCATCAAGTAGGAGTTTTGAGCATCACCTTGAAAACAGCTGGTTCATTCATATCATTCCATATACCATCAACACCATTAGCAAGGAAATCTTTAACTAGACCAGCCCACCAAGAACGAGCTTTTGATTGTGTAAAGTCAGGGAAAACACAAGGCCCAGGCCATACCTCACCTAAAAATAGAGAGGAAAAACTTAAAAAATATAAAAAATAAAGAATAATTATAAATGTAAAGGCATTAACAAATATACCAACAAAAGGCCTTCCTTCTGCTGTTTGAATCCAGACATCTCTTTCAGAACCACTATCATAAACAAAATAACCCTCTTCACTTTTGATCCCAGGGTCAAGCATCCAGATTGCTTTGAAACCAGTAAGATGAAGATCTTTCACTAAAGATTTTGGATCTGAAAATCGCTCCTAATAGAAATCAGAGTACTTAATTGTCCGTGTCAATAAAAAGAATGTATACATTTCATATAGGATGGCTAACCCATTTTCATATCACAATGAGTTTCTTTCCAATAAACCGTGACTTACACTCTGAGCATATCTCACGAGATACAACATAATGGCAAGTAGAAGTAGCAATAAGCATGATACTTCATATCTGTGCCTCTATACAATTAAAAATATACATAATTGTAAATTAATTATGCACTTGATTTATAACTCCACAAGTGTCATGTTTACTGATCAAAAAAAAATATATTTATTGTGCTTGGTGTCTTATCCTTCCACAACCAGTCCTAAGCCTGAATAAAGGAGGGAGGTTGCATATAAGACCTTTGTTAGATACCTTATGAACATAAATCCTAAGATAAGAAATTAATACATCGGGAGATGGTGAAAGTAGCACCAATTGGAGATAAAATAAAAGAAGGCCTAGTAAGATGGTTTACCATGTGTAGTGGAGACCAATTAACTACACCAACAAGAAAAGTGACATCATAAACATTGAGGGCAATGCTAAGTAAGGAAAGACCAAGTAAGGGAAAGACCAAACTTAGCATGGATTAATAAAAAGGAAGGATTTGATGGCATGTGGTTTAACTAAAGTTATAGCCTTAGACAAAGCATTATGGAAAAAAGGATTCAAGTACCCAACCCCAAGTAGTTGGGCCAATGCTTTGTTGAGTTGAGTTGAGATGCTCATGAATATCATTACACATGCATATATGAAGCATTGAAGAAATGAATACACAGCGCAGAGAGAGTGAAGAAATTAATAACTCTTTGTTCCTAGTGTGTCTGGGAATTGAGAAAATAGAAAGCTAAGCAAATATATAATTGAATCAGCCTACATGGCTATGCAATTTTGGTACCATGGAAATATAAAAATTATAAATATCATTAAAGGAGAACATGCCTTGTCAAAGGTGAAACAACGAAAACCATCCATGTAGTCAATGTCCATCCAAATGACATCACAAGGTATACCCTTCTCTCGGAATGTTCTAGCTATCTGCATATGAAAATGGGTAAATAATTTTTTTTTATAAGTGAAAATAGGTAAATACATGGAAGTACAGGAAACATAAAATTTAAAGAAGTAGAAACAACTACAAAGGAAAACAACAGGCAAACAAATTCAGCTATAAAAACAAATGAGATTTTTGAATGGATCAATGTATAGACAGGTAGAGAGAGAGGATCTAGCATTAGCTCAATGTAAGGTAACGACCTCACGAACTCGCGCATCAGAATCATAGCTCCAACGGCACTGATGGTAGCCCAGCGACCACTTTGGGGGCATAAACACAGGTTCCTGATGGAAATTTTCGGTACATAAAATCAGCCAGCTCTTTTAAAGCAGCACAATGTCTCACAAAAGCAATAAAACAATTACAACAAGAAAGCACTTTCTTTATTAATTCTGGGAACAGACATTAATTTTAATAAATATAGACAAGGAGAGTAACTTTATTTAGTGTACGTGTTAGTTCATGTCTCCACATGTACTTTTCAAAAATTTATCTGTAGATGTGACTGCAAGTCCTGAACCTGTATTCCTGGCGAAGACCCTTTACAGAGGAGGACCAATGGTTATCTCTATAATAAATCTTGGAATTATCATTTTATCCAATTAAAGCACATCCACTGGTAAGAAACCCACAAGGCAGAAGATATCTAACAAACCATTGCAGCAATCAAGCAAAATAGTCATGATAATGTTGTTTGCAGTCAGGAGTTATGTTCCCTTAAAATGTTAATATACCATGATTACCTTTTTCTATATATGATTAGTATTATATACTAAAAACTTACCAAGAAAAGGTATTATACTCTAGAAGTGTTGTTTACACCTTTTTCTGCACCCAGACACTAATTGTCTGTCATGTGGACAAAGCCACTTGATAGAGGTGTCCTTAGGCTCAGAACCTGATTATTTGCCCAAGTTTCAGGCTTAACCTGTTGAGATTGGTGGCCTACACGTGCGAGCAAGGACAAAGTGAGAACACATACCTAGACTAAGAAATTATAAGAGTGATAGCCAAGATATATGAATGATATCCACTCAGCTATGTATGGAGACTTGGACGACTACATGATCAGGGTAGGTGACCAAGGGACATGGTAACGAGAATGTCCAACTGTCGGGACGTCCATCAGGGCCGATGCTTGAAATTTACTAAGTCTATAACTTTGGACGACCAGAGGCATGGGGCCATGATTGCCCGACCAGATAGTCAATCTTATAATTACTCAACGTGGAACACATGACAACTGCAGCTAAGAGCCTCAGCAGAGTGCAACCAACACGTCAAGAGATAGGACATGAGACAGGTGGCAACAATCTGAGACAACAGGAGTGGACCACTCCTTCAGAACATGGGTACATGGGTGTTCATGGTCGACGACTCTGTACTTACCATCACCATTATGCAATCCGTATTTACAATCCTTCATACTTACATTAGTGATTGTAATCAATTACTAGTTTATGCAAAGTATTTCTTTTAATCTTATCTTGTCAGTCACCCTATTCAAAAGTTCTTGTTCACAGACGCAAGGAGAACCTACAAGGAAGAGGTGATTCCCTGCTTCCTTACAGTCACCTAATCCATCATTCACACACACATATCTCAGGAATCATAGGTTTGGCAATATACGTGAGCCCATTCGGCTCTGGCACGCCCACACACACTCACAACCATTCATTGAAACCTTTTCAGCCAAACAAATAATGAAGGGGGCACAACCCATGTACACTCAAAATATACAAGAGCAAACAAAAACTAAGCTTCCTTTCACAAAACTAGAATCCTTTAAAATTGACAAAAGACTAAGGAATTAGAAACCTCCCCAAAAGCCAAGCCAGTAGTTTATTCAGCATCACCTATTGTAGTCTATGAACCAACATCTCCGAGTCCTCGAAGCTAACTATGGTGCTCCTTCCAAATGTTCCACATAGGACATGATGAAGCTTGCCAGGCCTGCCTAATTTATTTACTAACAGAACCTCCTTCCAGACAGCCTAACAGCTAACAACTGATCTTGGCATAACCCACATACAAACCATTGAAACCAAAGTCAGAAAATGTGCACCATAGATCTTTCACAACCATACTATGTATCACAGATGATTGGCAGTCTCTTTTGTTTCCACGATTATGCAATACCATTTAGGAAGCATTTTTCCCATATGCCAAATTATCAAAAGGTAATATAGCCTACAATTCTGTCATCCCAGCAAAGAATGACATCTTGGAAGGAACTTTTACCTGCTAGATGCCTAAACAAGGGAAATCAAAAACTCCCTTTTTGCGCAACACCCTATAATATGATTTCATCCCAAACTTGCCACTTACATTGGCCTTCCACTTCAATATTTCCTCCATGAACCACAAACAGAAACTCAAAACAGCACCTCAAAGAAAGTGTCAACCTCTTAACTCCAAATCCTGCAACATCTTGATAAATCGAGGCTCCCACATCGCACTGCTATTTATGAACCTGAATAGTCCACTTTGAGAGCATCCTTATTTGAGACAATATTGAAGAAAGGAACAACAAACTCAAAGCATTATTACCATGCTAAACACCTTGTCAAAAACTCTCCCTCGGACCATCTCCCACACCAAAGCCTATCCATTTAAATAATGCCTCCCTCCCTTTTCTCATGTCCTTCCAAAGTCCCACCCATAGTATTTCTCACTTCTCTTGTAAGACCATCCATGAATATTGCTCCCAAACTTCCCCACCACCACTCTCCTCCACAAAGATTAGTCTATTTTTTAGTGCATCTCCGCATCCACTTACCTTGTAAAATTGATTAAAGTGATAAGAGTTTTTTAATTCCCAAACCTAAACCTTTTTTTCTGATAAGTACCAAACCCCAACCTTTAAGAGCAAACACATCAAATGGACCAAGAGGACAGTTCAGTGGGAGCGACAGTTCTCTCTCTTGCAGATTGAGGTTAGAGTCAGATAGCAGAAAATGGGGTGTTCACAGGGGTTTATGAACCAAATAATGAGAATGACCGAGGAGCTTTTTGGGAGGAACTGAACTTGTATGCACGTGGAGAGTCCTAATTTGTGGGTGATTGGTGGGGATTTCAATATGGTTAGGTTTCCTCATGAGCAGAAAGGGGAAAGGAGGCTCACTAAGGGTATGAGGACCTTTTCGGATTTTATAGAAGGAAGGAGGCTGGTGGATTTACCTTTGGAAGGGTGGTAGGTTTACTTGGAGGAATGACAGGGAGGACCCAGCTATGTCTAGGCTGGACAGATTTCTTATTTCAGGAGCTTGGGAGAGTAAGTTTCCTGATATTACTCAAGCTTGTCTCCCAATGTCTGTCTCGGATCACGATCCAATTTTGTTGGATAGTGGTGGCATGCAGTGAGGAAAGGCACCTTTTAGATTCGAGAATATGTGGATTCAAGATCCTAGCTTTCGAGATATGGTGGAGGGGGTATCGATGTTAGAGGGGATCCAAGCTATGTGGTGACCCAGAAACTTAAATTGCTAAAATCTGATATAAAGAAATGGAACATGGAAGAATTTGGTAATGTGCAACAGAAGAAGGAGAAGATTCTGATGGATATTCAAGAGCTAGACAGAAAAAAAAAAAAAAAGAACAGGTTGGCCCGTTATTTGAATAGGATAGGTGTGATCGAGCTGGGTTAAAAGGGGAATTGGGTAGTGTTTTAAAGATGGAGGAAATCTCATGGAGACAAAAATCTAGAGCTCTTTGGCTGAAGGAAGGTGATCGTAACACAAATTTTTTCCACTGAGTGACCAATTACAACAGAAGGAGGAACAACATTAGCACAGTGATGATAGGGGACAGTAAGTTGCAAGGAGTAGATGCAGTGAAGGAAGGCATTGTAGGGTTCTACCAGGAGTTATACTCCGAAGCATGTGAGTGGAGGCCGGGGTTAGAAGGGATGAAGTTTAATTCTATTACAGAGGTAGAGACGAGCAAGTTGGAGGAACCTTTTGGAGAGGAAGAATTGGTAGCAGCTCTGCGTTCTTGTGATGGAGATAAAACCCCATGGCCTGGATGGTTTCACGATGGAATCCTTTCGTCATTGCTAGAGTTGTCTTAGGGGAATGTAATGGAAATTTTCTCTTAGTTTCATCGCAACTGCTTCTTTGAGAAGAGTCTAAACGATCCATTTATAGCGTTGATCCGAAAGAAGGAAGGGGCTGAAATTTGAAAGTATTAAGGATTTCAGGCCAATCAGTTTAGTGGGGAGTATGTATAAGTTGTCGGCAAAGGTGCTTACAGTTGAGACTAAAGAGGATCATGGATTGCATTATTTTTCCAAGTCAGAATGTTTTCGTTGGAGGTAGACAAGTCATGGATGAAACATTGATTGCAAATGAGTGTGTTGATTCAAGGAGAAGACGGAGGGAAAAGGGGATGTACTGCAAGTTCGATATCGAGAAAGCTTATGACCATGTGAGTTGGAGTTTCCTGTTGTAAGACATAGACAAGATGAGTTTTGGAGATAGGTGGCAGAAATTGATTCAAACTTGCATTTCGACAATCTCTTATTCAATGATGGTGAATAACACTCCAACAAGTTTCTTCCATTCTTCAAGGGCGTTGAGACAAGGACCCGCTATCCCCATTTCTGTTTGTGATTTTATGGAGGCCCCGAGTAGGATGATGGATAAAGCCAGGCACGGAGGGTTATTTAGAGGTTTTATAATAGAGGGCGATGAGGGTAGCAAAGCAGAGATCTCACATCATTTTATTTACAAATGATACCATAGTCTTTTGTGATGTGACGGAAGATCAGCTTTGAATGCTTCGATGCCTCTTGTTATGTTTTGAAGCAGTGTCTGGATTAAAGATCAATATAGGCAAGACAAATATAATTTAGGTAGGGGAAGTGGGTGATGTGGAGGCGATGGCGGGAGCTTTGAGTCGTAAGGTGGGAAGCTTTCCAACAATTTATCTTCGTTTGCCATTGAGAGCTTCTTCTCTTTCATCAGGTATTTGGGATGCGGTTATTGAAAGGTTTCAGAAAAGGCTATCGGGATGAAAGAGGCAATACGGCCAATACCTATCTAAAGGGGGGAGGGGGGGATCATTCTCATTAGGAGCACATTGCAGAATTTTCCTACCTACTATATATCTCTTTTTCGGATGCCAGCCTGGGTTAAGAAGAAGCTTGAAAAGATCCAGCGGGACTTTTTGTGGGGAAGCAGTGAGGAAGGGAAGAAGACCCATCTTGTTAACTGGGATACAGAAAAAGCGCCTTTAGTTGAAGGAGGGTTGGGGATAAAGGATTTGGGGATGTTCAACAAATCTTTGCTAGGGAAATGGATGTGGAGATTTTCCATAGAGGATAAGTCTTTGTGGAGGAATGTGGTTAAAGTGAAGTATGGATGTGAAAAGGGAGGGCGGCTGCCTTGAGATTGCACAGTGACAGTATGGTTGTGGTGTATGGAAAGCTATAGGAATGGGCAAGGAAAGCTTCATCCCGTGCATCAAATACAATATAGGGGATGGTTTCGAGGGTGAGATTTAGGCTGACCTGTGGCATGGAGAGGGGCTGCTGAAGAATAGGTTTCCAAATCTCTTCAATATTATTGATAAAGAAGCTTTTGTGGCAGATTGTTTTGAGGGGAGGAAGAAGAGTTTAGAGTCCGAAGTTTAGGAGACTTTTTTATTAGAAGGTTAGAGAAGTGGATGAGTTCTTGGCTCTTTTGAATAAGGTGGAGTTAAGGGATGGTAGGTGGATAGGATTAGTTGGAGAGGTAGTGCAGATGGATCCTTCACGGTTTGGTCCTTTTATAGGCAGCTGGTGGTTGGGAAGGAATCCTCCTTTCCATGGCAGTTGATTTGGAAGTCTAGAGTCCCAAAGAAAGTTGCCTTATTTTGCTTGGGAAGCAGGTTGGGGTGCCATTTTGATGACAGACAACTTGAAGAGAAGAGGATATCGTCTTCCAAGTCGTGTTTTATACAAGGAAGAGGTAGAAACGGTGGATCATTTACTCTTGAACTGCAAATTAACATGGGATGTTTGGAAGATGCTCTTTAGCATTTTTGGTTGCTTGTGGATTATGTCAGCCAAGGTGAAGCAATTCTTTTGGGGATGGAGGTGTAGGAAGGTTTGAAAAGAGCTGAAGATTACATGGAACATGGCTCCCGTTTGCCTTGTTTGGTGCATTTGGAGGGACTGGAAAAATCTATAAAAGATCATTGGCCCATGCTTGTAGATTGTTTGAAGGGGTGAAGTCCCCAGTGGAAATTGAAGGATACTTTTTGAAAACTTTGTTTTTTTGGATTAAGGAAGAATTTCCTATGTACTTAGATAGGTTATTGGTCTTTTTGGCGGACCTTAGGCTTTGAATTTTGTATTCGGTCCCTTTTCTTTATAGAGTGTGGGGTGTCTTTCTCGGGCCCCTTGTCATTAATACAAAGGACCCATTATTACTAATTAAAAAAAAAAAGCCAAACACATCAAATGATTTTTAAACTCCTCTCCCAACCCTCCCCCAAGCAAGAATAGTAAAATTGGACATGAATAATCATCCTTGTGGGAGAAAGACTTAAGAGTTGGGAAATGGTTATGGCGCTTTATGAAAGAGCCTAATGCAGGATGGAGGTATACTATTGAAGCGGATGTGGGATGTGAGGACGGTCGGTGGTGTACTAGATTGGTGGAGGGAGGCCAGTGGGGTGGGTTTTTGGAAAACAATTAGAAAGGGAGGGGGGGATTTCTTTCATCTTACAAACTTTGTGGTGGGTAATGGAGGGAGGGTCAAGTTTTGGAGGGACTTATGGTGTGGGGAAAGTACCCTAGCTTTAAGGTTTGCCCATTTATTTCAAGTGGACATAAACAAAGAAGCCTTGATTAGTGATTATGTGGTATTTGGTGAAAATGGTTGGACATGGGCTCCTTGTTTTCGAAGGAATCTGCATAATTGGGAAGTAGAGAAGGCAACATCGCTTCTAACTATTCTTCATAATGTAGTGAATTTGCATAATGGCATTTATCTAGCAAACGAATGGAAGATTTTCCATGGAAAGCTATATGGTGCCCTACAGCCCCTCCAAGGGTGGCTTTTTTCTATTGACGGTGGTATTGGGGGCAATATTAACTTTGGACAACTTGAAAAAAAAGGATTTTACAGCCCCTCCAAGGTTGGGTTTGGCATTTATTTCCCATTTGCATTTTCATTCACTTCTACTTCGCATTTACATGTGGTTTCTTTGCCTTTCCACGTGCGAGTTCGGAGTTACACATAAGGGGGAGTGATGAGAGCTTGATATACATTGTTGGCCCATTCTCTAACTGCTTAAACTTTTGGATGAGTTGGAGGTTTAACAATCAAGAGTTGGAATGGAACTCGTGTTTCTTGTAATGTTAGTAGAGTGTGGAAATTAGTTCCTTTTTGTATTTTTTATATATGGCAAGAAAGAAATGGTACAATTTTTCAAGGGGAGATCAACTCCCTTGCTAGGTTCAAAAAAAGGACCTTACACTTGTTATATTGGGTTTAAGGAGGTTTATCCTCAATGTATAAATTCATATGTTGACTTTTGGGGGGATTTAAGCATTAATTTGTAAGCTGTCCCTTTTTTTGTAATTATTTGCCTTTCTCGGGCACATGAATAGAATTATCCTTACTTATCGGGAAAAAAAACTATAGGAAGGCAGACTTATTTTTAGTAGTCATCATTGAGGTAGAACTAGAGGATTTCGGGAAGTCATTGAGTAGATGATGACACTCGTAGCTAGGTGGTCCACTTAATATTGCCACAATCCAAACTTGAGGAAGGATTCTTGGCAAAATTAATCTCATAAAAGCATTTTAGCAATCGTACAAGGTTAATGTATTAGAAGAAGCAAGAGTCAACCAATTTACTAATTAGAATTCCAATTTTTTCTCCATGCTTTTCTTTTTTCTTCTCCAAATCTTCTCTCTCCATCACCCTTTTCAACCTTACAAGTGACAAAAGGCAGCATAGGAAACTGGAGGACAATTTTGTCCCCTTCCCCCACCATTCAACCGGACATTAAAATCATGGAAATCTAGAGTTCATTATGGTGCATTTTCTAAGCAGCACAACGACAACAAGAGGTACACTAGTGTCTTATCCTAAGTCATTTTATCTTTTTCTTTTTCAGATAAAGTAGTCTTAGCCTAGTCATTGCTTGGGTGAACAATAGTCGGATAGCTTCAAGAGAGATTTTGAATCAGGTCTCCTTACATGGAATTCCAGTGGGTCAATAGATCCACAAATGAGAAGGCCGTAACGTCAGCAAAGAAGAGGGGAAACACACCTAGGAAATGTTAGAGAAAAATCCTCCTGACATTTCTGGAAGATGGTGCAGTATGTCAGTTTCTGTTCTCTTTCCTCCATAATGCTCTTGTGAATAGTTTTTTCATTCATTTCTTGTAGAACTAACGTCCTCCTCACACCTTTCCCTTTTTTTTTCCATATAAATCAGTGTTTCTTTCTGTAAAGGAAAACGGAGGCAAAAAAGAAAAAGAGTTGTTCTACATATCAGTGTCGGATGTAATGCAGTCTTTTTTTCCTTTTTTATTTTTTATTTGGATAGTAAACTCTATATGATTTTTCAAACCTTACTTCATTGTTATACTACCTTTCATTGCTTGAATCCATCCTCAACAATGATCATGACAATTTTAACAGTTTAATGAGTTACAGAAGCAGATATGCAGAATTCCTAATGAGCCAGCATTTAACCATACATGATATATTGAAAGATGAAACAAAACAGGTTGCCAATATGATGCCTTTTAAACTTACGAAGAGCATAGCCATACCAAATTTCCCTGATATTTGTTCAAATGCATAGCCAAGCTCATAGAACTATTTCATACAATATGACTTCAATGAAGAAAACCAACATTGTTCTATGTGCCAAAAACTAAGTGAAATTTTTTGTTATAGAAGTAGGGTTGCACACATCCTATATCATATTAAAATTCTAAATGTCTAATATAAAGACTAAATAAAAACTAATTCCTCTTCTTTTTTGCTTTTTGGCTTATAAGTGGAAACCTATTCTTCTTCTTAATTAATGGCAGCTGAAAAGTGATCAAAAAATTGATATCATTACTTTAATTCACAGCATTGTCAGTCCTCTGTTTTTTTTTTTCTCTCACTCTCTCATTTCCCCCATTGCAAAGTTCAGTGTTGATGATGCTGATTTATTTCAAGAAATCTTCACAATAGCTCCACTGGCATTGACAGAATCCTCAAAACTATAATGAGGCTTAAAGATGCTAAAAAATCAGTGAATTGTTGCAGTAGTATGAAGATTACAGTGTAAAGAAGTTGAAAGTCTTAAAATCAAAAGAAAAAAAAAATAAAGTCAGTATCTCTCTTTTCTGCCTCCATCGTAATTACAATAAAGTATTAACGGTGAGGCCATTAGAAGCTTTCAAAGAGATTACATTATAGATGTAAGGAAAGAAACATAAGCCTCTTTAGCACATTACCTACTGCATGAGATAAACATATCAAAACATCTGTTGGTGAAGCAAATGGACCGAATATAATGACAGGGATATGATGACAGAGCAATAATCTGTATAGTTGATTCTTTCCGCAAATCAATCTGTTCAAAAAATAAAAGAAAAGAAAATAACATGATTGACCGGTAAAATAGTTATCCATTTAATAGTCGAATATATGACAAATCACAAATCACAAATACCTCGCACCGTCTTGTTGCATCAGCAAGAACCCCTAGTGCCTCTCCATTTGGAAGAACAGCCAGCACCCAGGGATGTGATTGGTACAAGGAAGTAGTTCCAGGACCATAACCCCATGCATCCGTGTTCCAAGTAAAAACCTGTATATAACAGAATTGCTCAGTTCGTGAAGAACATAAACAGAACTTTCATTAATGACAAACCAAATTTTAGTGACTTACTCTCTTCCCTGTCCGTTCAAGTTGTCCACTAACTTCTCCTGTTCCATAGAATGAGGTACCTGGCGGAAGCTAAATCGAAACCAAATTCGGACACATCAATGAACAATATAGTAAATGTACAAATATATATACATATACACAACATAAAGGAAAAAAGCTATGGTGAGAAAAACAATACAAGATACTGCATAAACCAACCTCAATTTTTACAAGTTGTTGTCCAAGAACACATTCAAAAGTAGGGATATATGAAGGAACTGTGTGAGTACCCATAATTGGTGTGTCCCTAACTTTGGAATTAACAAAAGAAAGACTTGGAGATGCCTTATTTCTATCATCTGCAGAACAATCAAATCGGAAGACCCCTTCCTCTAAAATAGGTTCATAAATCATAGTTCCTGAATTAACATCTGAAGTCACCGCCTTCCCTTCGTATCCAGCCATCTTAGATACTACTATCCTTTCACCAACCGACCTCCTGTTATGCCTCTTCTTTCTGCTTAGCAAAAATTAATATTAGGGATTTCTAGAAACATTTCTAGCTTTATAAAATGATCAAGCAACAGTGAACAATCAGAATCACGAGACTATTTTCAAACAAAAAGAAAACCCAAACCTCAGACATAGACACTCATACATGACTTGATCTCAGACACCTCTTTTAACAAAACCACCAATGCTTGCAATCAAACTCACGAGTTTAACAATTTGACTATTCCTTCATTGGGACATAAATGCATTCGGGTAACGTGTATATCAGTAGTTTAGATACCATTCGTGCATCCAGCACAAAAGAAACATATCTGAAAACTGCTCATTTCCATGAAATCAAAAATAAATAGATAAAAACCATATGGGTCAAACAAGTTAAAGTGAATCAAATGAGTTAAAACAACAAATACCTGATAGAATGAAACACGGAAGAAGTAGTTGTAAAGATGCCCACAGTCAGGGGGTCTGTAGAATGCGAGGTCAACCTAGCAACCACTTTTGATGGTCTATGTCTTTGATGAAACTGAAGGATCGGCGAGGGTGATAATCTGAATGTTATGCTTGTACCACCAGATATAACTACTAATCAATAATAGTGCTGCTTCCATTTGGTTTAGTGGCCCTTGTCAGTAATTGTTTTAATAATAATTGTTAATTAATTAAGGATGAATTATTATTAATTTGTGGAAAATTCAAGAGGCGTAAGGGTAGGTGAGGGAGAGCACGTTTTACCTTGCAGAAGCTACGGTATCAGCATTGCTGCTGAGTGCTGACATAGAAGTCCTCCCGACTTTTCAGATTAGAAGGCATCTCTTGCTGCATAGATTAGATCATTAGACACAGCGACACGTGGGAGACCAGGTGCAGTGCGCTTCTTTTGCAATTGCTAAAAAAAATTCACTTTTCTATTATCACTGTGACGTGACACGTGACACGTGGGAGGTCAGGTGCAGTGCGCTTCCTTTGCATTTGCTAAAACAATTCACTTTTCTATTATCACCGTGACGTGACACGTGAACACAGCACGAGCGTCCAGTGATTTAAATATCAATTCTTCTTCAACTAAATTATATTGAGTTCTCCTCTCATAATTATATTTATTGACATTTTTTATATTTTTTAAAAATATATTTATTTTTTTATTGGAAAAGGGTGATTAAAGAATATGTGAAATTAATTAGTTATTATTATTATTTGATTCGAAAAATGACTAATTTGACCATTAAAATTATTGAAGAGATAAAATCTTTCGTAATATTTTAGAGTGTCAATTTTTGATTGATGCAAATCAAAAAAAAAAAATTATGGTATACTGATCTTTCCTTATCAATAATGTTGAAAAATGATGGTTAACGAATATGTGAAATTAATTAATTATTATTTCATTTAATTGTAAAATGACTAACTTGACCATTAAAACTATGGAATGAACAAAACCCTTCATGATGTTTAGGGGTGTCAATTTTTGATTTGTGCAATTCAAAAAAAAAAAAATTGGTCTATCTACGGTGCCCTTCTCAATTCCTATTAATGGGAACCCTCAAAGAGTGCATCTATCTCTCAAGGGGGCTTCGACAAGGGGATGCCCTTTTTTTCCTAAACTTTTCATCTTATGTGCAGAGGCCTTATCTTCCCTGTTGAGGAAAGTGAAGATGGACCAAAATATTTAAGGAGTGATGGTGACAAGGAGCACTCCAAGAATTGCCCACTCATTCTCTACAGATGAGAACTTCTGGTTCTCGCGGAGATTACTCGTATAATCTCTATATATGGTGTAGCTTCTAGTCAAAGAATTAATTTTGACAAATCTTCTCTTTCTTTTTGCCCATATGTTCTTTCGGCCATTCGAGAGAAAATTCGAGATATTTCGGGAGTAAGCGTATGCAACATCCACAACAAATATCTGGGTTTTCCAATTATCATTGGTAGGTTCAAGATGCAACCTTTTAATGTCATTAAGGAACGGGTGTGAAGGAAGCTTCAGTGTTAGAAGGAAAAGTTGTTGTTGAGGTCTAGAAGAGAAGCATTGATCAGAGTAGTGGCTCAAGCTTTGCCTACCTATATGATGAGTTACTTTAAGCTTCCAATGGCCATTTGTGAAGTTATTAACGACATGGTGAGGAGATTTTAGTAGAGGCAAAATGATTCAGAATGCAAGATTCATTGGGTCAAATGTGGTACTTTATGCAAAAATCCAAGTTGGAAGGTGGGATGGGTTTCCGTGATATGGAAGCATTTTATTTATCTTTGTTAGCTAAATAAGGTTGGAGCCTTAATTCAATGCTCAAACTCCCTATTTTGTAAAGTTTATATAGCTAAATACTTTTCAAATGGCTTCTTTTTGGAGGCAAAGCTTGGCTCTTGTCCTTCTTTTACCTAGAGAAAAATTCTTGTTGCGAAACCAACAATTGATGCATGGGCAAGGTAGAGAATAGGGTGTGGTAAAGAGGTGAAAATTTGGGGTTATAATTAGATCCCAATGCCAAGCTTATTTAAAAGGTGTCCCCCTTGCACTGAGGGCCTTGAAAATCTACTTGTTTGTGATCTAATTAATAATGAGAAGATACAATGGGAGGTGGAGGTGATTCGTTCTATGTTTCTTCATCATGAAGTTGAGTAAATCAGTAAAATTCCTTAAGCCTCAAAGTTGCACCTGATCAGATGGTATGACATTATTCAAGTAAAGGTGTTTTCTCTATCAAAAATGTTTACCAGTTGGCTCTCCAAATTCTATGCACGAAACGCAAAGAAGATTTGGTCGATTGCTCGTTGAAAGATGATGCTCAACAGATTTGGAAGATTCTTTGTTCATTGGAGGTGTCGAATAAGGTGAAGAACTTTATTTGGATGGCAACTTTGAATTCTCTTCCCACTAAAACTAGACTGGTTGAAGGATCCATTTAGGTAGAGGTAAAGTGTAACTTATGTGGTGTTAAGGCAAAATCCCCTTTACATTTGTTCATTCTTTATAAGTAGACAAATCTGGTTTGGGAAATAACTGCATTTCCTTCTCTTCATGAGAGGCAGTTTTTAAACTTTTTTCACCTCTTTTAGTTTGTTTCAGGTTTGTTGAGTCAGGCTATGGTGGAGCTTTGGTGTATCATCATGTGGTGGATATGAGGGATCCATAAATGTTATGCTTTATGGTGGGACTGTTGGTATATATGAGTATTTTAAAATACTTATTCCATAGAGAGAAACTTCCGAATTTGATTATCTAACATTCTTTATATTTTTGTGTTCTTTTCATTTCAATAGTCAAAACTTCATAATTTGATTGTCAAACATTCTTCATATGCTTGATTTGTATCATATTTCATTCGTGAAACTTTCCTCCTATATTTAATTGGCTAACTGTTTTAGACATAGATCTTTAATCAAGGCTAGACACATTCCATGAATAAAGTGATCTTCCTTTATTTCTTCCACTCGCAACTTTATACAAACCAATGAATTATTGAAATATAAGATAGAAGCTTTGAGTTCTGAGTTATTTATGAGAATTTCTTCAATGTTCTTTATTTTGTTGAGATTTCTTTGTTGTTCAACCAACTTGAAATTCTATTCATTTTGTTGAGAATTTTTGCTACAGTTCATTTTGTATCTACCAAAGTATCTAAGAATCGTGAAGGGTTGTTCAATTAATCCAAACATTGCGAGTGTACATGTCACGATCCACATCCCACATAGGATGGAGTTATGGTCCATAACCGGCTACCAAGGCCTTATACAAAATCAAATGAGCTGTATAATAGGTAGTTTATTAATATAGCAGAAACGTAACATTTTTAACCTGTCAGGTTCATATCAAACTCATACCAACCACATTCGATCAGAGCAATTTTAAGTTTAATATCAAACTTACACTTGCAAAATTTATTACAATTCATTTACATCTACAACTGACAAACACACAAAATATCCATTATATATATACAGAAGCCTACATAGGCTCAAAAGAGATATTTGTAAGTCTTGCTATACAATTTTACAAACTTTTCTTTCTTAAGTTCCCTCCTTATCTTAAGCTTCATTACTTGAAAAATTGGTTGGGAAATGGGGTGAGCTAACAAAGCTCAATGAATAATACCAATGTCCTATCATAGGGTTTTTCTAGCAAAATAAACTTTAAATAAAACCATGAATATCAAGCATTACTAAAACAATTCAAATGCATTTTCAGAAACAGAATTACTATTTAAACATTTAAATAGCAATAAGTAGCCTAATAAAGCTCATAACAAATATCAAATATCATTTAGCATGCCCATTACAATGGTTGGAATGGAAGAATCGGCGTCAACTCGAATTCTGAACGGAATGTCATATATAATGACAGTCACTTATAGTGACACTGAATAGATCTCTGGCCTATTTATGAGCCTACCGGCTCTTGGTCCCCCAGTAAGGACATAATAAAAAGGGCTCGTGTAATGACATCTACAAAAACACATTCCAAATCATGTGATTATCCATGGATTTGCAAATCTATTTATCAAACATACTTATAAAGTGTACTTCAATTTCATCAATAGAGAATATAGCATAATACTTTGCTTGTCAAAATACAGAATAACATGTTTAACATATCGCATTCAATTCACCATTTCAGGGGGACTGGATTACTCACCTTGTACTCTTAAAGCACTCATTGATTCTCTTTTTCTCCTAAGGAACCCTACATACATATATTTCATATTAGAACCATATTTAAGTGTAGTGTAACACTATTTAGTTATGCTTGTTCCATTATAATTCAAACAACACAATCTAGGATTATGATAAAATTCCTCACATTCTAATTCCATTAGAGCGTTCTTTGACTCTTGTTGGAATTCATTTACATCAAATATAAGGTTTTTAAACAATTGGGACAGCAGTTGCACCATCCTCATTTATTGTGCTTATAAGCTTCATTTTTAACTTCCAAGTGTTGGTCGTTTTAACACTTATATCTAGCATCTTGAATTATCATTTAGACAAATCATTTAACTTTAATTAAGGTATTTTTTTCTTTAATTTTCAGCAAGCATTTTTCTTTGCCATTTCTCGCATTTAGAGTTCCTTTAATAATCTAATCATGCTAATTATAACCTAGGTAATGATAGGGTTGTTTTAACACCATTAATCATTAGGTAATTAGTTTAATCAATACTCATTAATCATGATGCATCCTTCTACATCATATGTTGCTCTTATATCCATGTAATTACTATTCCGTGCAAAACTTGTTAGGATTTCAAGACTAGTTTAGAATTTCATTTAATTTTTAATTGAATGTGAATTTTTAGTCATTTTTAAATGTTTCTTTTTAGACTAAATTAAAGAATAAGATATTATGACTAGAATTCATACTTTGATTGTTCAAGAATTCAACTTCTAGATTAGTCATCCTTAAGCTTCTTTCTTTCTCCTTCTTGTTCTCTTATTTTCTCTAATTCCTTCATTGTTTTATTATTCTGTCCATCACATTTTAGAGAGTTTCTTACTTGTCTCTATAATTTATTTTGTAAGGCATAATAGATACAAATATGTATCTATATGTGGGCTTGGTGTCACCTTGTGAACTCTCACATATTTGAAATGCCTTGCTCTTATTAGCTCTATATTTAATCTCTCTTACTAATCTGATTTTTTTTGTCCCTTTTATGTATGTATGTATATATATATATATATCATATGTATAACTATACATATATATAGATAAATCTCTACATAAGCTTCTCAAGAATAGTCAACAACGGTAGGCTAAATATTTCAAATTGTGGGTCCCTTGCCCATGCGAACAATTGTCCTTTATTACATTTCTCTAATTAAAATTAACTTGGATAATCATAAAGTTTAGGTTATAACATAGGACTAGTACAAGTCTATCTCACTTAAACACCCTAATTAACCCTAATTAGGATTAACTTAATTCATTAATCATGTATTAATGTTACTAATTAAACATAATTAGTTTAGATATAACAATTTTTAAGAACCTTCCAATAACCTATTACAAACTAGGTTAGTTTAGTTAAGTATGTTCTAATTATGCTTAACCTTAGAATAGGAATTAACCTAATTAATTATGTTTTAACTCAAGAATTATTTTAAAAGCCTACTAGAAATGTCAGTTTGTTTCTAATTTTTTCCTACTAGGATTTTGATTATTGCCTTACTATCCTATACTAGTAAACTAATCACTTTGAATCACACAGTCATGCTTAAAGCTTATTCTAATCCACACTTTATTATTACTTGAAATAAATTCACATATAACAATAAAATATAATAAAAATAATAAAATGTAAGATATTACAGTACACTTGTACTTATCGGCTGTTGTATCCTAGAAGATAAGACGTCATTAACCTGTTACACTAGGATTCTTTATCTAAAAGGCGAAATCACTCTTAAGGATAGTGTCATTGCACACGCCTCAGTTACTAAATTTTTTTTATTTTATTTTTACATCATATTCTGTTCTTAAATTTAAAAATTCTTCAACTGGGACAAGTAAAGATCCTTGTTTTATTTTGCTTGTGCCATAGATGCTTTTGCTATGATAGAGAAAGGTTGATTTAAGTGATTTTGTCTTATTCTATTGTCCTTTTGTTGTTTGGTGATAAAAATAATTAAATAAAATAATTTGAAAATGCTTGATTCATTATAAAAATAAAAATATCTAAAAATTACATATATTTTAAAAAGTAGCATCGCTTTCAATATCCGAAAAAATAAAAAAGGACAAAAAAAATAAAAATAAAAACAGAAATGTATGTAAACGTTCAAAAATTCATTTATTTTCCTTCCAAATATAAAAAAAGATGAAAATATATAAGAAAATTAGTAATTAATAATTTTATTCTTATTTTTATAACAATTGAATTCCTATTTTATTTTTTTAACTCACTTAATATATATATATATATATATTTCTAAATAAGATAAAAAAAACATTATTGTCATCTTTTCTTTTTTCTTTTCTAATTATTCAAACATGATGAAGGATTAACTTATTTTTCTTCTTTCTTATCCAAATTCACTCTTCTATCTCTTTTTGAATAATAATTTTTCTTTTCTTTTTAAATTTTTTCTTACCAAACTTGAAAAGCACCCAAAAAGAAAATTTTAATCACAAGTTGAAACTCACTTCTTAACAAATCCCTAACCAGATTAATCATAGTTTTTAATAAACTAAAAAGGATACCGAGAGACTCCAAAATGCCAACAACCCATTGCATTATTTAATTTACTGGCCAAAGAAAAGGACAACAAAGTTAATTAATGTAATTTACATACAAATTGATCGGATATAATGACCTTTTTTTATCAACAAAAAGAGTATTTGTTTATTAAATATAACTTATAAACAAGTCTAGTTCAGTGTTGGAAAATCAATCATGCCACCAAGTTCGGCTTATGATTATCGCACACTCTTACTTTCGAAAGATTTGAATCCGTGACCTCTCTTATAAATTAATCAATCTCTGAAAGATTGAATAAAAAGTTGATATGTAATTTTTTTTAATGTATTTAGCTAGTTTATCATTTTGAATTATTGTTTTATATTGAGAATCCTTTTCCTTATTTTTTTATATATCTTTCACAAAAGGATTTCTCTTTCAATATTCAAACAACCATTTAGATGATATTTAATTGAACAAACATAATCACAAAAGACAAATACTTATCCAACAGCCCATGTCCCCTACATCCTTTCTAATAAGAGTTGCCATTTCTTCACCAAAAGAACATTTTTCAAAGTAGATAATGCAATTAGATTAAAGGGGAAAAGGAAGATAAATGAATAATGAAGGGAGAATATGAATTGGTCATACAACCAGAGTTATTTTGAGTGCTTTAACATTGCCTTAAATTGAGTAACATGAGTTAGGTTGGGTTTGGCCTAGTTTCTGTGCAAGCCCCAAGAGTACAAATGCACAAAAAAATAAATGAGTTGGACATGGCCCATGGGTCTTGGTTTTAGCCAGGTCTTATGTGACTTTTTGCTCCTCACTAACAACGTACAATTAACCTTATTAAGAGACATGGTTTTACCCTTTTTTTTTTCCTTAACTTTTCATCTTATGTGCAGAGGCCTTATCTTCCCCATTAAGAAAAGCGAAGATGGACCAAAATATTCGAGGAGTGGCAGTGACAAGGGGCATTCCAAGAATTGCCCACCCCGTTCTCTACTAGTGACAACTTATTATACTATACTGCATCCACTAAGCATGTAGCGAATATTGCTCATATAATCTCTATATATGTTGTAGCCTTTACTCAGAGAATTAATTTTGACGAATCTTCTCTTTCTTTTTACCCATATGTTCCTTCGGCTACCTGAGAGCAAATTGGAGATATTTCGGGAGTAAACATATGCAACATCCAGAACAAACATCTAGGGTCTTCCAATTATCATTGGTAGGTCCAAGATGCAACCTTTTAATGTCATTAAGGGACGAGTGTGGAGAAAGCTTTAGTGTTAGAAGGAAAAGCTGTTGTCGAGGTCTGGAAGAGAAGCATTGATCAATGTAGTGGCTCAAGTTTTGCCTACCTATATGATGAGTTGCTTTAAGCTTCCGGTGGCCATTTGTGAAGTTATTAACGACATGGTGAGGAGATTTTAGTGGAGTCAAAAGGATTCATAATGCAAGATTCATTGGGTCAAATGTGGTACTTTATGCAAAGCCAAGTTGGAAGGTGGGATGGGTTTCCGTGATATGGAAGCATTTAATTTATCTTTGCTAGCTAAATAAGGTCGGAGGTTAATTCAATGCTTAAAACTCCCTATTTTGTAAAGTTTATATAGCTAAATACTTTTCAAATGGCTTCTTTTTGGAGGCAAAGCTTGGCTCTTGTCCTTCTTTTACCTGGAGAAACATTCTTGTGTGAAACCGACAATTGATGCATGGGCGAGGTGGAGAATAGGGTGTGGTAGAGAGGTGAAAATTTGGGGTTATAATTGGATCCCAATGCCAAGCTTATTTAAAAGGTGTCTCTTTTGCATTGAGGGCCTTGAAAATCTGCTTGTTTGTAATCTAATTAATGATGAAAAGATACAATGGGAGGTGGAGATGATTCGTTCTATGTTTCTTTATCATGAAGTTGAGTAAATCAGTAAAATTCCTTAAGCCTCAAAGTTGAACCTGATCGGATGGTATGACATTATTCAAGTAAGGGTGTTTTCTCTTATCAAAAGTGTTTACTAGTTGGCTCTCTAAATTCTCCGTATGAAACGCAAGGAAGATTTGGTCTAGTGCTCATTGAAGATGATGCTCAACAGATTTGGAAGATTCATTGGTCATTGGAGGTGCCGAATAAGGTGAAGAACTTTATTTGGATGGCAACTTTGAATTCTCTTCCCACTAAAACTAAATTGATTGAAGGATCCATTTATATTTTTGTAAAGCGTAACTATATGGTGTTAAGGCTAAATCCCCTTTGCATTTGTTCATTCTCTATGAGTAGACAAAACTGGTTTGGGAAAGAACTGCATTTCCTTCTCTTCATGAAAGGCAGTTTTTAAACTTTCTTCACCTTTTTTAGTTTGTTTCGAGTTTGTTGAGTCGGGCTATGGTGGAGCTTTGGTGTATCATCATGTGGTGGATTTAAGGGATCCATAAATGTTGTGCTTTACGGTAGGACTGTTGGTATTTATGAGTATTTCAAAATACTTATTCCATAAAGAGAAACTTCCTAATTTGATTATCTAACATTTTTTATATTTTTCTTTTTCTTTTTCATTTCAATAGTCAAAACTTCCTAATTTGATTGTCAAACATTCTTCATATGTTTTATTTGTATCCCATTTCAATTATCAAACTTTCCTCCTATATTTAATTGGCTAACTGTTTTAGACATAGATTTTTAATCAAAACTGGACACATTCCATGAATAAAGTGATCTTCCTTTATTTATTCCACTTGCAACTTTATACAAACCAATGAATTCTTGAGATATAAAATACAAGCTTTGAGTTCTGAGTTATTTATGAGAATTTCTTCATCGTTATTTATTTTGTTGAGAGTTTCTTTGCTGTTCAGCCTACTTGAAATTCTATTCATTTTGTTGCGAAACTTTTGCTACAGTTCATTTTGTATCTACCAAAGTATCAGAGAATCATGAAGGGTTGTTCAATTAATCCAAACATTGCGAATGTACACTTGTACGGATCGGCTGTTGTATCTTGAAGGATGAGACGTCATTAACTTGCTACACCAGAGTTCTTCCTCTGAGAGACAAAATTACTTTTAAGGACAGTGTCATTGCACACACCTCAATTACTAAATTTTTCTTATTTTGTCTCTATATCATGTTCATTATATTTTTAATATTTAACAGTATTATTAACCCTTAAATTTAAAAATTCTCGACCAGGGACAAGTGAAGATCCTTGCTCTATTGTTGCTTGTGCCATAGGTGCTTCTGCTATGATAGAGAAAGGTTGATTTAAGTGATTTTGTCTTATTCTATTGCCTTCTGTTGTTTGGTGATAAAAAAAAAAAAAAAACTAAATAAAATAATTTGAAAATGCTTGATTCATTATAAAAATAAAAATATCTAAAAATAACATATATTTTTAAAAATAGCATTGTTTTCAATATCGAAAAAATAAAAAGAAAAATAAAACAAAAATGTATGCCGGTTCAAAAATTCATTTGACTTTTCTTCTAAAAATAAAAGAAGATGAAAAAATATAAGAAAATTAGGTATTAATAATTTTATTCTTATTTTTATAGCAATTGAATTCCAATTTTACTTTTTTACTCACTTAATATATATATATATATATATATATTTCTAAATAAAATAAAAAAGTTATTATCATCATTTCTTTTTCCTTTTCCTTTTTCTAACTATCCAAACATGATAGGAGGATTAACTTATTTTTCTTCTTTCTTATCCAAATGCACTCCTCAATCTCTTTTTGAATAGTAATTTTTCTTTTCTTTTTAAATTTTTTCTTACCAAACTTGCAGAGCACACAAAGAAAATTTTAATCACAAGTTGAAACTCACTTCTTAGCTAATCCCTAACCAGATTAATCATAGTTTTTAATAAACTAAAAAGGATACCGAGGGACTCCAAAATGCCAACAATCCATTGCATTGTTTAATTTACTGGCCAAAGAGAGAGACAACAAAGTTAATTAATGTAATTTACAAACAAATTGATCGGATATATTAACCTTTTTTTTTTACCGACAAAAAGAGTATCTGTTTATTAAATATAACTTACAAACTAGTCCAATTCAGTGTTGAAAAATCAATCATACCACTAAGTTCGGCTTATGATTATTGCACATTTTCATTTTTGAAAGATTTGAATTCGTGACCTCTCTTATAAATCACTCAATCTCAGAGATTGAGTAAAAAGTTGATATGTAATATTTTTTTTAATGTATTTAGCTAATTTATCATTTTGAATTATTGTTTCACATTAAAAATCATTTTCCTACTTTTTTATATATCTTTCATAAAAGGATTTCTCTTTCAATATTCAAACAACCATTTAGATGATATTTAATTGAACAAACAAAATCACAAAAGACAAATGCTTATCCAACAGCCCATGTCCCCTGCATCCTTTCTAATAAGAGTTGCCATTTCTTCACCAAAAAAACATTTTTCAAAGTAGATAATGCAATTAGATTGAAGGGGAAAAGGAAGAATAATGAAGGGAGAATATGAATTCCGTCATACAACTAGAGTTATGTTGAGTGCATTAACATTACCATAAATTGAGCAACATGAGTTGGGTTGGGTTTGGCCCAGTTTGTGTGATATGAGTTGAGCAACA
Source organism: Nyssa sinensis (assembly GCA_008638375.1). Classification (NCBI taxonomy): domain Eukaryota; kingdom Viridiplantae; phylum Streptophyta; class Magnoliopsida; order Cornales; family Nyssaceae; genus Nyssa; species Nyssa sinensis. The sequence goes on along the minus strand of CM018048.1, from coordinate 6,274,768 downwards.
TATTTTTGACTTCAATTATGTAAAATTAATTGATATAATTTCTAAGACATGTCATAAATAGAATATATATAAATACATATATAACTATTTTACCAATCTAATAATTAATATTATAAAGAGTTTTTTTAAAATATTAATTATTAAGTAATATAATTATTAATTTTTCACTATAAAACGAAGTTGATTCTTTAAAATATTATTAATTATTAAAGATTACTAACTTATTAAATATTAATTATAAAAAGATCAATTGTATAGTGTTGCGGGATTGGTTTTGGGTTGCTTGTTGTGAAGGCCCAATTGCTATGCTTTTGGCAAGTGCAACATTGGGTGTGTCTAGGGATGACAATTTGCCCTGTCCTTCCTCTAATGGGAGAATATAGGGTGTTCATAAACCGGATCGGAACAATAGACCGGATCGGAATAAGGTCGGGGTGAGGTTTTGAAAACTCCGTCAGAATAGGGGGATGGTCATCTCGTCCGAACTTGCCTCGTTTATATATTATTATTATTTTTTGAAATCTCTATATATACTAGTTTTACTAATAAGACATACTATATAAAATTAGTTTTAAGGTTTCTTATATCACACTTATATTATTTTTTGTTATAATAGTTGTTTTGACAGTAAATTTTTAATTTACCTACCAATTTTTTTTTAACTTATTTTGAAAAAAATAATATTAGAGTTTGAGATGGAATACGGTTAAAGTAAACCACTAAATAAGATTGGGTTGCGGTTGAGATTGGAGTTGGAGTTGGGATTAGAAAATGAATATTGGCATATCGTGAATATTTGTAATTTTATTAGAATTTATTTTAGACCATCAACTTCTTTTGTCTCCTTGGGATTAGAAAATGAATACCCTATTCCGTTGCCATATCATGAATATTTGTAATTTTATTAGAATTTATTTTAGACCATCAACTTCTTTTGTCTCCTTTATCTATTTGCAGATTCATCATTCTCACCACTTTCTCAAGGAATCTTTCGTCTAGATTGTCTTTATCTTCTTCTTAATCACTTCACCTTGAGATAATATAGTATTATCCAACATATATTCACTGGTCCCTTCCTTGTACAAACTTCGAATATCTCAACATCCTAGTCAGCCCTTCTCATCCTTGTCTACCTACATTATATATATATATATATATATATATATTCATTCATCTGAGTATAAACAAGTGCAAAAGAGTCCAAACCTACATTAAATGTGGATACATGTGATACTAATTTTATGTAAGATTGCAGTGGATTTGGTATAATTCAAGATGGATCCAAGAATTATCCCCCCTTCCAAATAAAGTTACATGGTCTAAAACCCATAATTCAAAAAGGAAAGATAAAATAAAAATCTTATCTAACTTGTGGTCACACAGGCTAATCATTTATAATATGAAAGTATTGTTTGGGGGAGAATAGGTCACCTAGCAAAACGTCAAGTGGGTCTCGAATAATTTGCCCCAGTCATGTATAAATCTCATCATCCTTCTCAACATGTTGGAGTGGAATAAGAAGTCAGCCACCATCCCCTACACTCACTCCAGATATTCTTTCTTCTCCTGTCTTATCCATCTATATAAACACACACACACACACACACACACACATATATATATATATATCTAACATTCTTATCCCTGTCTTTTATTGGCCTTTAATTTTAGTTTCTTCTACAGTCTTCTTAATATTTATATTTTTATGTTAAATAATATTTGTTGCATTATTAATATATATTAATAAAATAATATCAAATATTAAAAATTTTCTCAATCTTAAACACAGGACGACAAATTCATTAATAAATGCTTAGAAACTCTTTAACATCTTGTATATATAATTTCAAATTTATATAAGTTAAGTTGTTTTAATTATTAAATAATTCAAAAACTTAAAATAAAATAAATAAAAAAATAAAAATTTAATCTTTAGACGATGATGTTATTAAAATAAGTTCGATTTTTCTACCCATCTTTGAATAAAGAGAAGATACAAACGAAGATTCATGATGTTCATGTTTTTTATATTAATGAATAATACTATATGTCTATCTATATATATATATATAATTATTGGGTCCTTATTAATTAAGTTTATTTCCACATTTAACAGTAACATGGTTGTCTGATTACTGTGAAGAGAAAATAGGTATGGATATGGAGCCATCTGTAATGTTTATATATATATATATATATAACACTAAAGCAATAAAAGTACTAAAGCGCAGGCTCGATGCCCATTTCTAACCTATTCTGGTCTACCTTTTTTGACACCACATTTGGATGCTTTTTCCTGTAACCACATCATCGGTAACAGGAGAAAGAAGAACTGAAGGAGCCCTTGTTATTTTATAATCAATCAAATGCTCCTTCCTCTCTCTGCAGCTGCCAACCATTATCTCTCTCTCTCTCTCTCTATTAATAATTATACACAGAGATATATATTGAGAGGAGAAGAAGTATAATAAACTTATTGCTGCAATTGGGACATCATTCGTCAGCCAGTATCATGGATCGTGGAAATTATTGCATCATCAGCTTTCATTACTACTGTGCTTGCTCTTGTTGGTATTGTTCTTTGTGTTCATTCACCCCTTCTTCGTCTTCCTTGTCTTTTGGAAGTGCTATTTCAGTACCCAAACCCATGGCCGCATCTCACATGACGAATTTCTCATTTCCCAAATCCACTCCGTCTCCTTTCATTATCGAGTCTTTTTCTACTGAAGAAGTCGCGTGATCCTTGTCCAATTATTTGATTTTCTTTCTCTATTTCTTTTTTCTGTTTCTCTCACTAAAATCGTTGCAATTTGACTGTATTATTTTCTTCCAACTTTCTATCCTAAATACAATTTTCCCTGAAAAAAACAATGTTGTGTGTATCATTGCCTGGTTTGTGTCATCTTCCGATGACCGCCAACAACACTGCTGATAATTCAACAACGGTGGCCGCATCAGTGGCGGCGGCTTCTTTCCCAATTGGTGGCAGTTACAGTGAGTGTCGGCGCCTGAGGTAATTTTAGTTAATTGATTGAATATGGATATTTCCTGCAATCTTAAAAAAGGGTTTTGAAATAGTTAGTTTATTGAACTTGTATGTATATTTTTAGTGGATTGGAGAAGGATTTGTGCTAGCCAATCCCCATATATCCCTTGATTCTTTACAATCATCAGGTATGGTTATGATTGTCGTGTTTGTTGGAATGAGAATGAGAAAGAGAAATGGAAGAAGAATAAATTCACTACCGCTTCGAAGCCGCACAAAAAGAGGAGGCTAAGCCCTTCTCCTCTGGCTACTTCTGCTCTGGCGACGACGAGAAATCCATCCTGTCCCAATTTTTATGAGGAGGTTTGGATTATAGTTGCGATTCATTTTATTTGTTCCTGGAATTATTCTTTCTTGTACAATAATTCAAATACCATAAATATGTGAAATCCAATTGCTTGCTTTGCTCATTTCTTCCACTTACATATTCTCATTACTTTTACTTCAGAAATTGGTAATAATTTCAACCCTTTTGAGTCTTACAGTTTTATTGATGTTACAATAATTGCCAGGTTCTCAAGATTGCCAGGGACAAATTTACTCAAGAGATATCTTTCCAGTCCAAGGACAAGGACATCTCCCTTGCAAAGGTAATTTTGTAACCTCTTCTGCTATTTGGTACTGAGTTAATGATGCTTCCAATCAGATAATCATAACCAGCCTGGGTCAATTCCTGTTCATCATGTGTGGAGAGGACCACATTTGTACTTATCCATTTTATAGTTGCTATTATCTTATTAGTATGTGGGTCTCGGCATTAAAATTGTTTTTTCTTTTATTCAGCGCAATTTAGATTTACATGTTACTTTGAGATTATAATTCGTTCAAAAATGTAATGTTGCAGGCTCTGCTATATGTTGCAGCCGAAGATGAGGCGTTTATGGCTTTCAATCGAGAAATTGATGCTCGTTCACTCCAAAACGAAAGGAGGGATGCTTCAGTCCCATCTGATGCCCAAGAGTGGGATCATTTGGAGGTCATGCCTTTGGGTGGAAAGAGTATAAATGAGTGGCTGGCCGAGTTGGATGCAATTGCCAAAGAAGTTGAGGTGGAGCTAGTTTCTAGAGACATAGGTTGCCATCTGGGCGAAGTTTTGGAGGCAGTGAATGTAGTTCTTTTTGAGTCAAGAGGTTTCAAAAGGTCACCTGTACTTGTAGATTCAAAGGATTCATACCTGCACTCGGTATTAGGGTCTGGACGTGGGAGTGGTAAAGCTTCATCCTGCTTTTGTCATACGTCTGTAATTATATTTCTTTAATGCATTTTCTTGTTTATCCCATATCATGGAGCTTTTGAAAACTTCTCATCTATTGTTTATATTTTCTCCTAAATTTCACAGAAATTTGATGCCACCTGACATATAATTTCCTTGTTGACAGCAATTTTGCTTAGTGTTATTTATATTGAGGTTTGTCGAAGACTTAATCTGACCATTGTGGGATCTCGAGTTGGGGAACACTTTTTGATTTGGCCCCAAACAGGGAACCCTGAGGTGCGTTCATTTTGCGAGCTCACGAGTGCAGAGATATTTGTAATTATGTATAGAGTATATCTATGCCTATTTTTACAAATTCGTCGCTGATGTCTTAATTATTTCATAGTTTTGCATCCTGTAGGCACATGGCCATTGTATGTTGAATCCTATACATTTTGGCACTGTAGGAGCTATTCAAGGTAACTTCGGGACACAGCTTGTTTGGTGTTGTTAACGGAAGGTGTGTTGAGGACCCCAGATCAAAGGCCTCAGACTTAAATAGCAATTCCCTTTTAGGCCTTGAAATTGCAACAAACAAGGACATTATTGGAATTGCTTTGGCCAATTTGATTGTAAGTTTTTGTCCCTTGTGCATCATGAATTCTTTTGGGTTACTCCAGTCAATGTCCATTGGGCCTGCCTACCTTTAACTTAACAGCCTTAACCTCTGACCCATGAGAAAAATGAAACAAATATATAATATTGCAGAGGCTTCACTGGAAACGTGCATCAAGAACAAACCATGGATTGATGTTCACTTCTCCACTGAGGCATGTTCACTATGTTAATGAAAGAATTAGCAATATCAATAATTCAAATGTTCCTTTGTTGCGGCCTCAAGATCTGAGGTATTAATCATATCTCCTTTATGGCATTAGTTACTGCCATTCCTTGTCTTTCCTGATTATGCAGGTGCTGTATTGTGTTGTCCCACATGTTCAAGATGCTAATTTGCAAGATTGGCAGGAAAAAGGAGAGAATCTCATACTATTGCTCCAATAGATTCTATTTTTGTAGAGAAAGGCTCTTTTTAGTGTTTGTGTTGTCATGATGTGATGCTTGCATTTCTGTTTTTAAATTTGGGACAAAGTTTTTGGATACCTTGTTGAGTTGATTATATCGATTTTATAGTGACAGCTCTTTTCAGTTTTGATTCACTCAGTCACTGCTATCATAGGATGTAGCTATACACACATAAATTAAGAATGTTAAAGTTTCTGTGGTCATATTCTCCTATATGCAAGCCTCTTGTTCATCGTTTCACAATGAACTACACTCTTAACTTTGACATATTTCATATGATGTAGTTATGAGTCCTAACCTTCTACAATTTGCTGATGGAGTAGACAAGAGTGAACCAAGTTAATTTTCCCCCCAAGGGCCGCTTACTTATCAAAGAAAAAAAAGTGTGGATTGTCTGTTGTTATACTCTATGAAAGTTCCTATAGGATTTTCTAATCTTCTCGTGGCATAGTTATTGAATAAATATAATATACACATGTGTGTGTATATATATATATATATATATATATATATATATTGAAAAGTAACATTATAAAAATATTTCAACATGGTTATTGTCATATATCTCATTGGAATTATGCTTGTTCTTTACTTTTCAAAAAGAAAGCAGATTTGGATGGTTATGCTGGGATGTGATACTAATTTTGGTTATTGATTTTGATTATTAAGCATAGTGCTGAGTTCTAATTTTTACATGGAATTCCATGGTTCTATTGAACAGTTTTTCATCTTCTTTATAATTTGTCTACTACCTCTTATTAGACAGGGCATGTGGACTAATGGTTACTGGCAGTATCTTCCATTTCCTTCTATCCCCACGCCAAAAAAAATAGCAATTTGTTCTTATGGCCTATTCCACTGTATGTTTATTTTGCTTTGTTATTCTCTTGGTTGAGGCCCTTGGGCATGAATAGACCTGCATGATTCTATTGCTGCAACATGTCTTTAGGCATTAAGCTTCTGCAGATAATGTGATAACTATGGACAGTGGCACTAGAGATGGTTAAGGAGATAACACCTACGATGGCACTTCCAAAAGCATGAATGAGCGTGGGATGTGTGGAAGGGATGGCACCTTCCCAGGGCCAATTGTGTTCTTTGTTCTTTTGACTGTTCCATTCTGATTTTTTAACAATAGAAAATGCATGATATTATGGGAAATTCTATGCAATAATGATAGTTTGAAGAATTCACCTTAAATTGTTTTCTTGTGCTAGTGCTAATTGGGCAGATAAAAATGTTGCCAGAAACTTATGATGACATTTTGGAAAGTAAACAATCACCTGGGCGGCACCTAAATATTTTTTTGGCAGATGTCATTGTCAGTAATGGTGTATTTATCTATTTCGTTTTAAGAAGTGTTTAGAATGTGTTTCCTATTTTTAAAAAAGGGACCCCAGCCCCGGGGGGGGGGGGGGTGAACTTGTCCTTCTTGAAGAAAAATTGCTAGTTATGATGAATTCTAGTTATTTTAGTTTTGTCGTCTCCACATTCAAAGATTAGATTATTTCCCAAGGGAGGTTAAATTTTAGTTTGGGTTATATAGGTGTCCTTATGTTTGCAATCCAATATGTTGTATCTTTTTACATTTCAAGCATTACAATGCAGTAATTTGTAAAGCTATTTTGGCTTGTTTGATAACTAATAATTGTACTGAACTTCTGGTATGAGACAGTAGATTATGTTTAATTTGTAAATTAAAATAATGTTCTCTAATGCATGTTATACTTCTTTTTTCAGGCTGGCTATTATGGCTTCAGAAAGATTGTTGATTCTGCAGCCACATAATTGGGCTTTGAGGAGAGACCATGGCATGATGTTGTACTATAGTAGGTATGTTATGTGGGTTATTCGTTACTGTCCTCAATGGTATTTTTATTTCTTAATGGTGATTGGTTTGATCATTCATGTGTCTTCAGTTAGCTTGTGTAACAATTATTGATGGTGAATGTTAGGGAATATGAAGAGGCAGTCCAAGAGCTTAGCATTTGCATGGCCTTTGCACCAGAAGATGAGGCAGAAGTTCTAGAACCATTTGTTGAGAAATTGCATTTGTTGCGGCTTGAATCGTCTTGGAAATCTTTAGGGCATAAAGGTCGGTTGACAGTTCCTTGACTTGTATATACAAAACTCTCTGTCTTTCTTTGTACCTGCTTAAAGTCTTTACATGTAGTTCACATGGATAAAGATTGTGGCACTGTAGTTGTAATATTGTTCAGACTTTGTAAATGCTTCCCTTCAATCATGCATGTTATGCGTGGTTTTGAGGGGAAGATCAATATAAGTACTCAATCAGTTTCCAACTCTCAAATTGTCTTACCCTTGAAACCGGAGTTTGCTTTATGTTTTGGGGTGGGGGTGTTGTTTCATTAAGTGGTTCAGGCGTGGACAACTGCTCGGAGACATGAAATGGTGCCGTATTTTTGTTTAGTTTTGAGTCCAGCAGCTCTGGTGAAGAGTTCAACTCTGGCATTCATTTTGAGGGAGTGCATTAGAAAATTTGGTTTCTTATAATGAAGTGGGAGTTTATAATGCAGTTGGTTTTGCTCTTCTAAAGTCATTGGAGTCTGGATATTTTTCCGTCTGGCTCTCCGTCGTGGTTGACGACAATACCTCACAAGTCTCTTGCTTGAAATAATTACAGCTTTCTAGCTCTACATCTGTGGACGAAAGTGGTGAAACAACTTAGATGTTAATTGGTATTATCGTGTCATGTTTGGGTTACGTGAAAACATACATATTCGAAAATATATATCAATTCTAACACGATAATATTATTAACTAATCGTGACAAATTTCAAAACTTAAACTCAACTCATTTATTAAACAAGTTATATTTGTTGACACGTTTAATCCGTTTATTTTTAAATAAAGAAGTTACATATTTTTTAATATGTACAAATAATTTTTAAGTTCAGTAAATTTTAGACATGGGTCAAATCAAAGTAAAAACTTCTTTTTATAAATAAAAAAACTCCAAACTTCAGATAAATTTTTAATGTGAGACGAATTACCTTAACTTATGATATTTTTTTATAATCAAATGTGTTAAGTCATGTTAAACAGATTGACATTATTAAAACTCAAACACGACATATTTGTTAATCGTATTATACATGTAAGATTCGAATCGTATTGTCTTGTCAAAATTTAACAACCCCGAAACAACTCATGCCTAACATTAACATAGAGATGCAGAATAAGAAATGAAAATTAGGTATGGAATGACAATGTGTGTATTTTTTTAGCAAGGAATGAAGGATAAATGTAACACGACAACATGGTATGGTTCAGCAAAGATAGCCAGGAAGAAAGGCTACCGAAGGTGTGTCCAACTGAAAATTGGTTAAAGCATATGAAAATTGCTGGCCATCATTTCTTGACTCTTTCACTTTGGTATTTTTTTCAGGTAGAGAGCGACAATGCGAATGCCATGTTTGGCTTTTCTCAAAGTATGGTAGTACTGGATAGAATTAGGTATGGGTTAGGTCACGTAGTTCTTGGTGGGGACAAATATATATATATATATATATATATATATATATATATATAATGAATGCAAATGCATATATCCATATGATTATTTGATCAAATCTCAACTATTTTATTTCACAATATATAAATATTTTTAAGTTTTTTTTTTATGACAAAACTGTTCATTTTTTTTTTTTTGTTTGTATTTTTTCAATTTTGAACCATTTCTTCAATTTTTTTATTTAAAAATAAATTTAAGATAAATAACGTATTTTTATTTTATATAAAAATAAATGTAAGCTTTCTATTAATATTTATTTAAAAAATAAAAAATGGTCAAAATTTATAAAAATTGAACAAAAATACATGAAAATGGTAGTTTTATTATTTTGAAGAAAAATTGACTGAAATGAATATTTATATATTGTCAGGTAAAGTGAGGAGAGTCGATGTAATTTTGAAATATCAGGGGAGGTTAGTATAGTTTTTAAAAATTTCAAGAAAAGTCAATATAATTGGCAAAAATTTAAAAAAAAAATCAATATATTTTACCTTAAAAAAATTCAAACATGAGTCATCATTGTATAATTATTCAAATACCATGGGAATCTTAAAAGAAGAAAAATTATTCATAAATGTTGGAACATTAAAATAATTCAAAATCACTAAAATATTCACCTTTTTGAGTTTGGACCTTCATAAACAAAAAAAAAAAAGAAGTATCAAAATAAAATTGAAAAATTTAGAAAGGAAATTATTACTATAAATACTGATATACCATAAAGTAACGAGTATACTCAAAACATGACACGTGTACATATACAGCTCTTTGGGGTACATATTAAGAAAGATTATTCTATTCAGATCAAACAGATATGAGAGGTTCAGAGGTATATTGTTCAGAACAGTGCATCACCTTTAGCCCTTTTTCCAAAATAGATGGGGTATCGATCAATTCACTATAGACCTCGTGATAAGGAAAATAAAATATCTGCAAGAAGGGGTTCAGAACATAGTACCGTCTTTCATATCATACCGACCTCAGAATAAGAAAACAAAGTTCAATATGACAACTACTATTTTCAGATATCTTTAAATCCTTACTTTTGTGGTTCCTAATCCTACTCAACTTAGGAGATCTAAAACCTATAAATAAGACCATAAGGTATGCTTTCAATTCATGTTGAATTATTCTTTTCAATTACATTCTTTTTCTATTTACTAACTTTATCATCAGAGCGGCTACCACCGGAACTTACCTGGTGACCCCCTAATTTTGAGTTCTTGACAGGTAGCGAAAGATGGGAGGCCCTTTTGATAAAAAAGAGCAACATCAGTTTGGAACCGTTTGTGGGAACAATAATCGTTCTTGTTATCTTTTCTTCAAAACAACAAACCTTTTGTCTTTTTCTCTCAAAACTCTCAAATCAGCCTCCTGCTAAAAGAGAAAGGGGACAAACACCCGATCAATTACAACAACAACTTGATCGGATTCAACGACAATCTGATCAGATGCAGGAACAACTTACTGCCATGTCACAAGCTCTGGCTTCATTGACCCAGAGTCAGCGAAGCAATCCTCCTCCTTCTCCTTCTCTTCCCATTGACGCTGTTCACGGGAGAATTCATCCTCCCCCCATTATAGCGGGGGAAGGATCCCCCAACGAGGAGTTACCTAGCACGCAACCGGTACACCCCCATGGTACCACTTATATAGGAGTTGATCCCCAGACGTCAACAGCTGTAGGGCGAGGAGTGCCCACTTTCCATCCTATTATCCACTATCAAATCAAAACGAGGATTGACCTAACACCATGGGAATTCTAATCTCCCAAGGCTTCAGTCCCCCTAGTCTTGGGAGGGTAACATCCTCTTGCTAACACCGGACAAACTCCTCCCTTGAGTCAAGGATCTGGAGGTACAAGACAAGATCAACAACGGGTTTCGATCCCACAACAAGTCTTGCCTAGAGCCCCTCAAAGGGCAGAGAAAATAGCAGACTCTTAGGAGCAGATAGTCTCAACTAGAGGATTCCATGTCCCCCTAGAGCAAAATAAACTAAGTAAATTGCTCGGGAGGCTCTCCACACCATTTACCTCTGCTATAATGACCGAAGAACGGCTGAAGAAGTTCGTTGTCCCAAAATTCACCCTCTACAACGGATCTGAGGACCTTGGGGACCACTTATCTCACTACCAACACACAATGGCTCTCCATGGAGCTACTGATGTCTTCATAAGCCGAACTTTCATGACGAGCCTCAAGGGTATCGCCCTTAAGTGGTTCCACAATCTCCCTTAAAAATCGATCAGCAATTTCTATGAGCTCAATAGGCTATTTCTTGATCGAATCATAACCAATAGAAAGTTAAGGAAATGGCCAGAATTCTTGCTAACTATAAAACAAACAAATGGGAGAGTCGCTTCGCGAGTATATAGCTCGTTTTAATGCTGAGTGATGAGTGCGTGTCACACCCCGAATTTCTGTAAACCCGAGGCGCGACTGACGAGACAGAAAATAAAATAAATAAAAGGACAAAGTAAATCAATTTCCAACTAAAATGCATCTTTCATCAATACATAAAAGGACATTAAAGTACATCCCATGAATACATTGTTTGCCTGTTCATTCGGGCTAAGCCCTTACATCGCAAAAAGATGCCCCAAAATGGCCAAACATCTCCAAGGCACTCTCTTATAAGCATTCTGAAACTCATGTAGCTGGGGCGTCCTCATCTGTAATGTTGGTCCCACGAATGGGTCAGCTCAACTGCTGGTATAATGTAGTGCTAATGCAAGAAATAAAGCTAAGGCGTGGCATGTGCAAAGTGTACATTTATATCTAAATGTCATTCAAAGCATCGCAGTAATATATGAGTGGTATGCATGACGCACCCATGCACAACTCTATGCCACACCCATGTCTCATTTACGGGTACTCCCCGATGGCATCGAAGTACCAATGCAATGGCCAATTTTGGGTTTTTCACCACAGGATCTACACCCTCATAATGCATAGCACCACGTGCTCAACTCACGCCATGTTCTCAAGGATTCACCATATGCCAATATGCTAATGTAATCTCAATGAACATGGTTTTCAACAATATAGCATGCTCGGACAATAACATATAAATCATCAGTCAGTTCCATATGTATGCATATCTTATGTGTTCATGTATCATAGTTCATGTTCTTCACTTTACTAAACTCTCAAAGAACGCAAGTAACACATACACATGTGAACAACCAACTTCAAATTATCAAGTAAACACATTCCAAATAAACACATAAATCATTCTAGTCATTCACAAAATGTTCCTAACTTAACTTCATTTCTAACATTAGCAAAACACCATACCTGTCGGGTTGGTCTAAACCCTAGTAAACCGTGCTCGCAAGGTGGTGGCTATCAATGGAAATGTAGAAGTCAGACGACCTTCTCCTTGCCTTTCGGTGTCCCTAAAATCATAAAATGTTACTCAGTCGGTCTGTCGCTTGAATGGTGCCATTAATCAAACTTTATGTCTTTATTTTATTAATTTCTATTTTGCTAAAATAAATTCTACAATTGGATCCGAAACGTCGAAGAAAATAGGTCTAGGCCTTTGTAGAAATTAATTTAGACGTTCGGTTTAAAAAGGGCAAAACGGTCATTTTGCACTTTCATAGGTTCCCATTTCCCGAGGCCTTTTCTCATAAATCAGACTCCACGATTGAGTCCGGAGTGTTCGAGATAAAAAGATTTCACTATTCGTTTACTTAATTTGGAGTTTGTTTGACTGTGTATCGATTCAGGAGCATTTTTGGTAATTTTAAGGGTTACTACGGGTTTTTTATTTTTTGGGACCCCATCTCGTAAAACAGACCTCATCATTGGTCTTAGAATGGTCGAGATAGTCAAAATATACTAATGACTTGTCCCATTTGGACTCCGGGTTATTTTAGAATATTTAAATAATTAAATTAATTAAATTAACTAATTAATTAATTAATTAAATTAATATTTTATTCTGGTGGGTCAGATTATAATTTCCCTAAAGTTCAGGGGTCAAAGTGGAATTTTCAAAAGTTCTGGGGTCAAGTTTAATTTTCAAAAAGTCCAGGGGTTAACTTGTAAATTCCAATTCTCCTATTCTCAATTCAGTTACCCAAACAGGGATTAGTCCAGAACAGGGATAGGATATCTATGTTCTTGTTTCAATTTCAATTTTCAATTTCTTACACCCGTAGCCAAACAGCCCATTTCATCTTTTAATTTAAAACAACAGGGCGACACGTGGCAGGGGCAGATCGCCCAAGCCCGACCCGAACCAGACCCAACCCGGACCCGAATAGTGTCCCTTCTTCCCCGTTTTCCCGGTGAGCCTCCGGTAGGGTTCCGGCGCCTTCTCCGGCGCCGGCGACATTTTCCGGCTAGTTTTCAAGCTTTTAAAAATGTTGTTCTTTTCGGTTTTTCTCAAGGATTCCACATATGGCTTCGATTTTGGATTTAAATCATCGGTTTACCACGAATAGGGGTTCAAACCCCTCGGTCAACTTTCCGGCCAACTTATTTCCTAGCATTTTCCCCCACTGTTTCAAGCCCGAACTACTTCTATTCATTTTCTGCACCTCACCCCATGAATCTCTCACTTTTTAAACAAAGGTTTACACATAAAATATCAAACCCAACACCCCATGACCGTGACCTGCAACTGGGAAGTTCTCCCTTTCCCCTCAACCATTTTCTTTCATTTTTCTTGCAGTGTGTTCCATATTTCATATGCTATAAGGCCCTTCCATTAAATCTAACTATCGTGCTTTAAAAAAAATAAAACAGAAGCTAAGCTACTTACCCCAGTTTCTGATTTCTCCCTGTTGTAGCTCCTCCCCTCTTCCTTTCTCCTCTTGGGTTACCTCTCGAGCTTCCTCTCCGTTCTCACAGTCCCCTCTCAGCCTCTCCCTTGCCCACGGTTTCTCTTTTCTTTCTTTCCTTCAAACCGAGACATATACAATCACACACTTCCACTCTCTCACGTCACCCCCTGCACAGCCCCTTTCCTTGACCCTTCTTCTCTGTTCAGCCTCCCTCTTTTCTCTACAAGGCAGCTTTGCATTAAATGCAAAGCTGCCCTATATCTATATACCTATATATCACTCATTACACACACTCTAGACACACACTCCAGACACACACACTTACACGACACCACGCACACACGGTCTGTCGTGCCAAAAGTGCACTCTAAATACCTTATTATTGGATTAAAATGTTAGAATGTGACCTTATTAGGAGAGTATAATGTTTAATATTTTTAGTTCATTTATATTTAATTTTATGATATATTCTCTATTTAAGTGAGCTAATTAACATATTTATTGAATTAGGGAAGCATTAAAGGTCAAAGAAGAGCTATGGACTATATTGTGCAATTGTTGGCTTTTTGTCAGATTCGACCATTGAGTTTCAATTGAGATTTAGATGGCGTTAGAGTTTCAGAATGAGAAAGTGGTCTTTATAAAAGTTTTAGAGGACGTCTTGGGATTTTCAGAAAGGTCTGGTTTATAAAAATCGGAGTTCGTTTGGGCCTCCAAACGTTATTTCAAAGACGGGTCTGGAAAGCTGCTTCGAATTTGTCCGACCAGTCAATTTCAAGGGGTCAAAACTTGAGCTTTCGAAATTCAAATCAGGTGATTTTGAAGCCTAAAATTATCTACTCATCCAGGGCTACAACTTCTGTGAAGAACCCGAGTCAAGATTTAATCGTTATCTGATAAAAAAAAACAGAGCGTAAAGGTGGCAGCTGTGGACATGTGCGGCTGAAAAAGAAAAAGAAAAAGAAAAAGAAAAAGGGTGGAAGGCTGAGGTACGGCTGCATGGCTGATTGAAAACAAAAGAAAAAAGAAAAGTGAGGAAAAGTCAAAGAATACAAAGTTCAAAAGGTGGGTCCAAGCAATGAAAAGGAAGAAGAATAAAAACAAAATAAGAATTGAAATCAATTCTTTCGAAGCAGCTGCAGTGCAAACGAAATGAAAAAAAGAAAGGAAAGAAATAAAGTAATGTGGGGCCCGCTGGAGAGAGAACAAGAGCAAAAGAAAATTAAAACAAGAGAAGTGTGTTCTTGCGGCAGAAACTAAAAGCAAGAAAAAGGCAAAAACCATGGCTGTATTGCGTGGGCTGGCTGATGTGTGAGGTTTGCTACTGTGCGGCTGTGTTGCTAATTGAGGCGCATGACATGGAGGGGCTTGCGGTGGGCCATGCGGCTGAAGCAGTGGGGTCCAGATGTGCGGCTTGGTGTGCGCCAAAGTAAAGGCAGTCGTGCGGCTTGGTTGACGGAGGCTTGGTGCAGTGCGGGGCCCAGATGTAGTGGGCTGATGCGCATGGTTCAATTGAAGCGCTGGATTGGCTGTTTGTGCGTGTGGGTCAAGGGCAGGTAAGCTTGACGGCAAGGCCCAAATGCAGTGGGCTGATATGGGGCTTGTAGCGTGTAAGGAGTAGGGCTGCTGCGGCAAAACAAGAGAAAAGATACAGAAAATAGAGAAAAAGAGGGAGAGAGCTGCGGCTGTTGATAGGGGGCTGCGGCAGAGAAAAATACAGAAGCAGTTTTGGCACAGAGAAGAAGCAACAGATACTCCATCGCTTAGTGTTTCTCTATGAGGTTTACGTTATTCATCCTGTACATAAGTAACTAAATTTTCAAGTAGAGTTAGGGATAAACTTGCACATTAGATGGTTATTTTAATTTATTTTTGATTCCTGTACGCGAACTTTATTTTTTAAATTCTTTGATGATTATTCATAATTTATTGTTGAATTTTATTTTCCGAATAGTTAAAGGATTTAGTCCGTTTATAGATTCAGTCATGCTTTTTCTATTGAATGGATTAATGTTTTGATTATTTTTGGAACAATTAAATATTTATATTGATTCAATTCTCTGCTGCAATATTACTCGGTAGGTATATTGTCGTTGTTGGATTTTCTCAATGTGAATAACAATTTATGTGATTTAAAAGTGTTGAATGATTTTTCAAAGGGTTATTTTCAGTCTAATTTTGGTTCATAATTTTATATCTTCCGATTGAGATTTTTGGAATTTAATTTCTCAATTGAGTTATCAGTGAATTAAAAATAATTAAAATACCATATATGTGCAAGGGATTCCCGACACTCCACTGTTCGTTAAATTTGAATACTTTGACCGATAATTAGTTTGTTTAATTTTTAATTTGCATTCAAAAATCACTTTTTCTATTTTTGTTTTCTCGTTAACCGTTTAATACTTTCTTAGTTTCAGAAATTTTGTTTATTATTCTTTTAAATTTGTCTCCTTGTGGAATCGACACCCCAAAGCTACACTACAACTACCGCGTTATTCTTTGGGCATAATCAAATCTTGGCGCCGTTGCCGCAGAGACGGTAGAAGAATCAGTAGATAATTTTTCTTTTCAACAGTTTGTAAAGGCGGTAACTTCGTTCCCTTCTCTGTACTTGCTGCATTATTATTATTATTATTATTATTATTATTATTATTATTTCTATTTATTTATTTATTTTTATTGTCATCTTGCATGCATAATAGGTATAGGGACGCATTAGGCCGATTTGCTTATAGGCCTGTGTTAGAGTCAGATTTAGAATCTAACTTTTCTTGTTTTTCTAATTCTTTGTTTGATAATTCTTCCAAGTCTGAAAATATGAGTGAATACGATGATCAACCCACTAGGATCCTTCAGGATTACCTTCACCCTACACGTACAGCCACACCATCATTCATCATGTTTCCACCCAATGCTCGTCCAATTGATATTAAAACGGGGGTGATACAATTACTCCCTACATTTCATGGTTTGGAAAATGAGAATTCATATGTGCATATTAGGGAATTTGAAGAGGTAGTTGCGACTTTCCATAGTCAAAATGCAACACAAGACATTGTGAGACTTAAGTTCTTTCCTTTCTCTTTGAAGGATCGAGCTAATAGTTGGCTATATTCACTGAGACCACGGTCAATTGGATCGTGGAATGAGATGACCCAGATTTTCTTTACTAAATACTTTACCCATCATAAGACCAATGTTTTAAAAAGACAGATTTCTACCTTTGCACAAAAGGATAGTGAGACTTTGTATCAGTCTTGGGAGAGATTTAAGGAGTTATTGAGTATGTGCCCTCACCATGGGTATGAGAGTTGGCGTGTAGTGAGCTATTTTTATGAGGGACTTACACCTACAGAGCACCAATTTGTAGAAATGATGTGTAATGGTGATTTCTTGGAGAAAGATCCTGATGAGGCCATAGAGTATCTTAATGAGCTTGCTGAAAAAGCTCACACATGGACAGGACCTAGTGCTACTGAGAGCACAAATAGGTCACGACCTATAGGGAACCAACAGAGTGGGGGAATTTACCATCTTAGGGAGGAGGATAACTTGAAAGCTAAGGTTGAGACACTCACTAGGGAGTTAGAGATGCTAAAGGCTAGAAACGTAAAGCCAACACACTTGGCTAATCATGCAGAGTCTTTTAGACCATGTTCTGTGTGTGGCGGGGTAGATTACTTTGCCCAGGAGTGTCCCACATCAACTGAGATGAGAGAGATGTATGAGGACCAATATAATACCTTAGGTATGTACAAGAAGCCTTTCACACCCTACTCTGAGACTTACAATCTGGGGTGGCGCAATCACCCCAATTTTAGCTGGAGATCTGAAAACCAGCCACCTGCACCACCACCTGTACAGCCTTCTTAGATCATACCCTGCACCATATCATGCATCATATTATGCATCTTCATCTTCTAGGAATTCTTTAGAAGACACTCTGCAGGCATTTATTGAAGCACAGGGTAAGATTAACCAAAAATTTGAATCTTTGATTACGCAAGTTGTTGAAGAAAATAAGGAGATAAAGAGCCAAGTTTTCAAATTGATGAGCTCTTTGAGTGTAAACGAGCGAGGTAGATTCCCTTCTCAAGCTCAGTCCACACTGTCATGACCCGAAACCCACCCTAAGCGGATCTCGTGTCGCGAGGCCGACCCGAAGGCCGTCCCTACTTTTTCCATTCCAGTATCATAATACTAATATGCAATGTACTAAAAATTTTGAACAATGAACAGCGAAAGTCTTTATCAATTACAGTAATCTAGCGGAAGTCTTTTTAAATAAATTAAACAGCGGAAGTCTATTAAATACATGACATAGTTCTACATAAACAAAATGAGAACTAAACGTAACCAGCACCCGGGGGTGGTGAATACATGAGAGAACTAACATAGACTGATACAATGCTTCAAAATGTCCCCCTACGCTCTCAGACTCCTACTGGGGTCTCGCAGCGTCATCACCTGAAATGTGGGGTAAGTGGGGTGGAATGAGCTATGAAGCTCAACAAGTAAACCAGATCTCCGACATTGGTATCGATGATTATAAAGAACATGAATCCATGAATAAAAATATGATAGCCAATCATAAGAAGTAAGATGCTGTGATAGCCAATGAGAACGGTTGCCATGATGGCCAATAAATAGTGGGGCACAATATACAATCAGGAGTAATGAATAAGCAGTGATAAGGATTTCTCAACAATAACCTGTCACAATAAAAGTACTGCCACAATAAAACGATTTCAATCGAACTAATGAACAACGTAAGATAACCCATAAGAAACAGTAATCCATAAGGAACAGTAACCATTCAACAATATATCCATAACAATAATCCGATCGAGATGCTTATAATCTGTAGTAGGGGATGGCAGTCCCTCTTCGTAATTCGAGGCCCGGCATACCTCTCAGTTAAACTCACATCTTTTGCCACTCGTCCGTTCACGGACTAGTTCGTCATAGAAGCATCGGATGGATATTGTGACTGAGCACAATTCCAGCATTTATAAACATAGCATGATCAATTGTGATTCCATAGGAGTATGAAAATAGAATATCATATATACAGTAAAGCATAACAGTAAGCCTTTCAAGGCACGGTTCAATATGATAACAATAGCACAATAGTCAATTAATGTCCACAAGATAGGACAATATGACATTGTGGATAGCAATAACATGAAGTACTTTCAAGAGTACAAGTTTGGCAGTAAGGAATAAACTTGGCTTTAGAAACACCACATGGAAGAGAAAGTGATCCATTTACCTCTATCGTGATTCTATCTCAGAAATTCGTGAGTGTACCTTTGCCTTTCGAGTTTCCTATATATCAGTGAATACGTTTCAGAATAAATGCTATTCATCAAATTTTATGCTTTTCTATCATAAGTATTTCAAATACTATTTTAGACTTTACCATTGAGTCCGGAACGCCGAAGAAAGTCGGTTTAGGCTTTCGCGGAATTCCATTTGGACTTTTGTACTAAAAAGGGCAAAATGGTCATTTTACACTTTTACGGTATTTTATCCTTCGGGGTTCCGTCTCATAAAACAGACCCCACCATTGGACTCAGAACGTCCGAGATAATAAGTTTTGACTATTCATTTGTCTTATTTGGACTTCGTTTGACCCATATTTGAAATAGGGGCATTATTGTAAAAATTAATATTTAATTAATTTTTTGTTTGGGCCATAGTACAATTTCCTAAAATATTTGGGGTCAAAATGGAATTTCCCTATATCTCGGTCTGAACCAGTGGGTTCACCATTTAGAAACCCTAACCGGTTCGGTTCTTCACTAAACCAAACGGTTCAGTTAAATTTAGAGAACCGGAATAACATATCCACTCTAACCACCTTATCCATGGTTTGGATAACCCCAAACCCAATTCTATTTATTATCCCTGCAACCAAATAGCCCAAATCCATTTTAAAAACTAAATCTAAACGACACAGTTTCATGCCCCATTTCATATCCGGTCGGGTACCGACCCGACCTGAACTCGAACCCGTTTCGTCTTAACCCGATATGGCCCCCGAACTTCCGGTCATCTTCCCCGATGCTCCGGTGAGGGTTTATTAGGGTTCCGTCACCATCTCTGGTGACGGCAACCTAAATCCGACCAGTTTTTTGACCTAGCTCAATGCCATTCCCTCTATTTTTCCATGGGGATCTCGAATCCACTTTTGGCTTTCCATTTAAACCACTGGTTCCTCACGAAATAGAGAAAAACAGTGGCTCCGGCCAACTGCACTTTCTCTATTTCATGTTTGTTTTTCAACTGTTTTGGCCCTATAATTCCTCTAATGTGTTTCTGCATGTATAAGGATCATTTTCAGAAACTTTAAAACAAGTTTTAAACATAAAATTCATGGAACCCAGATTATCTATGAAACCTGCAACTGAGAATTTCTCTCTCGGTTCTACACCATTTAACCTGATTCTTTTTGCAAAACAACCTATAGATCATGCAGATTTGAACCCTATTCTTTAAATAACCTATCATGCTTTTAAATTGAAAACTGCAGCAAGCCCACTTACCTTTTAAAATTCGGATTTCTTCTTGTTGCTTCTTCTTTCCTTTCCTGGTTCTACTTGGTTCACTTCTGCTTCTTCTCCATACTTTTTCCAACCCTTAGACAGTGTTCACGACCCTCAGTTCTCTCTGTTTTCCTTTCTTCTCACATACCACTCATATATATATATAGATGCATGTCTTACACGACACACCACCGCCCCTCTTCTTTCTACTTTATCTCTCTCTCTCTTGTAGTCAGTCTTGACTGCGGAGAACCGCCCATTTTTCCTCCTCCATCCACGTACCCTTATATACATATATATATATATTACATATATACAAACACACCTTCACCAAGTCGGTTGGTGTGGTTCCCAAACACACATACACACACAGTGATGCACACACTGATATTTTCCCTTTCTTTCTTGTTTTCTTTTCCTTTTTATTATTACACATATACATATATACATAAATACATGTATATTACATATATATATATATAAAATATACACATCAAATACATATTTTTATACATGTATTTATAACCACATAAATACGTATAATTGTATTTTTAGTTGCGTATACATACACTAATATTTCATGAACTATGCATGTGTACGTACGTATACATGCATGGGTTGCATGCATGCACGCTTTTCGAGGTCAGGTTCTGAGTTGCTCGGGTACTTCCTGACACTGTACATACGATAAAATAATATAGAGCTTTAAACAGACCATGTTACACTATTCAATCAACTTGCCTCGGTATATGTGTCGTATCTCGGGTCGGGATATCACACACACCCCATGGTCAACACTATGGCGCAGAAAAATTTGAAGGATGTGAACGCCATTATGACTCGAAGTGGTAAGTCCTTACACATCCCAACAATGGACAAATCAGAGGATGTGGAAAAGGATCAAGATAATAGCAATGCTGAGTTGCTCAAGGAACCGGAGGTGTCAAAGAGCTATGTTAAGGTACCATTCCCTTAAGCTTTAAAATCAACCAAGCACACTTTAGACCCTAACAATGAAATACTCGAGAATCTCAAGGTAGGTAAAAATCAATCTTTCTCTCTTGCATGTGATTAAACAAATTCCTACTTATACAAAAGTTCTTAAAGATTTATGTACAGTTAAGAGGAAGCACCATGTGAAGAAGACAACATTTCTAACAAAGCAAGTTAGCGCTCTAATTGAACAGAGGATTCCCCCCAAGTACAAGGATCCTGGTTGTCCAACCATTGCCTACAGCATTGGAAATCATGAGTTTGGAAACACGCTCAGAAGGATGATAAAGTTTTCTCCATCAAGGGCTGTCAGTCCACTTCCTAGGGAATGTCATACCCTCGCGTTGAAAGAAAGACCCTCTAAATAACAATTACAGCACCCTTATGAAAGGGAAAGTTCCTCATCTTCCAACTTTCATGAGGCAAAGGAGTGTCCCTCTAAAATTGATGAGCCATTAAGTCCTAGAGGAAGGACAGCATAGTCAAACTAATGGAAGAGCCCATCAAAATACTCATCAGCACCGAAGGAGAAGGAAAGTATCTGCAAATTGGCTCAGCTCTGTCTCTTTCCGAGCAAGAGAAAATTGTTGAATTTCTAAAAAGTAACCTGTCAGTATTTGCTTGAAAAATTAAAGATATGGAGGGAATAGATCCTAATTTCATTTCCCACAAGCAAATGACAGATCCAAACAATCCTCTAGGGAGACAAAAAATGAGAACATTTGCCCCTGAACACCACAAGATCATCAATAAAGAGGTCCAGAGATTACTAAATGCTGGAATGATAAGGGAAGTATTCTACCTAGAGTGGCTTGTGAATACAGTTCTCGCAAAAAAGAAGAATGGCAAGTGGAAGGGTCTGCATTGACTATACCAACCTAAATAAAGTTTATCCCAAAGACAACTTTCCTTTTCCTAGAATTGATCAACTTGTTGATGCCACGGCAAGTCATGAACTTATGAATTTCATGGATGCTTATTCTGGATACAATTAAATTCAAATGTATCATCCAGACTAGGAGAAAACGACCTTCATAGCAAAATGAGGTCTCTATTGTTATAGAGTGATTCGATTCGGTTTAAAGAATGCTGGAAGCTACGTACCAGCGGCTCGTAAACAAAATGTTTGGCCCTCGAGTTGGGGATACAATGGAAATCTATATCGACGACATGCTTGTCAAAAGTGTTTGGAAGAGCAACCACATCCAGCACTTGAGCCAGACGTTCGATATCCTGAAGAAACATAAAATGAAGCTAAACCCTTTAAAATGTTCATTCAGGATCACAAATGGAAAATTCTTGGGTTTTTTAGCCTCTCAAAGAGGAATTAAGACATATCCCTCACAAATAAAAGCCCTAATTGAATTAAAGTCACCTAAAACTAAGAAAGATATCCAAAGCCTGAATGAAAGGATAGCAGCTTTGAACAGGTTTATCTCTAAATTTACGGATCGATGTCTCCCGTTCTTTAGAGCCTTAAGGAGGAGTAAGGCCCTAGAATGAACCCCTGAATGTGAAGAGGCTTTCCAAGAACTCAAGTGATACTTAGCTTCCTTCGAACTCCTTTTAAAACCAGTACTAGGGAAAATACTACTCCTATACTTAGCTGTATTAGAAAATGCCATCAGCTCTGCTTTAGTTAGGGAGGACAAGGGAATTCAAAGGCCTATCTTTTATGTTAGCAAGGCACTTCTGAACATTGAGATAAGATACTCCAAAATTAAAAAATTAGCCTTAGCCTTTGTGATATCCGCTTGGTAGCTCAAGCCATATTTTCAGGTCCATCCTATCATAATCCCTACGTCCTATCCTTTAAAATCAGTCCTATACAAACCTGAAGGTTTGGGATGACTAGCAAATGGTCAATAGAATTGAGAGAATTTGACATAACCTATGTATCACGAACCGCTATCAAAGGACCAAGTATTTACAGACTTTGTAGCAAAGTTTACTCGAACACTACATTCACAAGCTCAAACCACTACAGATACTTTGGTATGGCTGCTTCACACCTACGGTTCGTCTACTGACAAAGGCTCTGGAGTAGGTATAATACTTCAATCCCTTGATGGAATTGTAACTGAAAAAGCAGTTAGCTTGGGATTAAGAGCCTTTAACAATGAAGCCGAATATGAGGCGCTTATCCTTAGGATGAAACTGGCCCTAGAATGTGAAGCTCTGGATCTTGAAGCATTCTATGACTCTCAGCTTGTGGTGAGTTAAGTCTTGGGAGAATTTTTCACCAAGGATAGCAGGATGACCAGATATTCAGAGCTAGTGGAATCACTAAAGCCGTGCTTCTGCAAATTCACCATTCAGAAGATCGAAAGAAGCAAAAATTCTAGGGGTTGATGCCTTAGCAAACATGGCCTTCCATCTTAAGACAAAAATGGACTCAATGGAAAAAATCTACTACTAGTCAAAACCAAGCATTGAGCAAATACAATCCCTTCAGATTTTAGAACGACCTCATAATTGGATGACTCCCATCATCTACTATCTAAAGGAAGAGTTGCTTCGAGAAGACAAAAATCATGCCAGGAGCAATTTGAATTAGGGAAACTCGACACTTAATTCTTAAAGAAAGACTTTATCGAAGATCTTATACATTACCCCTCCTACGGTGCTTAACTCTAGAAGAGGCCCACTTACGTCCTAACTGAAATATATGAAAGGATCTGTGGCAACCATAACTGATGGAAGGACTGATTACGCCCAAAGAATAACGTGGTAGTTGTAATGTAGCTTTGGGGTGTCGATTCCACAAGGAGACTAAATTAAAAGAATAATAGATAAAATTTCTGAAACAAAAGAAATATTAAACGATTAACGAGAAAATAAAAATATAAAAAATGATTTTGAATGCAAATAAAAATTAAACAAACTGATTAACGAATAAAGTACTCAAATTTAATGAACAGTAGAGTTTCGGGAATCCCTTGTACATATCTGGTATTTTAATTATTTTTAATTCACTGATAACTCAATTGAGAATTTAAAATTCAAAAATCTCAATCGAAAGATATAAAATTATGAACCAAAATTAAACTGAAAGTAACCTTTGCAAAATCATTCATCACTTTTATATCACTCAAATTATTATTCACATTGAGAAAACTCAACGACGACTAATATACCCAACGAGCAATATTGCTGCAAAGAATTGAATCAATATAAATAATTAATTGTCCAAAAATAATCAAAGCATTAATCCATTTAATAGTAAAAACAAGACTGAATCTATAAACAGACTGAACCCATTAATTATTCGGAGAATAAAACCCAACAATAAATTGAGAATGACAACCAAAGAATTTAATAAATGAAAACCACGTACAGGAATAAAAAATAAATTAAAATAACCATCTAGTGTGCAAATTCATCCCTAACCCCACTTAAAAATTTAGTTACCCATATACAGGATGGATAACATAAATTTTATAAAAAAACACTGAGCCATGGAGTAGTTGCGTTGATTTTTTCCTCTAAAAACAGCCTTGCGCAGCTACTGTTCTCCTCCTGTTCTCTAAAATAACCGCAGGTCTCCTCTTTTTTTCTTTAGTTTTTTTTTTCTTTTTATATATCAGCTTGCTCCTGCGCCCCACAGTCTCCAAAACCAGCACCTGGGCCAATGATGCACGAGCCCATTCAACCCACCGCACACTACAAACCCAGCGCCTCAAGTCTGCGCAGCCACGCTAGCCCAAACTGCCACCCATAGTACCTCAAACTTTTAACTTCTGCTTTTTTTTTTTTCTTTTGCTTAATTCAGCGCTGGGCCCACTCTTATTGACTTCTTGTTCTTTTCTTGTTTTGCTTTGCCATTTGACTTTTTCAAACTTCAATTTTCTCTTTCTTTTCTTTTATTTCTTTCCTTTTGCGACTTGTCCCCAAGCCCACCATCCTTGACTTTTCAAAATTTATTATTTTTTCTTTTTTCCATCAATCTGCCATGCAGCCAGTACAAGCCACCCTTTTTGTTTTTTTCTTTTTCTTTTCCAGCCTGCACATGCCCACAGCTGTCACCTTTACGCTCATTTTCTATTAGATAACGACTAAATCTTGACTCGGGCTCTTCACGGAAGTTGTAGCCCTGGATGAGTAAATAATTTTAGGCATAAAAATCACCTGATTTGGACTTCGGAAGCTCAAGTTATGACCCTTTGAAATTGGCAGTCAAACAGGTTTGAAGCAGCTTTCCAGGTCTGTCTTTGAAATAACATTTGGAGGTCCAAATGAACTCCAATTTTTGCAAATCAGATCCTTTCTGAAAAGCCCAAGATGTCCTCTAAAAACTTCATGAATATCACTTTCTCATTTTGAAAATTATAACACCATCCAAATCTCAGTTGAAACTCAATGGATCGAATCTACCTAAAAGCTAAAAATTGTACAATATACTCCATAAGTCTTCTTTGACCTTCAATGCTTTCCCTAATTCAATAAATATATTAATTAGCTCACTTAAACAGAAAATATATTATAAAACTAAATATCTAAGAACTAAAAATATTAAACACTATGCTCTCATAATATGGTCACATTTTAACATTTTAATCTAATAATAGGGTATTTAGAGTGTACTTTTGCGCACTTATCACACCCCCCTAACTTGCTCATTGCTAGTCCCTAGCAATTTCTATGCAAAAATGGCAAAAGAGACCAAAGAAGGTCGCACACAGAAGACATCTAATCACACTTTTCAGATTCGCAAATCAAAGCAATTTTAGGAATTTAAGAACCTTGTAACAATCAATCCACTTATAGCAATTCGTAGAGTGTGTGTGTGTGTGTGCTCCTAAACCATAACCATCTAACCACAAACCATGACACATGCAACATCAAGAACATCTCAAGCAAAATGCTCAACTCCATATCTCATGGGTATAAAAGTGTTTCATGTAGGGGTTTTCTTTATGGACTTGATAAGGGGTGTACACACTCAATGAAGAATTTGGCAATTATGTATAAGCAACAAACAAACATTGATCTTATGATAGGAGCACTAACAAATGAGACTTCCACCACTCTTTCCACAAGCTTACTTTGGATCAGAACGATCAACATAAAAATGTTGTAACTGTGACTCGGGTAAGGGGTTATATGAAGAAAAGGATAAAAAAGATTCAAAAACTTCCAAGTACATACTAGGTGAATTTCATTAAAATTATAGCAAACCAAACTTCTCACTTGATGTACTCTTCAACTTTTTAGATCACTGAATAACAAAGCTTCTCCTTCTTCTTTCTCTTTTTTGTTTTTTTTTTTACACCATTTTTTTTTTTAGAACGATACTCATTGACTTTGATGCTCACTCAATTGAACACTTTGCATTTGTACTTTCTTTTTTCTTTTCCAGTTTTTTTTTTCAATGCAACACAAAAGACAAGTAATGCAAATTCCACACCTAGTACACACTTGGAAGCAAAAAGGGTAGAAAAATCAAGGTATACTCTATACTCCAATATGGAGAGGTATGGATGATGTGGGCACATGAAAAAGAACTATATGTTTGTTGGCTCAAAGTGGGCTACTAAGGGTTTATGATGAGAATGACTAACTTGAAAGGCTCAAACATTAATCCTAAGTTGACCTTCATCATATCCCAAGTATATCCGCCGTCATACCACCAACCATGTAATGATATTCTCAAAAGAAGTACCCAATTCAACAGATCAATGAACGCTTATCACAATTTTCTGCATTTGAAGGCTCTCAATTCTCTCCAAAACTCACATGAATACTTAAGCAAAAGAGTTCTCTAGCTACATATGTCAAACCACCATCTTACCACAAAGTTTAGGATAAGTGCATTAAAAGTTTTGTGAATGCCTCAGCAGAATGATTATGGTGGATTCTGTGAATTCACAAAAATGGATATGAATACTCATGTGAGAAAGATGCCCGTGTGCTACAAATTTAAAAAAAATTGGACACATAAAAATATTTCACAACGTTTTAAATGTTGAATTTGCAACCACTATCCCCCAACTTAAATGAAACATTGTCCTCAATATTTAACAATCAAAATTGAATGGAGGGTACTGAAAAGGAGATAATACACCTGATGTGTGACGTGGGCAGCTCGCTAAGCACTAAAGATGGCAACCTAAACTGACAAAATAAAATTAACCTGTAAATAAAAATAAGGAAAACAACAGCAAACAAAAAGAAAAAGAACTAAAATAAAAGAGAACAAAAACTAAATAAAACAAACAAAATAAATAAATAAATACATAAAATAAAAACATACCTGCATAGCGCTATCAAGGTTGATAAACCGGGTCCATAAGTGGAATGTCTTCCACCTCTGAAATTTGCCTATCAATTAACACTTTAAGGCGCTGGCCATTTTCTTTAAAATCCCGACCATCCTTGGGATCCTCTATTTCTACTACCCCATTTTCAAAAATATTCTTCACTATAAAAGGACCTGTCCACTTAGACCTGAGTTTTCCTAGGTTCTTATGGACTCTAGAATCATATAAGAATACTCGATCATTGGGCTTAAACTTTATTCTCAAAATATTTTTATCATGAAACGCTTTCATTTTCACTCGATCAGCAATGCTCTAACCTAGGGCTGACCTATGCTTACTGAGGGTTTGAATTAATTTCTCACCTTGAGACTCAGACAATTCAGATGAGATAATAACAGGAAAAATATCACCTGGACCTAAGGAAAGCATGCTTTAAACCCTTAGGCAAAGGCTTCAATTCAAATTTTGATGGTTCCACACTTGAAGGAGTCTGCTCTTCCTTTTTTGTAGGCAACTCTTCAAACTTCGGTTGTCATGCTCGTGCTCTATAATCCTGAGTCCTGTAAAAAATAACACAAATATCAACCACATAAGATGGATCAGTAATATAATCAAACTCAAAATTAACAAGAAAATGCTCAAGAGGATCAAAATCATGAGTTGGAGAAACTTCCCTATCAACGAGTGAATCAACAAGTGAATCGATCATGTACGTCTGGTGGCACTCGTCCTCTTCTTCTGGCTGTTTTGAAATATGGAATATATTCACCTCGAGAGTCATGTTCTTAAAAGACAGTTTCATAAGCCCATTCCTGCAATTAATAAGAGTATTAGTAGTGGCAAGGAAATGCCTACCTTAAATCAAAGGAATTTTTGAGGTAGAATCAATAACAGAGTTAGTTTCAAGGAGTATGAAATCAAAAGGATAATAAAATTTATCAATTTGAATTAGAACATCCTCTACCACACCCCAGTGGCGCTCTGACTGAACGGTCAGCCAATTACAATACCACAGAAGTTGGTTTGATTTCTCCCAACCCCAAATGCAAGTAAATAGAATAAGGCATTAAATTCACATTAACTTCTAAATCAAGCAAAGCTTGTCCAAACTCATGATTTACAATGTTGCATGCAATGGTTGGACAACCAGGATCCTTGTACTTGGGAGGAATCCTCTGCTTAATTAGAGCACTAACTTGCTCTGTCAGGAATGCTGTCTTCTTCACATGGTGCTTCCTCTTAACTGTGCACAAATCTTTAAGAACTTTTAGCATAAGTAGGAACTTGTTTAATCACATGCAAAAGAGGAAGATTGATTTTTACCGTGCCTGAGATTCTCTAAGATTTCATTGTTAGGATCCAAAGTGTGCTTGGTTGATTTTAATACTTGTGGAAATAGTACCGTAACATAGCTCTTTGTTACCTCTGGTTCCTTAGGCAGCTTAGCATTGCTACTGTCTTGATCCTTTTCCACATCCCTTGATTTTTCCATTGTTAGGATGTGTAAGGACTTACCACTTCGAGTCACAATGGCGTTTGCATTCTTCAAATTCTCTTACGCCATGTGTTGACCTTGGGGTGTGGACTGAGCTTGGGAAGGGAATCTGCCTCGCTCATTCACACTCAAAGAGCTCATCAATTTGGACACTTAGCTCTTTATCTCCTTGTTTTCTTCCATAACCTGCGTAATCAAAGATTCAAACTTTTGGTTAGTTTTGCCCTGTGCTTCAATAAATGCATACAAAGTGTCTTCTAAAGAATTCCTAGAAGATGAAGATGCATGATATGGTGCAGGGCATGATCTAGGAGGCCTGTGCAGGTGGTGGTGCAGGTGGCTGATTTTCAGACTTCCAGCTAAAATTGGGGTGATTGCGCCACCCAGGATTGTAAGTCTCAGAGAAGGGTGTGAAAGGACTTTTTGTACATACCTAAGGTATTACATTGGTCCTCATACATCCCTCTCATCTCAGCTAATGTAGGACACTCTTGGGCGAGGTGATCTACCCCTCCACACACAGAACATGGTCTAAAAGACTCTACATGAGTAGCCAATTGTGTTGGCTTTAAGTCTAGTAGCCTTTAGCACTTCTAACTCCCTAGTGAGTATCTCAACCTTAGCCTTTCAAGTTATTCTCCTCCCTAAGATGGTATATTCCCCCACTATTTTGGTTCCCTGTAAGTCGTGACCTATTTGTGCTCTCAAGAGCACTAGGTCCTATCCAGGTGTGAGCTTTTTCAACAAGCTCATTAAGGTACTCTATGGCTTCATCAGAATCTTTCTGCAAAAACTCACCATTACACATCATCTCTACAAATTGGCGCTCTCTAGGTGTAAGTCCCTCATAGAAGTAACTCACTACACGCCAACTCTCATACCCATGGTGAGGGCATATACTCAATAACTCTTTAAATCTCTTCCAAGACTGATACAAAGTCTCACTGTCCATTTGTGCAAAGGTGGGAATATGTCTTTTTAAAACATTGGTCTTATGTTGGGGAAAGTATTTAGTAAAAAACATATGAGTCATCTCATTCCACGATCCAATTGACCGTGGTCTCAGTGAGTATAGCCAACTCTTAGCTCGATCCTTCAAAGAGAAAGGAAAGAACTTAAGTCTCGCAATGCCATTTGTTGCATTTTGACTATGGAAAGTCGCAACTACCTCTTCAAACTCCCTAATATGCACATATGGATTCCCATTTTCCAAACCATAAAATGTAGGGAGTAACTGTATCACCCCCGTTTTAACATCAATTTGAAGAGTATTGGGTAGAAACATGATGCATGATGGTGTGGCTGTGCGTGTAGGATGGAGGTAATCCTGAAGGGTCTTAGTGGGTTGATCCTCGTGTTCACTCATATATTTAGAATTGGAAGAATTATCAAACAAAAAATTAGAAAAAATAGAAAAATTAGACTCTAAATTAGACTCTAACACAAGCCTACAAGCAAATCGACCTAATGCATCCCTATACCTATTATGCATGCAAGATGACAAATAAAAATAAATAAATAAATAAAATAAAATAAAAATGTAGCAAATAAAAAGAAGGGAATTAAGTTACCGCCTTTACAAACTACTGAAAACAAAAACTATCTACTGATTTTTCTACCGTCTCCCCAAAAAAGGCGTCAAAATTTGATTACGTCCAAAGAATAACGTGGTAGTTGTAGTGTAGCGTTGGGGTGTCAATTCCACATGGAGACTAAATTAAAAGAATAATAGACAAAATTTCTGAAACTAAAGAAATATTAAACGATTAACGAGAAAATAAAAATATAAAAAGTGATTTTGAATGCAAATAAAAATTAAACAAACTGATTAACGGACAAAGTACTCAAATTTAACGAACAGTAGAGTTTCGGAAATCCCTTGCACATATCTGGTAATTTAATTATTTTTAATTAACTAATAACTCAATTGAGAATTTAAAATTCAAAAATCTCAATCGGAAGATATAAAATTATGAACCAAAATTAAACTGAAAGTAACCTTTGCAAAATCATTCATCACTTTTATATCACTCAAATTATTATTCACATTGAGAAAACCCAACGACGACAATATACCCAACGAGCAATATTGCTGCAAATCATTGAATCAATATAAATAATTAATTGTTCCAAAAATAATCAAAGCATTAATCCATTTAATAGAAAAAGCATGGCTGAATCTATAAACAGACTGAACCCATTAATTATTCGGAGAATAAAATCCAACAATAAATTGAGAATGACAACCAAAGAATGTAATAAATGAAAACCACATTACAATGAATAAAAAATAAATTAAAATAACCTATCTAGTGTGCAAGTTCATCCCTAACCCCACTTAAAAATTTAGTTACCCATATACAAGACGGACAACATAAATTTCATGGAGAAACACTGAGCCATGAGGTAGTTGCGCTGACTTTTTCCTCCAAAAACAGCCCTGCGCAGCTTCTGTTCTCCTCCTGTTCTCTAAAACAGCCGCAGGTCTCCTATTTTTTTCTTTAGTCTTTTTTTTTTCTTTTTATGTATCAGCTTGCTCCTGCGCCCCACCGTCTCCTAAAACCAGCGCCTGGGCCAATGCTGCACAAGGCCATTTAGCCCACCGCACGCTACAAACCTAGCGCCTCAAGTCTGCGTAGCCACACTAACCCAAACTGCCCCCCCACAGTGCCTCAACTTTTAACTTCTACTTTTTTTTTTTTTTTCTCTTTTGCTTAATTCAAGCGCTGGGCCCCACTCTTCTTGACTTCTTGTTCTTTTCTTGTTTTGCTTTGCCATTTGACTTTTAAAACTTCAATTTTCTCTTTCTTTTCTTTTAGTTTCTTTCCTTTTGTGACTTGTCCCCAAGCCCACCATCCTTGACTTTTCAAAATTTATTTTTTTTCTTTTTTCCTTCAATCTGCCATGCAGCCGTACAAGCCTCCATTTTTGTTTTTTTCTTTTTCCTTTCCAGCCGCACATGCCCACAGCCGTCACCTTTACACTCTATTTTCTATCAGATAACGACTAAATCTTGATTCGGGCTCTTCACGGAAGTTGTATCCCTAGATGAGTAGATAATTT
Organism: Nyssa sinensis; assembly: GCA_008638375.1. Taxonomy (NCBI): domain Eukaryota; kingdom Viridiplantae; phylum Streptophyta; class Magnoliopsida; order Cornales; family Nyssaceae; genus Nyssa; species Nyssa sinensis. The sequence goes on along the minus strand of CM018048.1, from coordinate 6,242,749 downwards.
TAGGCATAAAAATCACTTGATTTAGACTACGGAAGCTCAAGTTATGACCCCTTGAAGTTGGTTGTCGGACAGGTTTGGAGCAGCTTTCCAGGCTTGTCTTTGAAATAACGTTTGAAGGCCCACATGAACTCCAATTTTTGCAAACCAGACCTTTCTGAAAAGCCCATGATGTCCTTTAAAAACTTCATGAATATCACTTTCTCATTCTGAAATGATAACACCATCCAAATCTCAGTTGAAGTTCAATGGAACGAATCTAGTTTAAAAGCTAAAAATTGTACAATATACTCCATAGCTCTTCTTTGACCTTCAATGCTTCCCTAATTCAATAAATATATTAATTAGCTCACTTAAATAGAAAATATATCATAAAACTAAATATGTAAAAATTAAAAATATTAAACACTATGCTCTCATAATATGGTCACATTTTAGCATTTTAATATAATAATAGGGTATTTAGAGTACACTTTTTGCGCACTCATCAAGGACCATCGCCCATCGAGCACTAACTCAAGGCTACTATTGGCCTAGTATACTAAAACAGGCTAAGGAATATGTCCAGAGGTACGACGAATGTCAATAATTTGCCTCATACCAACATCAACCTCATCATAAACTCATCCTTATCGCTAGTCCTTAGCCTTTCGCTTAATGAGGAATGGACATTGTAGGACCATTGCCAAAAATCCCTTAGAATCGGAGATTCCTGCAAGTCGCCATTGACTATTTTTCTAAATAGGCGGAGGCTGAATCACTGACCCACATAATAGAGGTAGAAGTAAATAAGTTCACATGAAAAAATATAAGTATGCAGGTTCAGTATACCCCTCGTCATCATTTCAAACATTGAGACACAGTTTGCTAAGAAGGTGTTCGGGAAGTTCTGTAAAGACTTGCACATCAGTCATTACTTCTTCTCTTCAAGGCACCCCCAAGTTAATGGGCAAGCCGATGTCACCAACCACACTATTCTTAAGGCAATCACTATAGGAAAAGTAACTTTTTGCGATGCACATTATTAGCGACGCCTAATAAGCGTCGTAAAAGGTGCCTTTTAGCGGCGTACCCGCGTGTGTTGCTAAAATTAGTAAAAAAAGTAATAAAAACTAGTTTTTCACACGTAAAAATAGACGCGAACCTATCCGCAACGTACAAGTGGCCATTAGCGACGCCCTTGTGCGTTGGTAATAGTTAATACTTTTAGCGACGCACACTCGTGCGTCGCAAATAGTATGCGTAAATTAAACACTGTCGTTTTACGTCAATTTAGTGACGCTCAAATTCTTATTAGCGACGCATAGTGTGCGTCGTTAATAAGTCCTTATATCACTTTCTCAGACCCCCTCTCTCTCTCTCTCTCGGACGCTCTCTTCTCGTTCTCTCTGTGTATCGATCTCCACTCTCTCATTCTCTCTCTCTCTCTCTCTCTCTATTTCGATCTCCCTTCCATTACCGATTGACGAAGATAGCTGCCGCCATAACTGCCGATAGCACTGCCCCGCAGATTTTCTTCTCTGATCCCCTCTCGATCTGTTGCGCCCCCATTCATCGTCTCCTCTCGATCTCTTCATATCCGATCTCTCTGTCGATCTCAGCATCAGGTATGTTGAAACTTCTTCTTTTCTCTTCTTCTTTTTTTTTTTTTTTCCTTTTTTGTTGTCTAAAATATTTCAACAAACATATGAAAACACAAACCGTATAAATGGGTATGTGTTCGAAATTTTCATAAAGCATGACAATTTTATCTGCTGATTAATGGGAGCATGGTTTTTTTATTAGAAAATCTCTTAGATTAGATAGCCTTTCTTTGCATTTGTGTTTTAGTGTATCAGTTGAAAAAAAATCAATGTTGTGCATGTATGTTGAAAGTCTTGAGATGTGGTTGGATTAATTTAGAACTTAACTGTTCTAATGTGATGTGATAGGATTTAACACACAGAATGTTACTGAACTGTTTTTTTTTTTTTTTTTGGAATTTTGTTGTATAATTTTTTCCCTAATTTTTTTTCCTAGTTTGGTATATACCATGTTGACCAGGAAAAATTTTGTTATTCTCTGTAGAATATGTAGAAATTTAACCATTCAATCAATTAGATGAGTGTTTGAAGCTTTCTAAATTCACAAAAATTACTTTTGATAGGAATACCATATATGAAGATGATACATATTTTGGTGGGCCTTCAACATTTTGTCAGCATTTAGTAGCACTAGTCACTTCTTAGACCAGGATTGCCCTAGAGACTATTTTATTTGGACAAATACTTTTCGGATATCTGTGAACAATTCTGAGTTCCTCATAGACTGCACAACTTTCTCCAATCTCTTATTATAGTTTTGTCTGCAAAATGAAAATTATACGATAAGCCTTCACTTTGCAGATCATGGCCTATAATGAAAAAAACAAATGGACAGCCTTGGAAAGTGCATATTTGATGTCTATATTTAGGTAGGATATTCACATAGTACTACAATGGTCATTGGCAAGGACTTAAGTTTTGATAAAAACTAAGAAAGCAAGAGAAGGGACAATCTCTTACTTACAATTTGTAAAAGCCGATATTGGTTCGAGACTAGGCTGAAGAATCTACTCTCGCCCTGCCCTGCCGTGTCCTGAATATATATTTAAATTAGCTCGAATGTCATATTCTTGTATTAGTAGTGTTTGTCACTAAATAATCATGTAACTCAATGTATAATTGCATTCATGTAAGCCTAGCCTCGTTCGGGAGTCATTTTCATAACATGTGAATCTTGTCATAAAATTTAATTGCGATTGGGCTCATGTGTATGAAAATCGATTCTTGAATTAGTCCAGAAGAGGACAGTTCGAGAATGCATAAATCTGCATTGCAATCAATAGCACATGCTTGAATATTCCACTATGACAATATTTGAGCACGATCTCCTATTGTTATCTAGGTATATATTTAGGCGTGCTAACTTCTATCTCGTATGCTTGGAGAACCTTGGGGAGATGCTGCCGAAATTTTGTTCAAGTGGAATCAAGTATTTGATTTGTTGCTGATTGCAATGTAGATTGTGCATTCACAAATGGGATAGGACCACCTTACCCTTTAAAGAGAAGTTGGAGGTGATAGGATTCATGTTTCATATTTATAATGAGTTTGATTTTTGACTTGTATTAGGTAGACGAAAATGGATAAGAGTTGGATAGGACTTGAGGGGCAGGCATTTGTCAGGGTATGTGAAGGGGATCACAGATTTTATTTAGTTTGCTCAGTGCATCTGCAGATGAGAGAAATAGGATAAGATGTCCATGTAGGAGGTGCAATAATAGGGATTATATGCAAATCGATGAGGCCAAAGAGCACATACTCTACACAGGATCGATAAGAGATATACATGTTCGAAATTTCACGGGGAACACCATGACGTACGAGTGGTATTTGAGGATGAAGAAGAGGACGGTGATGATGACTTTGATGATAATGTTGGGGTTGGTTACGAAGGCTTGCCACAAATGCTGGCAGACTTGTAGGGGTCTACAACTGGGGCAAGTAGTCATAGGACAATCAGGAAGTGTTTGAGTCATTGTTGAGGGAAGCAAGGCAGCCAGTTATATCCGGGTTGTGATAAGTTTTCAAAACTGGACTTTCTCGTGAAACTCCTTCATATTAAGACCATCAACCGATGGAGTAACAAATCATTTAATATGATCATTGAATTGATTAAAGCAACGCTTCCTACTGGGGAGAGCCTTCCGAAATCATATTACGAGGCGAAAAGAATATTAAGAGATTTGAGCCTCGGGTATATTCCCATACATGCTTGCAAAAATGATTACATGTTATTTTAGAAGGAGACTGAACAATGTAAGGAGTGTATGGTGTGCCACGAAACCCAGGTACAAGCTGAATGAAGGAATAAGTAAGACAATTCTACACAAGGTGTTGAGATATTTTTCCTTAAAACCTAGACTACAATGGTTGTACATGTCTCAGAAGACTGACAGAAGATATTCGATGGCATAAGGAGAAGCGTGTTGCTGAGAAAAATGTATGTAGGCATCCGACAGATTCTTAAACTTGGGCTGAGTTTGATACAAATCAAGAATGGTTTGCAAATGAGGTGTGTAACGTACGACTTGGGCTGGCTAGCGACGATTTCAATGCATTCGGTGACATGAGTAATGCCTACAGCATGTGGCCGGTGTTGCTTGTGTCATATAATTTGCCACCGTGGAAATGTATGAAAGAACCATTTATCTTCATGTCATTGCTTATTCCAGGGCCGAAGTCTCCTAGTAATGAAATTGATGTGTACTTGCGTCCTTTGGTGAATGAGTTAAAGGAATTGTGGGAGGTGGGAGTGGAGGCATATGACGTCTCTAAGAATGAGACATTTCAATTGCATGCAGCGTTGCTGTGGACCATAAATGACTTTCCAGCATACGAGAACTTGTCTGGGTGGAGCACTAAGGGGTATATGGCATGCCCGGTTTGCAATAAGGATGCATGTTCCCTACATTTGTCAAATGGAAAGAAGATATGCTACATGTGCCATCGTTGTTTTCTACCGCCATTACATGGCTGGAGAAATTGGCAAAAACATTTATTTGATGGAAAAATTGAGTGCAGATTGTCACTTCTATTGTTGTCTGGCAAAGCCGTGTTGGCGCAATTGGCACTCATCTAACCAGTGAGGTTTGAGAAGATACCGGGTACTAAGAAGAGGAAGTGTTATGCCCCGGATTTCCACAAACCCGGAGAGTGAATTAACAGAAATTAAAAGGAATTTATAAATGATAATTAAACAGATTTAGTTGAATCTCCCTTATTATTTCCTCAAGTTTTTCTCAAAATTTAAAATTAAACACTTGCTATTTAACATGACTAAAATGGTCTTCCAAGGTTACTTAATTATCTCACTCGATAAATGTTCAAATTGGGTTAAGTCATATTTAAAAATAGATCCCAAAATAGTCTCAAAGTATTTCTAAAAATACCTTGGAATAATGGCCCAAATGAGTCTCAAAATACCCTAAGGTGTAGTCCAAAAATAGTTCAAGAAGTCCACCTAAAATGGTCCAAGTATGTGGCTCAACATGGCTTAGAAAAGTGGCCAAAAGTAACCCAATTTAGTGATCAAACATAGCCATAAATAGTGACCAAACATGGTCTAAAAATTGGTCAAGTATGGCCCAAAATAGTGCCCCAATATAACTCAAAATGTGTCCCAAAAATGGCTCGAAAAGGTGGCCGGAAGGTGGGTGTTAGATGACTGTCAAGGCAGGTGCACATAGGCTGGACAGTAGGTAGCAGAAGGCAGCGGTAGACAAGGCGTTGGGTGCGCAGGCAGGCAGGCAGCAGGCAGCGGCACGCGGGGGCTGGGGCTGCTTCTCTACATTTTTACTGTAGCGACAGAGAGCAAAATCTCATTTTTTCTACAGGTTTACTGTTCCGGACAGAAAGCAAATTTCTCTGTCCAAGCAGCCCCAATTTCTCTATTTTTCCATTTTTCTTTCTAAGTTTTTCAAGCCACTTTTCACCCATTTTAAGCCCATTTTTCCAAGGTTTTTAACCCCCATTTTAAGCACTTTTCTCCCCCATTTATAGGGTGTTTTGCACACTTATTTAATACTTTAATTTTCTAAAAATTTGGACATAACCTTTTTTGTTTTTCTAAGTATTTTTTCACCTAATTTTCACAATATCCATATGCATAAGTATGTAAACAACCCACCCTCACTCGGTGGCCACAACTCATGAATTTAAACATGCATCTATCTTTATCAACATTTGAATCTAGTTGTCTCATCATACACATATAATACTCATTAAATAAAGACATCATACATATCATTTGAGTCTTAAACCCATACGTTGCAAAATGGCCCAAGGCCTATTGTCCACTAATTATCTAAGTTTAAATACAATAAATTGGGCTTATGCCCATACATTCAAAAACATGTCCCAAGGGCCAAATCTTCAACATAATCCATTTCTTCCCATCCTTCAAGACTTAAACAAGTCTCAAGTGCTCGGGGCCTCATCTGAAAAATGATATCCCACTGATTGGGTTAGCTCAACAACTGGTATAACGTAATACTAAGACTAGTAACAAGTTTAAGGGCGTGGCATGCGCAAGTGTACATTCATATCTACATGTACAATTATAATCTACATATCATCCAATTTATCAATATAATGTACTGACAAGATTCATAACGCATTCATACAAACTCTATACCACATCCGTAAATTCATTTATGCGATGTTATGCAAATATGCGTGATGCACCCATGCCACTCTATGCCACACCCATGTCTCATTTTCAGAACACTTCCGATGGAGCCTGAGTACCAATACCTGTTTACAGAACACATCTGTCACGCCCCGAATTCTCGCGAACCCGAGGTGCGAATGACAAAGCCGAAAGAAAATAAAATAAATGACCATCTAAACAAGATTTAACTAAATATGCATCATTTCTCATTAATACATATAAAAACATAAAATACATCCCTTAAATACATCGTTCACCTATCATTCGGGCTCAAGCCCTTACATCTCAAGATATGCCCCAAAGGCCAAAAATACTCCAAGGGCATTCTCCTATCAAGGGATCACTGAGTCTCAGGTAGCCGAGGCATCCTCATCTGAAATGTTGTCCCACGAATGGGTCAGGCTCAACTGCTTGGTACAATATAATGCTAATGCAAGAAACAAAATTAAGGGCGTGGCATGTGCAAGTGTACAATTATATCTATATGCACAATTATAACTTACATGCCATCTAATTTATCCATGCAATGCATTAACAAGATTCATCACACATTCATGAATTCATTAATACAATGCAATGAAAATATGCGTGACACACCCATGTAAACTCCATGTCACATCCATGACTCACTTTACGGACCTTCCCCGACGGCCTGAGTAAACCAGTATGTCTCACTTTACGGACCTTTCCTGACGGCCTGAGTATCCAGTATGTCTCACTTTACGGACCTTCCTCGATGGCCTGAGTATCCAAGTATGTCCAGTACCAAACGCTCAACTCACACCATGTCCAAAGAATCACACTATACCAATCTGCTCATGATTCTATCATGTAATAATACAATCTCAAATAAGCAATTTTACCAACACATAGAGCATGCTTTTAAACAATGTATTCCACTTAAAGCAATCACAACATCTGAATAACAAAACATCTTCCACATGAATGTATGCAATGCATGATCAACGAAAATACATACTCAAGCCATGTGCTCACAATCTTAACAACTCCCCAAAAATATAGATCACGTACAACCCAACACATAGAACAAATCATATCTCAATAGAGCAGCAAGAAGTACATAAGTAACGTAAACAATCAACTCAAGGTTTCATGGTTTTAAAGCAACATTCCTTATGTGATTTTCTGACATTAAACAATTAAATATATGATCCATTCAATCAACATGCAAATCATTCCTAAACTTAATTTTATTTCTTACTTAGCACAATATATCGTACCTGATGGTCGGTCTCAACTCGGGGAGATGCACTCGGTGTGTAGTGGAACTAGTAGTGGAATGCAGAAGATTAGATCACCTTCTCCTTGCCTTTCTGTGTCTCTAAAACCATAACATGTGACTCAGTCCATTTGTCACTTGAATTATGTTATTCATCAAATTTTATGTCTTTATTTTTTGAGTTTCTATTTTGCCAAATTAAACTCTATTGTTGAGTCCAGAACGTCGAAGAAAATAGGTTTAGGCTTTTACAGAATTTAATTTGGACGTTCGAGCTAAAAAAGGGCAAAACTGTCATTTTGTACTTTTACGGGCTTCTCATATCCCGAGACTTCTTTTCACAAATCGGACTCTACCCTTGAGTTCAGAACATTTGAAATAATAAAAATCCATTATTCGTTTATTTTAATCGGGATTCGTTTGACTGTGTTTTGACTCAAGGCATTTTGGTAATTTTCAAAGGTTCTACAGTCTTTTATTTTTTGGGACCTCGTCTCGCATCACGGACCTCACCGTTGATCTTAGGAGGTCCAAGATAGTCATAAAACATGTATGGCTTGTCTCATTTGAGCATCGGGCCATTTCGAGGCATTTAATTTAATTTAATTAATTTTAATTAATTAATCATTGTAGTACATAATATATATATTTTAAGGGGAATGGTTACCACAGGTTGGTAACAGTCCCATTGGTAACGCGCCCTGCCCTCACGCGCCTGGTCCTTGGTTCGACTCCTAGTAGCCGCGCCCCCCCTTTTTTTTTCCTTCCTTTTCTTTTGATTTCTTTTACTGTTGGCCCAAAACCTTTTTAATTAAACCGGCCCAAAACCTTTCTAAAATAAAACAGACCCAATCTTTTAAAACAAGACAGGCCCAAACAAGTTTAAATAATTCAAGCCCGATCCCATAATCAAAACAAGCCCAAATCAGTGACCCAACACTTTCCAAATTAAAACCAACCTAGCCCAATAGTTAAATTCAAAATAGGCCCAAGGTTTAAAAGAGGAGAGGCCTAACCCAGAAGCCCAGGTCGCCCCCATCTCTCGTCCCCGATTTTTCCGGCCAACACTGCCGGTCTTCTTCTCCGGCCAAGTCGCCGGAGACCGCAGGCCACCCCCCCATTTTCTTGGGTTTTTGACTTCGGATTTTCGCGATTTTTACACCTAATCGATCCTAGGACATTGGGGAAATAATTGGGGACTGTTTTAGACCCTCAAACCCACCATCTCCGAGACATCCATTTCATTACTTCCGGCCACCACCCCAGATTCCGGCCAACTGGTTTTTCCATTTCTTACGCTCATTCCTCCACTGTTTTAACCCGTTTTCTTTTCTAAAAATGTCCTACATCTATGAGAGTTAGATCTAGGCCATTTAGATTAGGTTTCATGCATGAAATATCAATGAACCCGAAAATTTTCCTAACCTATAACTCCATCTTTCTCGACCATCTCTCAGCCATTTTGGTTGATTTCTTTTGCAGAATGATCCGTATTTCATACACTATAAGGCCCTAGAATTAAATCAGATCAACATGCAAAAAAAAAATGAAAAATCAGAACCGAGACACTTACCAACTTTCTGGGTTTCTTTCTCTAGCCGTGTGTCCTCCTTCTCCCAATGCGCACTGCCTTCGAACTCAGTCTCTCCCTTTCTTTCTGATTTTCTATCCCACCCAATCAACACACTCTCATATTCACTGCCCTATCTCTCTCTCTTTATATTTCTTTCTCTCTCTCTCTCTCTACTTTCTCTCCCTCTCTCTACAACAAACCTGCACCTACACTCAACACATCTGATATACACACATGTTTGTTCACCCTCTCATGCCACCACCTACACAGCCACTTTCTTGACTTAAATTTTCTGATTTTTTTTCCTGTCCTCCTTCCCCATCTCAGCTTTCCATTTAATGCCCATTGACATTTTGCTTCACATAAATATATATATATATATATATATATTATATTAACACACACACCCACTTGCACACCAAGCTATCACACACTCTATTTGGTATATATATATATATATATATATATACACACACACACACACACATACATACATAATACACCACACCATGCATGCATGCATGTTACATGCTACCCGTACACACACATATTATACATACACATGCATATATATTTATTCACACATACATATACACATGCACATTCACTAATAATAATAATAATAATAATAATAATAAAAATAATTAATTAAATCAAAGAACAGGAAAATTTATTTATTCCAAAAAAAAAAAAAAAAAATTTCCTGGTCTTTACAACATCCGTTGGATTCTGGGCACCAATGCAATGGCCAATTTTGGGTTTTTTGCCATAGGATCTACACCCTCATAATGCATAGCACCACGTGCTCAACCCACACCATGTTTTTTTTCAAGGAATCACATTATGCTAAAATGCCATGATCTCATCATGCACCTCAATGTGACAATTTATCAAACACATGGTGTCCCATTTCATGTTATGCATTTTATCCCACATAATTCATAACTTTAAAACTCCAAAACATCATTCACATAACATATGCCATAATTATATCTATCAACACATATTCAAGTCATAATCTCACAATTCTACTAATTCACAAAAAACATAAAATTTTTATAAAGTATCAAGGCACTAATTCATCACATGGTCCAAACCACAAGGTGTGTCAATATGCATATAGGCAAAAAATGTAACAATACAATCCTATCAATGGAATACACCTTAATTATAGCAACAATTTACCAAACAACACCAAAAACACATATATCCCTAAACTACCAACTCTAGGCTTTTCAAAGGAACTACTTCTAGGTGGTTTCTTAACCTCAAGTAAGCTCCCTAAACAGTCCAACAACATGAAAAAATATAAGAAAACTTAAACCTATTACTAGCTTAGCACTACATCATACCTAGATAAGTTTTTCTCAAATTGTGGAAGCCGTGTTTGCTATTTGGCCAAACTGTTTGGGAAGGATACAAGTCTCGATGAGATGAACAAATTCTCAGAAGGAACCTCAGTGAAAATCCCACCCAAAGAGTGTGTTTCGGAAGCTTGAAGCTTGAAGAACTAGGACTTTTTCTCCCTTTCTCTCTATGGACGCCCACTGCTCTGTATTTCAGAATGAATTCTGATTCTAAATTGTTCTAAGGGCTGTATTTATAGTGGAGGGCCAAAGGGGGCAAGGGAAAAATGACCCTTTTGCCCTTAATGAGCCCGGGGGCCTCGTTACTCTACAATCCGTCCCGAAACACCTCAATTTGACATTTTGTTTTAATCAATGTTCATAAAATTATTTAAAATAAAATTTTTTTAAAAATAAATTTTCTCCCGCGGCCGGGTTTGGCCGGGTCCACCGGGTTACCTGGAAGCCCTTTTGGTCCAATTTCAGAAACTATTTTCCGTTTTGGCTCAAATTCATACAACATGTACATTTTGATATTCTAAGCATATTTCTCTTCTACGACACACTACAAATATGCTTCTAAACATGACTTACGGTGAAATAATGCATGAAAATGCTTTACCGACAAACCGTGCATGAAAAAATGTCCTACCGGCAAACCGTGCAATAATAATGCCCTACCAACAAAAATGAAAAATTTTCTCTCATTTTTCAGATCTCTACATCATTCCTCCCTTAAATAAATTTCGTCCCGAAATTTAGAGATATATCTCTTCTACTAAATTTAGAAAGATCAATACAAAATGCGTTGTAACATAGAGACGTGCAGCCTTACCTATGGATCCTTCACCCTTCCCTTTACCAGGTGATGTGGAATGCATTACCCTCTCCCCCCAAAGGAACCTCAGTCCACTTGGGCGGGCGTGCAGCAGCGTGTAGACATCTCCACACTTACTGTTAGGGTCTGGTTCTGATCCTATTTGTAACTGCCCATTCCACATGGCACGACGCGTAATGAAATCCTCACACATGTTGGCTTATCAATGCCAATTTTTCAAATCCACCCAAGTATCGTAACCCATCTCAATAATGCAACATAATAACAAAATAAAGGAAAAATCCTTAATGTTCACAAGGACACCTCAAAGTCTCTCACACACTTGCTGACCATCTAACAAATCTCGAATCAAGCCATGAAATCATCTAGTGATTTATCACAATGGCGTCATCCATATATCACTCGTACCACAATGCAATTCAATAACCCGGCTCCCAGCATTATTATTATAAAACTTAAAGCAGTGCACCAAGGTTCAAAGGACAAAACACTAGTTAAACACCAGTTTAAAGTATGAACATACATCAATCCTTACTCACACGTATTTAAACACACGTATATATAAACATGTTTAAACATTCTCTTATGTATGCGTTAATAGTAGTCAATCTATATACACAATCATAGTCAAAGGATATCCCGCTATACCGGTTTAATTGTTGATGGTGTTCGATTTCACACGAGAGAACGTGAGGTTAGTTGGCGAACACAATATAGCGGGGTCCTTGTTCAGGGAGATGGTGACGCATGACAAACTGTAGAGTACTATGGTGTTTTGCAAGACATCATACAGTTACATTATTGCTACGATCATTCTGTGTATATTTTTAAATATGATTGGTGGGATGTAAGTAATAAGAAGACTGGAATGCAGATCGATAAACACTTCATAAGTGTTAATACATCACGTACGACATTTAAAGATGATCCGTATGTTTTGGTATCTCAAGCAAAACAAGTTTTCTATTTGAAGGACACAAAAATAAGAGGTGATTGGCATGTTGTCCAAAAAATAAAAACTTGAAATGTTTATGATGTCCTAGAAGTTAGGCGAGGGAGATGAAGAGTTGGAGAGGATTGAAGGAGGCACTAAAAGAAGAGTCTCAAACTGCCCACGATGGTGTTTTCTAGCATGATCAGGAAGATGTTATTTTGTATCGGTTGAATAGAACTGGTGTAAAACTAGATCATGTCGTAGCTTCCGACGTCACTAATACCACACAATTAGATCTGAGGGATGCAACGTTCGTTAATGATGATGATGACGAGGAAAGTGATTTTGATGATTACACATTGTTAGAGTATTGTACCGAGAATGAAGAAAATTGAAGTTCAGATGATGATACTGACTCAAATGAATAATTGTAATAGGTGTTACATGTGTTAGTATCAATTCTAATGGATTTCGGCTTTTATAATGTAATGGATATTCAATTTTATGATGTAATGGGTATTTATTTTTACTTCGATAAGGGTTTTAATTTTTATGATTAAATAGAAAAGATTTTATTTTCAAACTTTCTTTGTAGATATGGTTGGACCAGGTTACATAGACGTGCAGTTATGCAGGACCCATCGACCCCTTCCCTCTCATCTACAAGGTCGACCGATCCTGCCATAGATGGCATGCATAGTTTCTATTTTTATTAATGATTATATAAATATGGTACTAATTGTTTCTATTTTATTTCTTCTAAAGTTTCGGCCACCGCTTCTAGACAAGGGCTTGGTAGGTCGAAGCATCACAGCTTGCAGGTTCAGATGGAGGCAGCGGGGGGCGCGCGCCTTTAAATTGAGATACCTCCAGGCTTGTTGAAGCCCGTTGCTGGGTGGGCACAGCAGTTCATCACGGAGGTCAGCATCATTTGCCGGCTACGTGCCCTACTCCATATTAGTGATTGGAGTCGGGTCACTAACGAGGAGAGACGGGATATTCATGCGCATATCCAAGTATGTCTTTTATTATTGTGTTCAACTAAATTTTAACATATCTAATGCTGTAATGTTTTGACAATGACATGCTTTATAGGAGAAGTTTGACATCGATCTCCACCTGCCTCATGTCGCGAAGGCAGTGGATTGTTACTTGGGAACCTGTTTCAGGGACTACCGACACAAGCTCCACATGCACTACGAGGCGGAGGTGGAAGCTGGTAGAGAGCCTCGCGACAGACCTTACAGGGGGCTGACACAATTTCCTAGGGTTGAGGAAAACCCATCTAGGTATGATATTTTGCTAAGTAAGGAATATGATTAAGTTTAGGAAGTTTTGATGTCCGACCACCTGGGTCCTCTTCTACTCCTTATGGGATTTCCATATCTACCCTCGAAATTCAGTTTTCATCACCAAAAGGTCTCGAAAAATAGAGTTGCAGCCAACTCTGGCGAGCTGCCCAGATTTTTCGACGAACTGAATTTTCACTTTTTCATGGCCTTTTAGCCATTGTTTTGAGCCCAAATTTCACCTAAAAGTTGCTGCACTTATGGGAAACAATTCTCAATTCATAAAACAAGCTAAATCGATCAAAAACTCAATGACCCGAAATTTTTCTTTATACTTTAAATTAGTTTTTCTCACTCGTTTCTTTACCAAATGAGCTGCGGTTTCTTCCTAAATTTACCATTTTTCATACTCTTTAAAATCATGTAATTATTTCTAAGTTTTAATTAATTCTACAAAAAACTCAGCAAATTCAAAACTTGAAATATACAGTAAATTTTCACATTTTTCTTTCTATTTCTCCTTCCTTCTTCTTCTGTTTCTATTCTGAATATCCAGAGACCTCTCAGCTTCTCCCACTTGGTCCTTTATTTTCTGATTTTCTATCTAATCACACACGCACACAAGTATCTATATATTATCACAAACCACCTCAATTTTCTCTCTTTCTCTTTCTTTCGGTTTCTCCACCTTTCTAGCCCTCTTTGTTGACTTAATTTTCTGATCTTTTTGCTTTCTCTTTTTCTGTTTTCTTTCCTTTCCCACTTGCACAAATATCTTATATATATATATATATATATATATATATATATATAAAACACAATAAAGACTTATAACACACACAAGCACACACCTTGCATGCATGTTGCTTGCATGTGTACAGCCCCCTTCTTTCCTCTTCTTTCTTTTTTTTTTCTTTTACATTTTAATACGTGTATATATATATATATAGTACACCATACTATATCTATACACATATATAAATACATATTTTATACACATTTTATACATATATATACATGTATATACTCGTTTCTAATCGCGTATACATACACTGATATCTCGGGGCCTAGGCATACATGTGTACATACACTTGTATGGGAATGCGTATATGCACGCATTACGAGACTGGGTTCTGGGTCGCTCGGGCGTTGCCTGACACTGATTGTACACTTGACACTATTCACATTCCAAAATCGTTCAGTCCACTTGATATCATGATATAGAGCCTTAACAGCTCGGGTCACAACTGGTTATTACAAATAGTGCTCTATTAGCAAAAAAATGAAAAATTTATTCTCAGTTTTTAGGTCTCTACATCCTTCCCCCTTAAAGAAATTTTGTCCCAAAATTTAAAAATGTATATCCCCTACATCCTTCAAGACTTCATTAAGTCTTCAAGTACCGAGAACCCAATTTGAATATGATATCCCACGAGGGGTCAGCTCAATTGTTGGTATGACATAATGCTAATGCAATGAACAAAATTAAGGCGTGGCATGTGCAAGTGTACATTTAAATCTACATGTCTTCCAATTCATCAATACAATGCAATGTAAATATGCGTGACACACCCATGCAACTCTATGCCACACCCATGTCTTATTTACGGATCACTCTCGATGGATCCTCAGTACCAATGTCTCGTTCAAGGATCACTCCCATTGGATACTGGGCACCAATGCAATGGCCAATTTTGGTTTTTTCACCACAGGATCTACACATATTTATATGTATGATTGTTGCAAAATAGTAGGTGAAAAAATGCTTAGAAAACAAAGGTGGTTATGTCAAAATTTTGAAAAAATCAAAAAATTGGTTAAGTGTGTAAAACACCTTTTAATTAGGTGAGAAAAGTGCTCAAAATGGAGGTTTAGAAATCTTGGAGAAATGGACTAAAAATAGATGAAAAGTGGCTTGAAAAACTTGAAAAAAAATTCAAAAATAGGAAAAATAGGTTACAACCATGAACAGTAAAATTGTGGAAAATCAGATTTTGCTCTCTGTCTCTATAGTGCCCAACCCCCAGCCACCCACTAGCCTGCCTCACGCATCCCTGCACGCGCGCACATGCGCGTCCTGCACACCCATGGCCATGCGTGGCTTACCTGCTGCCCAACCATGTCTTGGCCAGCTTGACACTCCCTGACACTTGTTCTTTGGCCACCTTTTGAACCATGTTTGGGCACCCTTTTGGACTATGTTTGGGCACCATATTAGGCCATGTTTGGTAACCTTTTTGGGCCATTTTTGGTAACCTTTTTGGGCCATGTTTGGCCATTTACATGGGCCATGTTTGGCCCCCTTCCTTAGACAATTTTTAGTGGACTTCTTAACTCATTCTTGGGCCTTATGCCTTAGAGACGTTTGAGGACCAGTTGGACCATTATTCAAGGGCATGTTTAGAGACATTGGGTGGGCTATTTTGGAAGCCATTTTTGAACATGACTTAAACTATTTTAAATGTTAATTGGGAGAGATGCTTGAACACTATTAGAAGATCATTTAGGTTGAGTTAAATGGCAACTCTTCATTTAAAATTTTGAAAAAACATGGGGGAAAGAATGCATAATTAATTAAATTCACCTGAATGACCTTTCATTTACCTTTCTTATGTCATTTCACTCACTCCCTGAGTTTGTGGAAATTCGGGGCGTGACACAACAGGTGACCCACTGTGGTGGATCACGATATTTTGTTCGGTATAGGCATGAGATGGTAAGTTAATATATGTATCAAGTTCTTATTGTATAATCTTTTTATGAAATTAATCTTCACAAGCTAATGTTTATTTGCTACAGCGAGACCAGAAGACCGGTGCACCACCCAGCCCCTATTGAGTTGTGGCACAAGACGCACTACAATCCTCAGAAGGGTTGGACTGGGCCTGAAGCTTAGCGGCTTTATGTAAGTTATTTATGTATATATACCAGTATTACTAATTTAATATTAATCTCAAGTTATAAAAGTAGTAACATATATTTATGTGCTTTTATAGGAGGAGATGGTCCAACTGCGTGCTGAGCTTGACTCTGAGGGTGAGCATCCTGCCGACCGATGACCAGATACGGGAGACTGTTTTGGGCAAGAGGCACGGATATGTGTGTGGCTTAGGGAGTGGGATAGAGCCGACGACATCGTCCTCTACCATCGAGAGTGACACTAGGTTTCATGCGTGCGTCGCTAATAGTGCCTTTTCTTGTAGTGAATTAAGAGAAGGTTGGAGAAAGCCAAAAGAAGATGGGTCGAAGAACTCCCCGGAGTACTTTGGGCCTACCGAACTACCAGAAGGACCCCAACTACAGAAACACCAGTCTCACTTGTCTATGGCACCGAGGCAGTCATTTTTGTTGAAATTGGCATGCCGACCCTTAAGACAGACTGCTTTGACTAAGGGACCAATGACCAACAACTCGGGAAGAATCTGGACCTACTTAAGGAAAAACATGAGCAAGCTAGGATTAGGACCAAAGCCTACCAGCAGAGAATGGCTAAATGTTTCAACCAAGGGTTAAAACCTATCAACTTCCAGATCTAAGATCTCGTCTTGAGAAGGGTGTTTCCAAACACTAAAGATCCCACCATGCAAAAACTTTCCCTAATTGGGAAGGGCTTTACAAGATAACCATGATCATTCAGACCTACGACTTATTGGTTAGAAGATTTGAGTGGGAAGCTTATACCTAGACCTTGGAATATCGAACATTTACGTAGGTATTATCAATAAAAAAAACTACTTTTGATTGACCTCGGAGTTTGTATTCAATGCACAGACCCTTAAAAGCCTTGTATCTATTACAAGTGCTATAGGTCTGGTCCATTTCAATCAATGCATAGACCCTTAAAGGCCTTGTATTCATTACAAATGGTACAGGTTTGCTTCATTTTACTCAATAAGCAGATCATTAAAAGCCTTGTATTCATTACAAGTGCTACATGTCTGGTCCATTTTACTCAATGCATAGACCCTTGAAAGCCTTGTATCCATTACAAATGCTACAGATCTGATCCATTTCAATCAATGCACAGACCCTTAAAAGCCTTGTATCCATTACAAATGCTACAGATCTGATCCATTTCAATCAATGCACAGACCCTTAAAAGCCTTGTATTCATTACAAGTGCTACAGGTTCATTACAAGTGCTTACAGGTCTGGTCCATTTCAATCAATGCACAGATCCTTAAAAGCCTTGTATTCATTACAAGTGCTACAGGTCTGGTCCATTTTACTCAATACATAGACCCTTAAAAGCCTTGTATCTATTACAAATACTACATGTCTGGTCTATTTCAATCAATGCACAGACCCTTAAAAGCCTTGTATTCATTACAAATGCTACAGGTCTGGTCCATTTTACTCAATGCACAGACCTTTAAAAGCCTTGTATCCATTACAAGTGCTATAGGTCTGGTCCATTTTACTCAATGCACAGATCCTCAAAAGCTTTGTATTCATTACAAGTGCTACAGGTCTGGTCCATTTTACTCAGTGCACAGACCCTTAAAAGCTTTGTATCCATTATAAGCGCTAAAGGTCTGGTCCATTTCAAACGATGTACAGATCTCTAAAAAGTCTTAGGTTTGGTCCATTTTATCAAATAGATCTCCCAAGACCTTCCATTCATTATGAGTGTCATATATTTGATTCGATTTTCTCACTCTACAAATCTCTGGAAAAAGCTTGTTTTAATTACAAGTATTGAAGATCTCTGGATAAAGCTTGTTTTAATTACAAGTATTGAAGATCTCTGAATGAAGCTTATTTTATTACAAGTATTGTAGATCTCTGGATAAAACTTGTTTTAATTACAAGTATTGAAGATCTCTTGATAAAGCTTGTTTTAATTACAAGTATTGAGGATCTCTAGACAAAGCTTGTTTTAATTACAAGTGTTGAAGATCTTCGGAAAGGGCTTATTTACAAGTATTAAAGGTTGTTATATTATGACTTATCAATATACAGACACTTGAGAACCCTTATTTTTTCACAAGTATGGCTACTCTAAGTATCCTGTTATTTCGACTTCTGAAATATCTTATGAGTACTTTGGAATTTCTAATGGCCTTGGATATTGAAGAGATTATCTTAAAAATCAAGTCATACTACAAAAATATCAAGCAAGACATGAGTTCGGGAAGAAACCAAATTTTATATATTGGCCCAAAATATGGGAAAGTTACAAGATAAAAACAAAAGAAAATACAATGGCATCCCTAGTCTACTTCGTTGTTGGTTTAGCAGTCTCTGAACTAGCGACCTGAGGGAGTTCTGGGTCCGGCTCTTCTTCATCATCAACATCTTGTGCATCAATCTCAACTTTGAAGACTTCAATATCATCTACCCCAGTCAGATCCAAGTCAGGATACTTCTTACGAAGCTTTGCCCTGAAGCTTCGGCACCCATGCTCGATCAACTCTCCACCTAGATCCTAAACTTCAGCCTTTAGATCCACTTCAGTTTGGGCTCTGATGACTTTAGCGGTGTCCTGAACCTTTTCGATGGAGGCAGCCTGGAAGTTTATAAACCTTTTTTTTGAGGTCTTCCAATTCAAGAGCAATAGTGTCCCTCTCAGATTCTAGAATCGAATAAGAGTTGGCGGCTTCCTTCAATCTTTCCTCGGCCACTGCTACAGAGGACTGAGTTATCCCTAACTGGAGTCTAGCTTCATTGAGCTCAGATTGGAGGGCGTCAATTTGCTCCAGATCCTCAAAAGAGTCCATGATGGCTGCTAAGCCATGCACAGCCTGAAAAACAACAAGTAGCACAAAGAGGTCAAAATATGTTACAGAGCTAAAAAAAAAGAGAGAAAAAAACTATTATGCAGAACTCACCCGCATGTGGAATGCTATCATATCTTTGGCAATCTTCGGCGCCCTCAGACCTTTGAACTTACTTGGGCCCGTTGCCCAAGAATCCTCATAAGCTTTCTTTATGACCAAAGGGTAGGAATCATAAGGTTTTGGGGAAACGACAATAGACTTACCCTTACCCATTTTCTTCTTTTGAACTGCAGGCATTGGGGGTAGGAGGGCCTCTTGAACAGGGGAAATCCCCAAATTCTCTGAGATGGTCCTCTTAGGGGAATTGGAATATTAGCCTCATTCTCTTCACTTGGAGAGGAGGCTCGGCATGGGAAGAGCTTTCTTCAACTTTCTTTTTCTTCTTCCCTAGGGCCCATCAGGACACCGGGGATTTCTTCAAGCTCTTGGACTGGATCCCACTACTAAGCCAGCCTCCATCAAATTGCTAGGCCAGAGAATGGCATGGTGAGAACGGTTGCTGGTCTAAAGGAGTCTCTTGTACTTTTGTTGAAGATCGACTATAAAAATCTATCTCTTCCAAGCTCTCTTATCTGCGTTGAAGCACGGGATTAGGCTAAAAAAAGAGAAGCAATACACAATCAGAAAGCCCAAAACAAAAATACAAAATACAATGGGGATCTCACCTTTAGTCCCAATCTTTCATGGGAAAGTTGAAACTTGGCTCTCGAAGTCCTCAAACTCCCATCCTTAATTTACAAAAAAGTACCACTTCTTCTAGGTCTTGTTGGAATTGGGCATAGAGGAGAGAGGTATGAACCCTTTGTCGAATGACATATAAAACATGCCCTCCAACTTTAGGAATTTCATGTCCATGTTGTTTCTTATCAGTGGGAGGTCCACCTCAACATTGTTCAAGTGTCCTAAAACTATAAACCCTAGTAAATGCCTCTAGCTGTTTATATTCAGATCAGCGGGGCAGACATTGAACCAACTGAAAACTTCACTAATCAAAGGGTGAAAGGGAAACCTAATCCCTATTTCAAACCACTCAAGGTAGACATATCTCACCTTGTTCGGTATCAAAGGGACGATCCATGGGCCCTTCGCACCCTACAAGATACATTGGCAAGAAAGTCAAAAGCAACCCTTGAAGCATCTATCATGCTCTGAGTCGTGGTGTTTTCTCCCTCTTCCCTTTTACAAGGTCTGCTCGAGGTTTCTCCTACGATATTTCTAGGCTCGGCAAAAGCCTCCACTATCATAATTTTAAAACTAGGGTTCGGGTTAGCTGATAATCCTATTTTCTAAATTCCTCAATGGGCTAGAATCTGTAAGGTTCACATCCGTTTGGTCATACATTTTCAGAGATTTTTCTGTTTCATAGCCAGTGCTTGATTGAGCATCAGAGGTCGACATGGTCTAAGTAGAAAATAAAGAAGATTAGAAGACAATGCAAGGAAATCAGAAATATGTGTGAACCAAACCTGATCCACAGATTTGGTCGGAGTTGATCTTCTTACGCCTTTTTCTCCAAGCAGTACGATGAAACTTTCAAGAAATAGAAAACGATCAAGGAGGGGCGTTAGTGTACCCCCTCACCTTTTATAGGGGTCTAACAGTTTTCATAAAGAAGGCCTTCAATCTCGAACCTGTCGCGGCGGTTAGGGAAATAATGGCCGTCGTAATTTCAATCGACGGCTAACGCAATGAATGTCTCATCAACTGGCTATTGTGGAAAACAGAGCGACGCATTTATAACTATCACACGTGACTCTTTAGAAACCCTAACCTCAGCTCCGCAAGGGTCCCACTGAACTAAGGCTCGGGGGAGGAGTAGCTGATATACTATAAAGTAACGAGTATATTCAAAGCGTGACACATGTACATGCATAGCTCTTTGGGGTATAGATCAAGAAAGATTCTATACCCCGAGTACCCTATAATCACCCATACGATAAACCCCGAGTACCCCGAGTACCCTATAATCACCCGTACGATCACAAGCAACCCCGAGTACCCTATAATCACCCGTACGATAAACCCCGACAGTACTTAAGTACGCGCCTACGTGAGTATAGAAACACATACACATATATACATATATATATAGATGTATAAGTATAAATACATCTATGTATATAGATTTTATTAATATATATACCCATAAGTATATATAGAGTAGTGTATGTGTATGAATATGTGTATGTATACATGTAAAAATTATGTAAAGTATAAATTATATAAGGTGTATATTATAATATGTATGTATATAGATATATAATATAATGCAATACATATATCTAATGCAATACAGAATGCATGCAAGTTAGCAAGAGTGTCGGCCAAGTGTGTGTATGATATATATTATATAATATATACATACCATATATCCTAAGTAAATCAAAGTAAAGAAAGAAAGCAACAAAAGAAATCAAATAGAAAGGAAAGTCAAGGAAGGCTGCAAATAAGGGAGGAAGAGAGAGAAATAGTGTGCGGCAAATTTGGCTATATATATATATATATATCTATGTGCACGAGGTTTAGGGAGAAATCGAAAAAATCAAAAAGAAAACAAGAAGTTGAGAGCTTGAGAAAGTTTCTGAACCATCAGAAGTAGAAACAAGAAAAAGGAGTGAGAGAAGGGGTTATTGCGAACCAAAAACTTAAACAATTAAGTAAACTTGAATTCTGGCTTTTTCAATTTTAAGCATGAAAGCTTGTCTAAGCTTAATGGTTTTGAGGAGCATGAAAAATGGTAAATTTAGGAAGAAATCGCAGCCCATTTGATGAAGAAATGAGTGAGAAAAATCAAATTAAAAGTTAAAGGATAATTCTTAGTCATTGGATTGTAGATCGTTTTAGCTTATTTTATGAATGGGAAATTATTGCCCATAGGTGCAACAACTTGTAGGAAAACTTTGGGCTCAAAAAAATGGCCAAAAAGCCACGAAATAGAAAAAATTTAGTTCGCCGAAAAACTGGGCAGCTCGCGCGGAGTTGGCTGCAACTCTATTTTTCGAGGCCTTCCGGTGACAGAAATCTAATTCTAATGGTAGATATGAAATGCCCATGAGGAGTAGAAGAGGAACCTGTTGATTGGGTGTTGAAACGTCGCTATAAAAAGGCCATCGTTGCTGGGGAATGTAACCAGCGCATGGCCAGAGAAGTGCGCTGTGCGCTGCTTCAAGCATGGACTTGGGCCACGGGTTTGGGTCGGGTCGACCCCCCCAACCCAATTATGGTTAGATCCTAAATGGTGTTGTTTTTATCAAGTTTTAAAAATCTGATTTGGGGCTATTTGGATATAGGGATAACAAATTAAAATTGAATTAGAATAGGAATAGGGATAAGCCTATCCAAGGTTTGGGCTTATCCGTTGTTTGGCTATTTCAAATTAGAATAAGACTTTTTGAAAATTAAAATTTGACCAGAATTTTTGATAATTACAATTTGACCCAAAGTAATAAAATAATATTTAATATAAATAATTATAAAAAGAAAAATTACCAAAATGCCCCTAAGTCAAAAAAGAGTCAAATGGACTCCGATTGAAGCAAACAAATAGTGAATTTTTGTTATTTTGAGTATTTAGGACTCAACGATGGAGTCCAATTTACAAAAATAGGTCTCGATATGTAAGAACACGTAAAAGTGAAAAATGATCGTTTAACCCTTTTATTACAGATGTCCGAATTCAAATCCCTGAAAGCCTAAACTGACTTTGTTCGACGTTCCGAATTCAATGTCATAGTCTATTTAAGTAAAAGAGATACCAATAGTAAAGAGACATAAAATTTGATGAATAACATAATTTATATAACTATAGACTGAGATGCATTTTATGAATCATAGGAATGCCAAGAGGAAAGGAGAAGGCGGTTTAACCTTTTAGACAGATATAGAAAGAGGTAAGTAAAATTTGATCTCTGCATGTGATACTTCTAGCCATGTCAACAGTTTTTCATGTACTATCTATTGTATTCCATACATGCTAGAAAGTTTATTGAGTCCACATTTGATATTGTTCTATCTTGTGAAAAGTATTTATTGATTGCCATATATCTCGATCATGATTTTATACACTTGTGCATAGATTCTTTTGTACACTTGTACCTAGGGCCAAGTGGGGCCAACTAGTTATGTTCGCGGACAGCCTCGTAACCATAGCCTTTGAAAAGCTATAGTTATATTATGTAGCCAAGAACCAGTTATGATTCCACTATACTCTCCATGGAAAGTAACATGATCCTGATATATTATTAGTGTCGAATTTGTGCTCAATCACAAACTCTATCTGATGTTTAGTACGACCTTCGGGTCGGGGTTCCAAAAAGGGGAACGTTATCTGCACGTTGTCATGCAAGGCATGGCGCACATCTACACGTGGTCATGTGAAGCATGGCACACAATAGGTTACAGAAACAGTGCATGGGGTATGCCGGACCCCAGAGTTAGAGTGCATCCACTTTTGTTGATATCACTATCATTATTGATTATCATAACTTGATCATGTTATACCATTATAAATGATCAGGAGGTTTCACAGCTTTTATTGAGTGCACATGATTATGCTTGAGACAACTCATGACTGTAGCAGTATGATTATGTTATCACACAGATTTTTCATTGAGTTATCATTTAAGCTTCCTTCCATTTGATATTCATTGATGAGTTTCATATTTTTTGATTTGCTATCATGTTTGCATTATCCTAGTTCTTTATGGATTATGCCCTTCTATATTGACTTGTACACATGGTAGAGCACAAGAATACTTACTGAGTTTTCATAGCTCATACAAATACTACATTCATTTTCAGGCACAAATATCGAGAGTAGACGATAGAGCCTGCTAGCATAGAGATGGACATTTCTTTTTGAAGTTACAAATGTAATATGTAGTATAGTCTTGTAGTTCTCCCATGTCATCCACGTCTTGGGGATGTACAGTAGTTAAGAAATTTTACAGTCTGTATTTTGAGAACCAGATATATATTACATGCAGCTTTTATATTAAAGTCTTTCGTTGTTTATATTATGACAGTTGTTGTATGTTAGTAGCACTGATTGTGTAGCAAGTTTCAGATGAGACCCGGTTCGGTAAAAGGGTCGGATCGGGGTTTGTGATTCGAGACCCGCAGAGGGTGTGTTTCGGGTCGTGACAATAATCATGCATAAGCACTACGAGTTCGTGAGGCCCTTCGGGACTTACATACGAGTAAAATGTCCGGTAGAAGATTTATCTCCCTAGATATGAGATATCTCCACGGGAAGCAAAATTAGAGTCTGGTTTGAAACAAATTCTTCTGTTAAAAAGTGAAAAGATGTTACGTTTAAAAATGGTAGAAAGTTTATCCCCCATTTTTTTAAACGTAATTATATGTTTTAATTTCATGAACAAAAGATTCATGAAGGTTTTTGAACCCCCATTTACATGAGAAAGGATTTTTGAAGAAATGGCCCGGTTTTAAAATAACAAAGGGTCATGCCTTCTTATTTACGAGAAAAGTAATTTTTATTCATTGTGTTAAGAAGTAAATGATTTAAACTCTTTTGGTCATAATTGGTAACCTTATACATGTTTATAAGTTTTCTATTGCGTATTGCATGCCTCACTTGAATGCTTTAAATGTTTCGTGTTACGTGTTTTGAAGATTCTTATACTCTATATACGTGAAATATCTATTTTACTTGAATGCTTTCAATGCTTCATGTTACGTGTTTTGAAGATCCTTATACTCTATATACAGGAAATGTCTATTGTACTCGGACGCTTTTAAATGCTTCGTGTTACGTGTTTTTGAAGTTTTCTATATCCTGTATTTGAAGAAGTATATGCCTAGCCTGAATGCCTTGAATGCTTCATGCTATCTATTTTTAAGTATTATATCTTCCGTATCTGAAGTATACGAGCAATTGGTAGTGAATGTTTATGAACACTCTTATAACTAACCCACTACTAGTTGAAAACCCATGACAAGGTACTGAAATTACTCACGAGCTTAGTGAAACTCACATGGATTATCCATCATATGTACAGGTGTTTTGAAGGTAGGGTATGAGACCTGCATATACAGTGAAGTACAAGTTCGGAAGTTCATAAGTGTGTGAGGTATGGGACTCACGGGTACAGTAGTTGAAGTTCATATATAAATGTGGGGTATGGACCTACAGTGAATGTATTACAACGATGAATGTGATGTATATTTCAAAAAAAAAAATTTCTAGGCAATTCTAGATACTGTAAAGATCATAGTAACATGTGTATTTGCTTCTGCTGCAATGATTGAATGTAATGTAATGTGTGAAATGAACAGATTTGTTTATTTGAAGGAACCCCACGATCAGGGTCCCCTAATCTGCTTAGGTGGGTTTTGGATCGTGACACCTATGGTGGTGCGTGAGCATTAAAACTCATCTTGAAAAGAGGTGGCGCTGTACCGATGACCAATTTCGATGTTTATTTTAGAGCACTAAAGGGTGTGTTTAAGAAGAGAAATTGTGGCTTGTGGTGCGTGAGGTAAAAGAACATAAAAGGAATTGTGGCTCATAGCAAGCCAATGAAAGGTGTTTTAGATTTTAAAAGAGATGATGTGGTGAAGTTTGGCGGTGGAACTTGGAGGTTGCGGGGTGTTTTGGGTAAGAAAATTCTAGTAATATATATAATGTAAGTTTGTTATTTTTTTATTTTTAATGTTTGTTGAGGGTAAAATTATTTTTTAAAAAAAATTAAGATGATGCCAGCTATTTCTGTTAAGTCAACTAACTGTTAACTGATAGAAATGGTAAAATGTTATTGAAACATTAACTTTAAGGGAGGTTTATATAATTTTTTAAATTACAAGAATCCGTGTGTATTTTTTAATAAATATCAGAAGAGATCAGTGTAATTTACTCTTAATCTTATTACCTTATAATGTAAGTTTTAAAAAGACTATTGATGCAGCTAATTTGGGCTCGCCATGGAATAATCCGTCGTTGTGAACCTGAAAAGAGATGATTAATAAAAAACCACCGGGAAAGGTTCCGGTGATAACCTCTCCGATGGTTAAATTAGTATTCTTTTCTTGTTATCAAAAGTCTTGCTCTTTTTCTTATTCAATATTTCAGATGATCCTTTTTTCATACCTGCTTTCTTCTATGTATAGTGTTGAAGAGGCGGTTTAACTTGTCTGACAAGCGGTGGACATCGTTTTCATATAATTTATGGCTCCCTTTACACGTGTACGTGCAAGAATGGTTTCCCAAGCCTGTAGCTCCTTTTGACAGGACTAGGTCTCACCGCCTGTCAGGCTATAGCAGTATAATCATGAGACTTTCGTCACTCTTTTTGTCGATTTACTCAATTGTTCCGAGCTCGGTATACCGAGGTAAACCTCGGTACACCTTCCCCGTAGTATGTAAGAAAAACTAACTTTTCGGAACACATTCAAGTTGTCTGAATTAAGTAGAGTGTTTCTATGACGTATCAGTCACTCCCCCCCCCAAGCCTTAGTGCTAAAAACACATGTATTCAAGCTAAGGCTGTGGTTTTGGTAAGGTTACGTGTATATTGAAAACACGCGTGTATTAATTGATTTTTATATTTTGAAAAGACATAGCCGTCATGGTACAATTAATGCGCAGTTTTAGTGTTTTGAAAATCGACACCATTTATTATGTCAGCCGTTTTGATGTCGAGTTTCTCGAGAATTTTAAATATTCACTTTCCCGGTTCTCGAAAGGGGTAAACTGATACGTCTTTGAAGTGAAATGAGGGTTTATTTTTACTAAACCCATTTATATCTTTGAAGAATATTTTCACAGTATTTGGGAATTTCTGCAAGCATAATCTCCAAATTTCTGCAAGCGTTATTTCCAGTAAGTTTCAGGGCGACTTCCGGTGACTTCAAATCGAATTTGGAAATTTGTGACCGGTAATATTCTAATTTCTTCTTCTTCTTATTTCTTCGTAATCACTCTGTGTTGCGAATCGATTATGTCTAATCCCAACCTGAGTGAAGTAAGGGTTGAGTCAGAAATGAGGGGGGAAGAAGATCCATTGTCTTCATCTTCTACTTCATCTTTTTCTTCTTATGATTCCGCTCATGAATCTATCGAGGGGGAAGTTAAAAAACCTCAGAGGGAAGAGGGTGAGAGCCATGTAACTAAGGGGATGCTTTTTAACCTTAGGAGGCAATTTCAGTTTCCCAAGAACGTATCATGCAGAGTTCCCAAACCATCAGATCGTCCCTCCGATGTTAAAAGGGGGGAAATTTGTGTTTATTTAGAATGGTTTGAATTAGGCGTACGCCTTCCTTTACATCCTTTGCTTAGAGAGTTTTTTATTTATTTTAACATCTGTCCTGCCGATTTAAACGTCAATAGTTGGAGGCAGCTTTTAGGTTTTATCGTTTTAGGTCATTTGAATAAAGTTCCAGTAGATCTGGAGCTTGTTCGTAGTAAAATGGATATGAAGTTCCTCTCTACAGAGGGACTTTATTATACCTGTTTTGATCAGAGGTACCGACCTTTGACAGCGGTACCCTCTTCCAATAAAACATGGAAGAAATGGTATTTTTTCGTAGGGGGAGGTTGGGAGCGAGAAGACTATGAAGGCGACCTGAGTCTTTTTCCTCGGCAAACCGGCCCCATTGGTGAGTCTTGTTAGATCTCAGTTAAATCATAACGTGTTAATTTCTTGCTCTTCAAATTTACAATTTTACGTTGTTTTATGATCTTTCTACAGATAAACAGAGGTGGAGAAGGGCACCTTTCTCGCCTGAACTAGAAAGAAAGTTTGCACAACTTCTTCAACCCCCCTACCGACATCATTTACAGATTCTTTCACCGGCGAATCTGATGGCGGCTGGACTGACCAAGGATGATGCTGCTAAAGTAAAAAAGTCCATTTTGGCCGGTTACGTCCCATCCTCCAAGTCGAAGGTGGGAGGTTCAACCTCCTCAATGCCGGAGCCAGCTGAGATCCCGACGTCATCGGAAGTACCGAGGCCTGTTCAAAAGAAAAGGCGGGTAGTGTCGAGGGCTGCTCGGGAGGCTGCTGAGACATCGGCTCAAGAGGCTAGCAAGACAACTCAAACCGAACCTTCGCAGCCCGCTGAGATTCAACCCCCACAGGCCGAAGCCGCCCCCGCTATTCCTGTAACCACTTCGTCCCGCCCGCCCAATGCTCAAGGGGGGTCAAGCTCAGGACCACCTAATCCTGCCGCGGCACCCAATGGTTCAGAGGCTATAAAAGCGGCTCTAAAGATGGGACTGCCCTCTGGTTTTCACAAGAAAGATACAAGGCAGATTATGGGCGAACTGATGACGGGTTATGTGAGGGTAAAGCTTCCTTTCTTTTCCTCTCTCCTTTTTTTTTTTTTTTTTAAGTATTTTGTTTGGTCGGTAGGGTGTTGGAGCGATGGGATTGTTAATGGATCGTTTCGATGAAGCCCAGAAGGCAACGAAATTTCAGGAGGAACTGAAGAAAGTAAAGGCCGAATTGAGTACGGCCAAAACTGAAATGAAGGATACTAAGACGGAACTCACTTTGGCCAAATCGAATCTGACTCATGCAGAAGCCAAATTGATGGTTTCTGATGCTGAACTTGGGGCGGCTCAAGCCAGGGTCAAGTCTCTGGAGACTAAGTGCAAAGCTATTGAGTCGGAAAACATAGTCTTAACCCAGAAGCTAGGAACCATGCTTGATCAACGGGATGCGTTTCGTCAGAAGATGGAGGAACAGAAGAAAAAGGTTAAAGATACCGAGATGGCGGCGGCTACAAAACTTGAAGAAGTTAAGGTTGCTACCCAAGAAGCTACCAAGGCTGGAATGATGGATCTAGTGAACTCAATGGGAAGAGAGCTGGTAGATTCTGGTTACCTCCTTTGTAGGAAGAAAATTCAAAAATTGTACCCAAACTTGGACATTTCTCGTCTAGACGATGTCGAAGTTGAGTCGCTACCGAGCTCTCCCAATCCTCCCGATGTGGAAGGTTTTGTTGAAACGGTCCCTCCTATCTCCTCTATCCCTCCGAAGTCGAAGCCGAAGTAGATAATATTTTGTAAAAAATATTTCTGTATTTCTTTGATTTATATATATGAAATTTTGTTGTTTAGCCGGATTATTATTATTTTTATTCGTAGTTTTGCTATAACTTAAAAAACAAATCATGAATCAAGATATAACAAACATGTCCTTATAAAAACAACAATTTAAACCTAACCTGATATCATCTGAAGTAGATCAGGTAAGAGTTTTGTGACTTTGAGATCAAGTCTGTAGACCAGCATCTTTTCTTGGAGCCATACCTACAGCATTTATGCTTGTAGGGGCCTTGATGATTTTGAGATCAGGTCTGTAGACCAGTCTCTTTTCTTGGAGCCATACCTACAGCACTTAGGCTTGCAGGGGCCTTGATGATTTTGAGATCAGGTCTGTAGACCAGTCTCTTTTCTTGGAGCCATACCTACAGCGCTTAGGCTTGTAGGGGCCTTGGTGAATTTCAAGACCAGGTCGGTAGACCTGTATCTTTTCTTGGAGCCATACCTACAGCATTTATGCTTGTAGGGGCCTTGATGATTTTGAGATCAGGTCTGTAGACCAGTCTCTTTTCTTGGAGCCATACCTACAGCACTTAGGCTTGCAGGGGCCTTGATGATTTTGAGATCAGGTCTGTAGACCAGTCTCTTTTCTTGGAGCCATACCTACAGCGCTTAGGCTTGTAGGGGCCTTGGTGAATTTCAAGACCAGGTCGGTAGACCTGTATCTTTTCTTGGAGCCATACCTATAGCGCTTAGGCTAGTAGGGGCCTTTGTTGCAGAACAAGTTGGTAGATTTTCCGTGTTGAGAAGAGATATCACCTGAAAGGTAGAAATAATTTTATTGATAATACTGTCTTAGGTGCTCGATGTTCCATGGTCTGGGAATCAGTTTTCCCTCCATATCTTCCAACCAGTAGGTTGTTGGCCTGTTAATCTTTATAATTCGGTAAGGTCCTTCCCAATTTGGGGACAACTTTCCCATTGTAGGTTCCTTGGTATTTGGGAAGATTCTTCGTAGAACCAGATCACCTAAGTCAAAGTTTTTACCTTTGACCTTTTTATTAAAGCTTTTGGCCATCCTTCGTTGAAATTCTTCCATTCGAATTGAAGCCTGTTCTCTTTTTCCTTCGAGTAAGTCGAGGTTCTCGATTAACTGAAGCGGATTTGTTTCCGGATTGAAGGCTTCTGTTCTCCATGTGGGCATACCGATTTCTACGGGAATGACCGCCTCAGAACCATATGTGAGTGAGAATGGTGTTTCCTAGGTAGCACTGCTCCTCGTTGTTCGGTAAGCCCAGAGTACTCCAGGAAGTTCTTCTGTCCATTTTCCTTTTGCTCGTTCCAGCCTCTTTTTGATACCACTTAATATAGTCCGGTTAGTCACCTCGGCCTGTCCGTTTGCCTGTGGATGTCCTGGCGAGGAAAAATGATGGCTGATATGGAGATCGTCACAGAATTTTCTAAATACTTTTCCTGAAAACTGGGTGCCATTGTCTGATATGATAGTTCGTGGCACTCCAAACCTGCAAACGATATTTCTCCATGTGAAATTTTTTACATCCACCTCGGTAATGTGAGTCAGTGGTTCTGCTTCCGCCCATTTGGAGAAGTAATCAATAGCGATCAACAAATACTTCCTATTTTGAGGAGCTTTGGGCAAAGGTCCAACAATATCCATCCCCCATTGGGCAAAAGGCCAGGGACTGACAATGGGTACAAGCTCTTGTTGTGGTAGATGTTGATAAGAAGCAAAACGCTGACATTTGTCACATTTCTTTACATACTCCCTGGCTTGAATCAGCATACCGGGCCAGTAATAACCATGGGTCAACGCCCGATGGGAGATGGTCCTGCCACCATTATGATTGCCGCATATCCCTTCATGAATCTCGGCTAGTACATACCCCGATTCTTCTGGAGATAGGCACCTCAGTAAAGGTTGGGTGTAGGACCTACGGTAGAGTTGCTCATTTAAAATCAGATACCGAGCTGCTCTGATCCGTAGTTTACGTGCTTGACTCCTATCTTCCGGGAGTTTTCCTTCTTTTAGGTATCTGAAAATAGGAGCTCTCCAGTCGTGACATTGTTCTAAGAGGTGAATTTTTTGAATTTTGTCAATACTGGGGTGATCTTGGGAAGAGATAATTAATTCTGAATCCCCTTTGGTACCGAGGTGAGAAGCCATATTTGCTAATGCATCTGCCCTTGTGTTCTGTTTTCTCTCTATTTTATGAATACGGAAAGTGGCAAATGATTTTTGTAGAAAACTCACCATTTCGGCATATTTGATCATTTTATCATCTTTCACAGCAAATTCACCCAGAACTTGGCCCACCACTAATTGAGAATCAGAAAAGGCTTCGAGGTTGTGAGCTTCATGTTCTCGGGCTAGTTGCATGCCAAGGATTAATGCCTCATATTCAGCCTCATTGTTTGAAGCCCTAAATCCCAAAGTAACTGCTTTCTCTGTAGAAATACCATCGGGAGATCGGAGGATAAGACCAACTCCGGACCCTTTATCAGTGGAAGAGCCATCCACATATAAATGCCACGTGGCCATGGTTGGGTTAGCGTCTAACTTCTGTTTTAGTGCTGGGGTGAATTCTGCAATAAAATCTGCCAAAGCTTGCGCTTTAATAGCAGTCCGAGGTGTATAGGTGATATCGAATTCTCCCAGCTCTATTGACCATTTCACGAGACGACCTGAAATTTCAGGTTTATGTAGTACGGCTTTTAAGGGGTATGAAGTTGGGACTATAATTGAATGAGACTGAAAATAAGGCCTGAGTTTTCTGGCCGATATGACGAGTGCGAAGGCTAGCTTTTCTATCTCGGGATATCTTTTTTCTGATCCAAGAAGTGCTTTACTCACGTAGAATATGGGTTTTTGAACCCCTTGGTCTTCTCAGAGTAATGCAGAGCTTACGGCATTTTCAGATACCGCGAGGTATAAAAGCAGCTTCTCTCATTTTATTGGCGTAGATAACAATTCTGGAGATGCCATATATTTTTTAAGCTCCAGAAAAGCTTTGTCGCATTCAGAGGTCCATTCCAAGGTCTTATTTCCCCGTAGAGCTTTGAAGAAGGGAAGACAGCGGTCTGTAGACCTTGATATGAAGCGATTCAGGGCCGCAATCCGGCCATTCAAAGTCTGTATCTCCTTCCTAGACCTCGGAGGCTCGAGTTCTGCCAAAGCTTTAATTTGGGATGGATCGGCTTCAATGCCTCGTTGTGAGACAAGAAAACCCAGAAACTTCTCACGGCTCACCCCAAAGATACATTTAGATGGATTCAACTTCATCTTATGTTTGTTCAGGATGTCGAAGGTCTTTTTTAAATGTTCAACATGATCCTTCTTATGCTGACTCTTGACCAGCATGTCATCGATATACACCTCCATCGTATCACCGATCAGAGAGGCAAACATTTTGTTGACCAAACGTTGATAGGTAGCAATACAAGCCTCGTTCAGAGATGAAAGAGGTCTTTTCTTGATCGGGAGGATACATCTGAATCTGGTTGTATCTTGAGTATACATCCATGAAGCTCATCAACTCGTAACCAGCAGTTGCGTCAACGAGTTGATCAATTCTTGGAATGGGGAAACTATCCTTCGGGCAAGCTTTGTTAAGGTCGGTATAATCAACGCATACTCGCCATTTCCCATTTTTCTTTTTAACCAGGACTGTGTTAGCAAGCCATTCTGGGTAAAATACCTCCCTGATTAATTGTGCATCTAGTAACCGCTGGACTTCATCGTTAATGATCTTATGTCTCTCGGGAGCAAATGTTCGTCTCTTTTGCCGTACAGGGTGGTACTCAGGATTTGTCGTTAGTTTATGGCAAATACATGAGGGGTCGATACCTTCCATGTCCTTAGTTTCCCATGCAAAGGTTGATAACTGAGTTTTCAGAAACTCAATTATCACCTCTTGTTCTGGTGGAGATAAGTCAGCGCCCACCTGTAAATAACGCCCTTCTTCCTCATGTCCTACCGAGATCTTCAGTGGATCTTGGACCGGAGCAGCCATGCTATCTATGCCTCGCGGACTTAAAGGCGCATCAATCTCGGTAGGACAATACGTATCTTCACCTTGGTCAGACAGGTCGAGAATCATTTGCCTCCGGGATGTCTGTAATTGCTATTGCTGTTTGTCACCTTTGAGTGCAACAACATGGCATTCCCTAGATGATGATTGGGAACCTCGAATAGTGCAGATTTGATCGTTCTGTACATATTTGAGACACTGGTGAAGGGTAGACGTGACAGCTCCTATTTGATGTAACCATGGTCTTCCCATGATCACGTTGTAGGGAGATCGGCAGTCCACAATCACATATTCAGATAAGACCGTTTTTTGTTCGTCGCCAACCCCAATAGTTGTTGGGAAGTCAATACCGCCCATAGGAGAACTTAAATGTCCATCGAAACCAGCCATTACTGCCGAGGTGTCTTTGAGGTCAGACACGTTCAACTTCATCTTTTGGAAAGGCTCAAAAAATAAGATATTAGTGGAACTGCCGGTGTCCACTAATACTCTAGAGATGTCGAAGTTGGCGACACGAAGAGTAATGACCAACGCATCGGTATGCGGGTGATGTATGCCAACTAGATCCAATTCGGAGAATTGGATTTGTGGTGAGGGTTTCAGCTTTTTCTCCAGAGTCATGATTTGAACCGGAATTGGCGCCATTTTTGCTTCTCGCGCATAACGCTTCCTCGCCCGATTTGAAGTGCCAGAGAGAGAATTAGTGGCATGGAGAACGAGGATGACATGAGCATTGGCTTGTGATGGCTGATTCGTCCCAAGAGTAGACCCCTGATCTTGTCTTGGTAGCTGAGACTTAGGCTCCTGCCGAGGTTGTTGGGGTTTGTGAGTCTGATTATTTGGTCCAGATTCCCGTTGAACGAATTCTTTCAATCGTCCTCTTCGAATTAGCTGCTCAATCTCCTGTTGAAGATGTCGGCATGTTTCCGTAGTATGTCCGTGATCTCGGTGAAATTCACAATACTTACTACGATCTCGGTGGTCCGGATCAGCATATAATGGATCTGGACGCTTGAAATTTTCCTGTGTCTTGACCTGATTATAAATCTCAGATATAGAAGCAGTCAAGGGTGGCAATGGCACACTCAGAGGTGCGTATGATCTGAAACGTCCCGAGGTTGTCTGATTTTGACCTCGGGATGTTTTCGTCTCAGGACTTCTCTGCCGCTTGCTGGTATTGCCAGCATTCTGCGTTTATGATTTTCCCTCATGTTGTACTTGTTCTTTGGCAAGACGAAGGGATGTTCTGGTGTCTTCCAAGTTTATGTGTTTTCTTGCCCTCTCCATTAATGACGCCATATCGGCAGGAGGATTTTTCGTCAGGGAATCATGAAAACGTCCTGGCCAGAGTCCAGCATGTAAGGCGGCCACCAAGAAGGCCGCGCCACAATCAGTGATCTCGGTCAGTTCGGCATTAAAGCGAGCGATATAATCCCTGAGGGATTCTCCCTTTCGTTGTTTTATGGACAAGAGAAATTCTGGTCCCTTTCTGAGCCGCCTGCTGGTTAGAAAGCGATCAAGGAATCGCCTGCTGAGCTCGTAGAAGCTGGGGACTGAATTTGGAGGGAGATTATGGAACCATCGAAGGGCTGCCCCTTTGAGACTCGTCACAAAGGTGCGACATAGAAATGCGTCCGTGGCGCCGTGAAGGGCCATGGTATGCTGGTAATTTGAAAGATGATCGCCAGGATCATCCAATCCTTCATACGGGGTGAATTTTGGGACAATGAACTTACGAGGACGCTCCTCGGCCAATATAGCTGGGGTAAACGGAGTCGTAAATCTTCCGAGAAGCTTTGCTATTTCGTCCTGTTGAGGAGGTGGAAGTCCTTCTCGAGCAGGAACTGCTTGTCCAATGGAATCTGCCACTTCTTCTGATCGTAGCGGTACTCTGGATGGGGCAGAGTGCTGAAATCCTGGTATGCCACCCTCAAGCCCAGTAGGTTGAGGATTGTTCGGGCTGGGGATTGCATGCTCGGGCTGTCTTTGATTGGGCGCCGGTGCCGGTTGAAATGGTAGTCCGGATTGCACCAAGTTAGCGCCAGAATTCGCAGGGCTAACAACATGGCCCCTGCTATAATTAACGTTATTAGGTTGCATGTTGGGTACACCCTCTGGAACGTCATATCGAACCGGAGTTATGCCCTGGGGAGAGAAGGGACGAGCACTAGGGCCACCCTCCTCATATTGCCTCCGTTGCGGAGGATACACTAATGGATATCCGCTTTCAGGCACTCCAGAGTGAGGGAGAACCGATGGATTTTGTGTCAAAGAAGCCAAGACTTGAGATATGGCAAAGAGCTGAGCCTGCGTTTGATCAGCTTGTTTCTGCATCTGAGCTCGAATTTGATCCAGCTGTTGCTGCACAGGATCAGAAGTTGCAACTTCTTCATCCTGAGCGAGCGGTTGAGCGGATAGTGGTGCAGAGCGACGGTTGGAAGCCATGACTACCAAACACTTTAAACGAAGAAGAGAAGATAGAGAAGAACGTTAAACGTTCCCACAGACGGCGCCAAGCTGATGCAGCTAATTTGGGCTCGCCATGGAATAATCCGTCGTTGTGAACCTGAAAAGAGATGATTAATAAAAAACCACCGGGAAAGGTTCCGGTGATAACCTCTCCGATGGTTAAATTAGTATTCTTTTCTTGTTATCAAAAGTCTTGCTCTTTTTCTTATTCAATATTTCAGATGATCCTTTTTTCATACCTGCTTTCTTCTATGTATAGTGTTGAAGAGGCGGTTTAACTTGTCTGACAAGCGGTGGACATCGTTTTCATATAATTTATGGCTCTCTTTACACGTGTACGTGCAAGAATGGTTTCCCAAGCCTGTAGCTCCTTTTGACAGGACTAGGTCTCACCGCCTGTCAGGCTATAGCAGTATAATCATGAGACTTTCGTCACTCTTTTTGTCGATTTACTCAATTGTTCCGAGCTCGGTATACCGAGGTAAACCTCGGTACACCTTCCCCGTAGTATGTAAGAAAAACGAACTTTTCGGAACACATTCAAGTTGTCTGAATTAAGTAAAGTGTTTCTATGACGTATCAACTATTATATTATAAAATTATAAAATGATAGTATATATATGTAAATATAAAGATGCTCATATTCATGTCGTTCTTCGATCAGGAAAATTTTACCAGTCAAATAAACATGGTGAGCTACTTATACCTCAATACTGAAGTCTTTTTATTAGTATTTAAAAACGTGATTGTGCTTTTAATTTTTTAATTTTTTTTGTTTAAAAATTATTATCAATAGACTTAAGGTATCCTTTTTCTATTAAGAAATAAAATATAAGTGATTAAGTTATATTACTTATTTTTAAGACTTTAATTCAATTTTTTATACCTTAAATTTATTTATTATTTTTTAAGAAATCTTTTTAGTTTATATTTTTAAAATACAAATTCTTAGATAGGGAAGAGATCGTGGAGAGAGGATAAACAATAGAGTGTCCACGTGAGAGGCACATTTTATACACGATTCTTCAATCTATAACATTGAACTGGTTGTCAATTTATGAAAAAGAAAGGCTCTTCAATTTTGCGGCCACGTATCACAATAAAAGAATATTCTAAAATTAGGTAGATGTAATAAAATTGAGATAACTAAAATAAAAATAAGTGTTTTTTTGTTGTTGTAATATTTAGTATATGTAATGGTTACGAGACGAGTTTGAAGTGGAGTGACTCTTCTTTAATTTCGATTTCGTTTATATTTTTTGTCTTGTTTCGTGTAGAGGTTTATCTTGATTTCGATTCTGACCCCGATTTCGATCCCATTTATATTCTCCGACTCTACCCCATTCCGCTTCGAACCCCGATATATATTTTTTAAGTAAGTTAAAATTTTCTTTTGATAAGTAAATTAACTTTTTTGCCAAAATAACTAATACAAGAAAAAAATATATGCGTGTCATATGAAAAACTTTAAAACTAATTTTATATAATATTATTTATTGATAAATATAGTGTATATTAAAATAAATAAAAAAACTTAATATATAAATAGGGTGGGATTAGGGTGGGGTGATTATTCCTCAAATTCGTCCCAAATCCACCCGGAATCTGATGCGATTTTAAAAGTCATACTTTGACTCTATTTATAAGAATCCAATACCAGTCTCATTAAAAACAAGACGGGACGAATTCTTGACAGAACGGAACAAATTATCATTCCTATCTGGATCACAAGTGAAATCTTTTTTGTTCTCAAAATGACAAAACTATCATTTTCATGTGTTTTCTTTTTAATTTTTTAAATTTTGACCAATTTATTTTTCATTTTCTAAATAAATATTAATAAAAAGTTTAATTTATCTTTATATAAAATAAAAATAAGTTATTTCTTTTAAATCTATTTTAAATAAAAAAAAAATCTTAAAAAAAAAGTTAAAAAAATTGATCAAAATTTAAAAAATATAAAAATAAATAAATAAAGAATAATTTTGTAATTTTGATTAACTTTAAAAAAATATTTGTATATTATTAAATAAAATAAAATAAATGAGTGTAATTTTAAAAATTACGAAACAATATAATAGATAGAGGTGCAAATGCTGTGGGGGCTTGCCGCTTGGAGAAAGTCAACGCATGGTGTCGGTTGTCTTTGCCAACCATCTTGTTTCGAGACTTTGCGAATGTGAGAGGATGTAAGGCCGATTAAGAAATGAGACGATATAAACAATTGAAAGTACAAGAGACAAATTGTTATGACTTGTTTGTACATTTTTTAATGGACATGTCTCAATAGATAAATCAGAATTTTTTTCTTTTTTTCAAAAAACTAAATTAACAAAAAATTTATTTATCAAATTAAAATTATTTGTAAAATTATATTTCTTAAAGACGATTTTTTTTCAAAAAAATATTATTTGAAATTGTCTTGCAAAAAGACGTTTTTAAAAATGTGTTTTTGAAATACGATTTTTTTATAAAAAAGTTTTCAAAAACATCTTTTTAAAAGAAAATTAAAAATGATTAAAATCGTCTTTTTGAAAGACGATTTCTTAATAAAAAAATGTCTTTTAAAAAGACGATTTTAAAAATAATTTTCATCTCGTAAATAAGTTAAAAATAACACCAAATAGAATTTTTTTTTTTTTTTTACTTTACTTCAGAATTTTACTCGATATAATCACGATGTAATATTGGTTAAAACTCAGTAGTGTAAGTAAATTCTTTAACACATTCACATCATAAAATGCCTTTAATTTTCTATTTTTATTAAAATTAAAGCTTGAACTAGTCTTTCTATATTACTTTTATTAGCACAAAAATAATACACCACAATGTGCTATTAAGTGATTGAATTTGAATGAATAATTTTTAGATAGGGATGATTTTTAATATTATTGAAATATTGGATATAACTCCAAATCAAGTATTTAATTAGTATGAAATATGTTGTTAATTGCCTTTTTGGATTTTAGTTGTAGGAAAATCTTGATTAATTAAATTATATTTTTTAATTTTTTTTGAATTTTTTAATTTTAAAAATCAAAAGACAAATGTATTGGTAATAATAGTCTTGGTCATAAACGATGGATACTAGGCGTTGTGCGTATCGACTCGTGCAGTGCTGTAGTTAACGCGTTAAGTATCCTGCCTGAAAAGCATGTTCGCAGAAATGAAACTCAAAGGAATTGACGGAGGCCCACACAAGCGGTGGAGCATGTGGTTTAATTCGATGCAGAACCAAGAACCTTACCGAGGCTTGACATGAAAAGAATAAAAGTATAATTTAAAATATAATAATTTAAATTAAGTTATAAATGTTTGAATAAATGTATTAATGTTTGGATAAATTATTAAAAAGGTTAAATATATGATATTAACAGAAAGCGGATGTTTCTGAAATAAAAAACTGATTTTTTTTTTTTATATTTTTTAAAAATAGATATTTATATTTAAAAAAGTTATAACGATGTTTTGAAAACATAGAAATAAATATTTAAATAACAAAAAAATTCTAATTTAAATTTTCAAGTACCCATTTGAAAAACGTTATTATCCATTCAAACGTACCAAAATCCCGAATTTTAGACCATTTACATTTTACGTTGTGTAAAAAATAAAGGCGCGACCCAAAGAAGTTAAGGCGGCTCG
Organism: Nyssa sinensis; assembly: GCA_008638375.1. Taxonomy (NCBI): domain Eukaryota; kingdom Viridiplantae; phylum Streptophyta; class Magnoliopsida; order Cornales; family Nyssaceae; genus Nyssa; species Nyssa sinensis. The sequence continues at coordinate 6,203,331 of CM018048.1, read as the reverse complement.
GAAGAAAAAAGAGGGAGAGAGACCAACTGACCAAGAGAGATGGGCTGCGCTTGCAGACCCTCGTTGCCGGCGCAATTGCCCGCAGCATCGCCTCGTCCTACTATGCTTTCACCGTCAGTGCGTCCCAATTTTTCCGCAACCACTACCAACACTTGGGCCACCTCCGCCGGCGGCGGTCTGGAGAAGTGGGGATCGCTAACTTCACAATACAATACACAAAAACTCGGCGAATCATTTCCTTCTTTATTTCTAAGAAACCCTAATTCTTCTGCATCTCATTCTCCACTCTATCCCCTGCTTCTGCTGGACCAGGGCGCTGGCAATAACAACGGAAACAACAACCATCGTGGCGGAGGTGGAGGCGGAGGTGGCGGTTGGAATAATCCCTTTGATTCTGATGAGTGGTGGCGTTGGAATGAGGGCAGTACTGGTTCTTGTGCTGCTCCATACAACCCATTTCTCTTCTTCTTGTGCTCTCGTGCGCTTGCCAGCTATGACGAACACAAGCGGTTTTTCTTATCCCTCATGTCTGCTTTGTGTTGCTTTAGCTACTTCCAGTTGTCTTCGGCCCAAGCAAGAATTAGTAGTGCAACTGAGAATGAAAAGGATGAAGTTATTTGGGAAGTAAAGGGAGGGAAGTGGACCAAGCTTATCCCTGACTATCTTAAGGATGGATTTGTTCTGACTAGAAAATCGTCATCATCATCATCCATAGGCGGCGCCGGTGGTGATGCGGAGTCGGAGTTGTCCTTTGGCATTGTCTCCAATTTGTGGACGCAATGCAGGGATCTCTTTGTGCAGTTGATGCTCCCTGAAGGTTTTCCTCACAGCGTTACTGGCGATTACTTGGAATACTCACTTTGGAGAGGGGTCCAGGGTGTCGCAGCCCAAATTAGCAGCGTCCTTGCCACCCAGGTATATCTTTCTCTATTTCCTTGTATGCAATATGCTTGCAGAGGATTCGAAAATCTCTAAATCTTGACTTCTCCTTGATATTTTTTTTTCTCTTATTTACCATCCACCTGTTACGGTAGATATGCAATTGACATAATGCGCAGCCCAAACAGTCTAAATGATAACCTAGACGAATGTTTCAAGTAATTTATGGTTGCTTCAATGCCTATTGTTTTGTTTATATACCTTTTGTTAGCTCTCTTGCGGAGTTGCTATGTTATGTTTGTTCTATATAGGCATTGCTTTATGCTGTTGGATTGGGAAAAGGGGCTATTCCAACTGCAGCTGCCGTGAATTGGGTATTCAAGGATGGAATTGGGTATCTCAGCAAAATTCTTCTGTCTAAGTTTGGACGCCATTTTGATGTCAATCCAAAGGGATGGAGGTTGTTTGCCGATCTGTTGGAAAATTTTGCCTATGGAATGGAGATTATAACTCCTGCATTTCCAAATCTATTTGTTCCAATTGGTGCTGTTGCTGGAGCAGGACGATCAGCAGCTTCACTCATCCAGGTAACCTACAAAACAATTTCAGGCTATTTGCTAACTGTGGTCTGAGGCTTACACTTTGGTCTTATTTATCTCTAGCTTTATTATTGTGGTGTATAGAAGTATTTTACGCAGTTTTACATCTGTGCCATGAGGATGGGTTGGAGTTTGACAGGATTGAGGAGCCGGAGGAGTGGTTGGAGAGTCCATTCATTAAAGAGGAGTGGTGGCTAATTGGGAGAATTGTAACGAAGGTAAGGCTCGTGGTTTAGACGGCATGGCGATTGCATCTTTCTAGCTGTATTTGGGGGTGTTTAAGGGTGATATCATTGTAGTGTTCCATCAATTTTATTCTTCTAAGGAGTTTGAGTGGAGCTTGAATGCTTGCATTTATTGCACTCATTGCTAAGAAGAGAGAGCTGTGGATCTGCTGGGCTTTCGCCCTATTAGTTTGGTTGGATCATTGTATAAGTTTGAAGTGAGAATTTTGGCTGTGACCTTAAAAAATTCGTGGATGTTAATGTAGGACAAGTGTGGGGGAACACACTTCCTACAAGCTATGACACCAAAATTGTTGTGGCAGTGGTGTAAATGCTTTTTTTTTTTTTGTTTATTTTTTTGGCCAAGTATCGAGACTAATATTGGGTTCTAGGGCCTGTGAAGGTGTAGGAAAAGGGTAAAGGTTTGAGTCTTGAATTAGGCAAGGAAAGGAGAAAGCTTATGGCTGCCCTGGGTGCTGTGAAGAGGACCCATGTACAGTACTTGATAGCTGTTGGGGTGTTTTTTTGGTTTGCTATGGTTGAATGAGAAGGGTTTGCTTGTTTACTAGGGTTTAAGACCAAAATAAACAGTATCACTTCTAAAGCCGTTAAAAGTGAGAAAAAGTTAAAGGAAGGAAGAAGAAGATGAAGAGGAGAAGAAGAAGGTAGAGCAGGTATCATACTTATGTTCCATAGGCATCACATCTATGGATAGAATTGCATCACCCAATCCTTAGTTTTATGATAATCAAATCATTATGTTGGCTAGGGATGTTTATTTCTAAGGAAGTCAATGTGAGTTTAATATTTATTCTCCTAAATATTGAAAGGCTACAATTCTGAACAACTTCACAACTTTATTTTTATAGGTTGCCTAGATCCCTACACGTTCATGGGTGACTTCTGGCCCATTTTTTTGTTGCAGGACTATTTATAAATACATCAAAAATTGTTTTCAACAGGTTAAACTTGTTTGACCAAGCTCAGCTGGCCCTAAGCAAAGCTGCCTTTGGAAGAAAGGTTGGAGAATATCAGAAAATATCCTGCTCTTGCAAGAATTCTTTAGGAACCATCACAAAGACTCAAGTCCTCTTCCATGCGCCATAATGGTAGTAGACACTCCGAAAGTGTATGATTTTGTTAGGTGGGAATTTCTTGTGACAAAAGTTCTAAAATTTCTGAATATGATGGTGGAACAGACCAAGGTTGTATAAATTCTCTCGCTGTGTGACTGGCAGTTCGTGAGGAAATTTCAAGGGAGCTATAGTACTGAGACAAAAAGATCCACTATCTCCCTCTTTATTATTATTTTTTTTATGGAATATCTTCATAAACATTCTGAAAGGTTGGAGAATATCAGATAATATCCTGCTCTTGCAAGAATTCTTTAGGAACCATCACAAAGACTCAAGTCCTCTTACATGTGCCATAATGGTAGTAGACATTCTGAAAGTGTATGATTTTGTTAGGTGGGAATTTCTTGTGACAAAAGTTCTAAAATTTCTGAATATGATGGTGGAACAGACCAAGGTTGTATAAATTCTCTCGCTGTGACTGGCAGTTCATGAGGAAATTTCAAGGGGGCTATAGCACTGAGACAAAAAGATCCACTATCTCCCTCTTTATTATTATTTTTTTCTTATTGAATTTCTTCATAAACATCTTCAGCACCATATGTTTGCTTCTAATTTCAAATAGCATTTGAAATGTGCTTAGAAAAAATTTCCTGAACATGGATCTAAAATAATGATGTATTTACTAAAAGTTGAAATTCTGCAATTGGCAGGCTGCGACAAGGAGCTGTTTCTATGCAGGCTTTGCTGCTCAGAGGAATTTTGCTGAGGTGAAACAGATTCCCTCTTGGCTACTTTGTTCTAAAATGTATATATAAATGTTTCTTGGATGCACAGAAAATTCCTAATCTAGTTGGTAGGCATCTATTTGGTTTTGAGAGATAAAGGGCATACCTTTCTATTGATCCCCTGCTTCTGCTTATTTATCTTTCATGATTTGTGCTTCTACCTTGGTGGGTAGTTTACCTTCTTACATTCATTCTCTGAAAGGAATCATTAATGGCAGGTAATTGCAAAGGGTGAAGCTCAGGGAATGGTGAGCAAATCTATTGGTATCATGCTTGGTATAGCAATAGCTAACTGTGTACATTCTTCTACACCTTTAGCTCTTGCCTCATTCGGTGTGGTAACCTGGGTTCACATGTTCTGCAATCTGAAGTCATATCAATCCATTCAGCTACGGACTTTGAATCCATATCGTGCAAGTACTTCCTTTTTTCTAGTTGTTTTTGTTTTATAATATTTTGTGATAATGATTCTCAAACTCTTGCTATATTCGATAAAAGCAGTTTTATTACACATGTGGACATCATTGGCTGTTTTGGAAATATGAATTGGACACGTGGAGGTGTTGAAGATTTCAGAGTGGTAGGACACACAAATAGGGTTTTATTTATTTATTTGGAAGTGTTGCACACAGAAAGTTTATACTTATGTTCACAACTGTGTTAACTCTTGTATCATATTGAGTATGGTTGAATTGTATAATACGAAAATGAATAATTGGAAAAGAAAAGGAGATGAAAAAAAGGTTTAGGGCTTCATATTCGCTTCTGCCCTTACTCCTCACATATTTATATTAGCATAAGAGAAAAAAAATACAACAATACCCTTAGAAGAAACAATAAGAATAAAATGTGACTCTAACACTCCCCCTCAAGCTGGAGCATACAAATCAAACATACCCAGCTTGGAACACAAACGATGAAAAGAAGCCCGAGCTAATGACTTGGTGTGAATGTCACCTAATTGAGCATCTGAGTAAACATAACTAGTGATAATCTGTTTCTTCATTATCAAATCCCAAATGAAGTGGCAATTAACCTCTATATGTTTGGTGTGCTCATGAAAAATAGGATTATTATCAATAAAGAGAGCGGTTTGATTATCACAATGCATCTGCATAGGAGCAGAAATATCAATACCAAGATCTTGCAGAAGAGAACAAACCCACAACATTTCTGATGCCGTATGAGCCATAGCTCTATACTCAGCTTCAGCACTAGAGCAAGCAACAAAATTTTGTTTTTTACTGCGCTATGTAACCACATTTCCTCCAACAAAGGATACAATAAGCAGAAGTAGATCGCCGATCAGTTCGACAACAGGCCCAATTAGCATCACTAAATCCAGTCACAAAAAGGGAAAAAGATGGCTTGTACTGTAGTCCTCGGCCAAGGGCACTCTTTAGATAATGTAAAATACGACATACAACTATCAAAATGAGGTTGATGAGGAGCATGCATATATTGACTAACCACACCAACAGCATAAGTAATGTCTATTCGAGTAACAATAAGATAAATCAACTTGCCAACCAGTCGTCGATAGCGACCGACATCGACGAATAGTTTCCTTGTTCACCATCAAGCTTAACATTAGAATCCATAGCAGTATCGACAGGCCTAGCACCTAAAAGACCAATCTTAGAAAGAAGATCAAGGACGTACTTTCTTTGAGATAAAGAGATGCCTTGACGTGAACGAGTAACTTCAATTCCAAGAAAATAACGAAGGACACTTAGATCTTTTGTATAGAAGTGTTGGCTTAGATACTTTTTTAAATCTGCAATACTAGTAGGAATTACTACCAGAGATAATAATATCATCTACATAAACAATCAAAACAATGGTACCCACTGAAGAGTGATGAGCAAAGACGGAGTGATCAGAAGTAGAACGATGGAAACTATACGCAAGCACAACGGAATTGAATCTATCAAACCATGCACGAGGAAATTGCTTTAGACCATAAAAAGCCTTCCTGTAGCCGACATACAAGGTGTCATTACCAGCAAGCAACATAGTCAAGTGGTTGAACCATATAAACTTCCTCCTGAAGATCACCATGAAGAAAGACATTTTTGATATCAAGCTGGTATAAGGGCCATGAATGACCAACAACAACCGAAAGCAAAATCCATATAGAATTAAGACGGGCGACAGGGGAGAAAGTTTCAAAATAATCAACACCGTAAGTCTGGGTGTATCCTTTAGCAACCAAACATGCCTTAAGACGCTCAACAAAACCATCAAGTAGATATTTAACTGCATAGACCTAACGACAACCAACCACTTGTTTCCCAGGAGGAAGAACCATAAGTTCCCAAGTCTAATTCTTATGAAGAGCACTCATTTCTTCATCCATAGCATGTTTCCAGCCAGAAGAAGACATTGCCTCCTTATAAGATGAAGGAATAGAAATAGAAGACAAAACACATGCAAAAGACTGCAAATAAGAAGAAATGAGATCGTATGACACAAAGTTAGCACCATGATGTTGAGTACAAGTCCGTTTACTTCTCCTCAAAGCAATAGGTAAATCATTAGTACTAGGAACAGAGGAATAAGGAGCGGGATCCTCAGACGAAAAAGATGTGGCATCTGGGTTATAAGAAGCAAGGCACCTATGATGGGAGCGCTGATAAACTTGCAAAGGAGAATTAGGTGAAGAATAAATAGGTAAAGGTAGAGTAGAGAAGGATACTGAGGGCTCCCCCTTCGACAAGATATGAGGTTTGGAGCCAACAACTGACCTGATGTGGAAAAGAAGAAGGTGGACTAAAAAAAAGTGACACCAGCACTGACAAAGTAGTGGCAAGACTTAGGACTGTAACAACGATAACCCTTTTGAGTCCAGGAGTATCCAAGAAAAACACATTTGCGAGCACGAGGTAATAATTTATCCTGATTATGATCTAAAATATGAACAAAAGCAACACAACCAAACACACGAGGAGCAAGTTGAAAAGAGGAAAGACCATGATATAAAAGAGAGAAGGAAGACTGGTGATTTTGGAACAGCAGATGGCATACGATTAATGAGATAACATGCACTAAGAACATCATGCCAAAAATGTTTGGGTACATATATATTAGGTATGAGCAATATCCAACACATGGAAATGCTTTCGTTCAACAACATTATTTTGTTGAGAGGTGTGACACAACTAGTTTGATGGATAATATCATGTGCAACACAAAAAGAATTTATGACAGATTGTATCTATTCTAATGCATTATCTGAGCGAATAACTTTAATTCACTTACCAAACTGAACAAAGATTTCATTATAAAATTTAAAGAATATATTTGGGAGTTCAGATTGCTCTTTCATAAAAAAAACAACCACATCATATGAGAATAATCATCTACAAATATTACAAAATAATTAAATTCATTCAAACTACAAGAACGTGAAGTTCCCCATATGTCTGTGTGAATTAAAGCAAAAGACTCAGATTGACGACTACTCGAAAAAGAACTATGGTGTTGCTTGCCCAACTGATAAGCTTCTGATTCTAAGTTAGACACATGACTCAAACTAGGAATAGCTAACTTAAGCTTGTCCAAAGAAGGGTGACCCAAACGAAAGTGACACTGAAGAGGTGAAATTGCTGCACTTAAAGCAGATACAGTGAGGAATCTGGGATCAGTAGAATCCAAGTAGTAGAGACCGTCCTTCTCATGTTCCGAACCAATCATCTTCTTCGTCTTGAGGTCTTGAAAAAGACAAGAAGTGGGAGAAAATGTTATGGAACAGTTAAACTCTTTAGTCAGTTGACTAACATAATACAAATTAAAAGGAAAACCAAGAGGATAAAGACAAGGAACGAGTAGGACGAAGGACACTTTTCCCATAAACTGGCCGAGATGATCCATCGGCTAAAACAATATGGTGTTTAAGAGGGCTTAAATCAGAAAAGAGAGATGGTATACCAGACATATGGGAGCTAGCTCTAGAGTCAATGACCTACGATGAAGGTGAATGGGCCACACATGCAATATTACTTGAATCGGCTAAAGTAGCAGTGGAGGAAGAAGAAGGAAGAGCATCACGCAATGTCTGAACTAGCTCGCCAAGCTAAGTAGTGAGTGCATCATGAGAACTGCAACTTGAACTCGGAATAATAGAGTTGGCCGAAGCAGAAGAAGGTAGTGGCTGTATGGGATCATCCATGACCTGATACGCATGATCAAACTTACCATATTTTACCCAACAATAAGGTTATGTATGATTGGTGCCACCATAGTGATCACACTTCCTATCACCACGTCTAATAACACGACCACCACCTCTGGAAGTCCTACGAAAACCGTGACCTCCATGACCGCCACGTGAACCATGAAAATCAAACCCATGACCACCACTGCTAGAGACAAAGGCAAAAGACTCTAATAAAGAAGAGATAGAGCCTCATACAATGGAGCTATGTCCCAGATGGGAATCTAGCAATCAAGAATATGCATTAATAGCAATGGGTAATTTCTCACTAGCAAGTATCTGATCCTTGAAGCCGTTGAGGTCTGAATCTAAACTCGATAGCAAAGAAGCAATCATAAAATCTTCCCAATGACGTTTTTGTTGCTCTAAATCAGTAGTGAAGGGGTGATGCTGTAACAATTGATTCCATAAATTCTTCAGTATGCTCTAGTACTCTTAACAATGATTTTCCAGACTGTTTAGTGGTGAAAATATTTTTATACAACATATACACCTGAGAAACATTACTTTGTTAGGAGAAGGATTCTATCACAGGGATTCCAAATCTTCTTTGACGAATCACAAAACTCAATAGTAGTAGCAACATGGGGTTCCATATTATGCCAAAGCCATCCCATAACTATAGAATCCTCACACATCCAGTTTTCCTACTTTGTATCTGTTGTAGGAGGAAGATCATCTCTCATATATTTCAATTTTCGCTTCCCACACAAGAACACTTTCACAGCATGTGCCCAAGCCAAATAATTCAAACCATTCAGCCTTGTTGAAATAATGGATTTGAGAATATCATCATCCTTAACTAGTGATGTCTTATTCTTAGCCATGATTACAGTAGTAGCAAAAGGATAATTGAATACTGCTGAAAATTAGTGATCACATAATGGTCGTATTGCAGCAAATAATAACAACCCGAACCAAGGAACCCAAGCCAAGAAGAACAACAAAGCTCCAAAACTAAACCAAATAACCCATAGACAACAAATAAACATCGAACAGTAGCCTCAAACATCCAAAGTTGAACCAAAGAACGCCAAGGAGTCCATAAACAGCAAGACAACACCAGACCCAAGCCTCAACAACCCAAAAAACTGAATTAATGAACCAATGAACAGTAACAGAACATCAACCGCAACTCAGAAAATAGGAGTTTCAACCACTGGTAGTTCAAAAAGATGCAGCAAAACCCATTTAAGTGGCTTGGATCACTCCAAATAAGATGTTTAGGACTAAATCGCAGCCCTTAGGAGGGAATAAAAGCATCAAAACAGCTTCAAACTGTCCCAAATCTCAGATCAGGAAAATAGGTCCAATATTCAAAAAAAAAAAAAAACATTCGAAAATGGAAAAAAAGATCTAGATGACTTCAAAAAATTTTGTAAAAAATACCCGTGGCATCAGAAGAGGGAGACGAGCCTGTCCATGTAATCTGATGGCCAGAAAGTCACTGGAAAATGACGTCATTGCAGGAAAATGACGTCGCAGACGTGTGTGTGTTTTTTTCCTTGGTTGTTCCCAGTTGGGTTTTGAAGAAAAAAAAAAAAAAAAACTTTATCTAAATCGTCTGCTTTGATACCAAATTAAATTGTATAATATGAAAATGAATATTGGAAAAGAGAAGGAGATGAAAGAAAGGTTTAAGGCTTCATATTCACTTCTGCCCTTACACCTCACATATTTATATTAGCATAAGAGAAAAAATACAATAATATTCTTAGAAGAAAACAATAAGAATAAAATATAACTCTAACAAGTATCAATCTCAGCATTTTTCTCGAATTGTGAGATGCATTTAATTTTTTTTAATAGAAATCAAATTAAATAGAAAGTAAATGAAAACAATACATAATACCTGGGAAATTAAATACATTACAACTAACAATCATTTACTGGACAATTCAAGTGCCAAGTACTCATTCGTTCATATCTAACACTAAATGACTGTTCAAGTAACTATGTCGGATATGTTGTAAAATATGGCAGTTCATTACTTGATCTCTTTAAATTATGGCGGTTGTTTGCATTGCATTGATCAATTTAGTCCAGTCAAAATTCTGTTGTCATGATAGTCTGTTTTTTTTTTTTTTTAAACTTTAGATGTCACTCGGTTGTCTCCCACGAAGTATGATAACTAGTTTACTGGTAAACTATCTAGATGATTAATAACCCAATTAGCATTTGAGAATCTAGCGTCTAGAGGGGGTAAATACAAGACCTCCTGTAGAGTTATCTTTAGATTTCCCAAGATGCAACACACAACCTCCCATCATGGTTGACTAAAATTCTTCATAATATGACAAAGTAACCCCATTTACATCACTGTTTGGTATGCCAACTTCTCCCACAGTCTACACCAAAGAGTTAATGCTCATCTTTATTAAGCCGAACATTTGGATAAGGTTTTAATTTGCTTGACTCCCAACCTATCTGTTTCATTCAATGGATGAGTACCATACTTGTTTTGTGACATTAGAATACTGAATACCCTTCCTAGACATGGTTACTCTCATGCCTGAAAATACCTTAGCTGACCAAGGTATTTCACATGGAGAAGTCAGCTTGAATAGGATTTACATTGTTAATAAAACTAATAAAGTAATACCTTTTGTGTCATAACCTTTAGCAATTTTGCTGAACCGCCTACATAGCCACTAGCCAAATGATACAATCCCTCTTCTTCTTTTTTTCCTATTTTCTTTTGGTCGAGACAGAGTGAAAAGATGTAGTTTCCTTCATCCCATATTCTGCTAATGCTGCACTGAACTGCTCAGACTTAAACCTTGGAAACTGTTTTAGTACATTACTAGCCTAATCGATTCTATGCATCTTATAAGACTTCCCTTAGCAACATATCCACCAAGAGGTCGATTAGTTTACAACTCTTCTTACAAGTTCTGACGTGTTAATATCTGGTACCGGTACTGGTACTGGTACTGATTACTTGATACATTATAACATAGGTCCTCTGAGCTCAGTCTCATGTAACTAAAGCTGGACCACATTGTTGTTGCAAAGTCTTTCGCATTAGTGAAAATTATCTGAGTCATAGCACTGATCATCTCTAATTTTGTCTTCTTAGTGGATGCGTAATATTCTTCCATTACATTGTGTAATGAAAAATACTGTTCTTTGATTTGTTTCAACAGGCTTGGTCTTCAGCGAATATCTACTCAGTGGCCTAGTTCCTTCTGTTAAAGAGGTCAATGACGAGGAACCATTTTTTCCAGCTGTACCACTGCTTAATGTGATCCTGTCATATAAAGTAAGTTGCCTTCTGTATTTCATTTCTTTAATGTCATTTATAATTCTCTTCAACGTAGATGGAGAAGTTGTGGAACATCATTTGTGTAGCTGACAGTGGAAAGGTGGTACTAAGAAGTGTAAATTAAGGTAGGTTTGATTGTCTCTAGGATGACACTTGTGGGTTCTTCCTGAAGCACTCAGATGTTATTCAATGAAAGACGTTTGCATGAATGCCAACTTGTTCTCTAAACTATTTCACCAAGAAAAAATTGCAATTAATTTTATTTTGAAGTTTGAATAATTTGTTTGATTTTAGAGCCCACATATTTTTGTGTTTCGTATAGGCTGCCATATGGCTATCCCATATCACACTATGGCACTGATGCATGCTTCCACATTTCTTAAATATTCAGGGAAGAAGCCTCAGTCATTTTTTCTAGTTACTCAGTTTGCTGTTTTATAGTAATTCTACAAGTGATTAAGCCATGGAAAATAGCAGATCAAAATTTTGTGCTTCCCTTAGCACCTTGGATCTCTAACTTGCCTACTAGTTGTCTTGGCAATTGGCATCATATATTTCAAAATGACAGTCATTCATAATATCATCCAGCTCACTAACAAAATCGCCTTAAAGGAATTCTCTTTGTGCATCAAACAGGCAAACTCTCTTTGAGGTCTTCCGGTATTAATCTTTTGTAAAGATGACTTGCATTTTACATTGGCCTCGTGTCTCGTTGTTATCAAACTGCATCCTCTGGAAGATTCCTGAGGTCAAATTTAAACCTCTAGCAGCTTGACTTGGTAGCTTAAGCTTTCTTTTAATTTCATGAGTTGAACTTTCACTATCATTGCTTCTTCTCAGGGGCCTGAATTTTGCTTCAATATCATATTGTACTAAACTGTAAATTCATAACAACTTTTAGTTATTTTTCCCCCCTGCCCCCTTTCATTGGTTATTTGCTTTGTAAATCTTAAGGAATCCTTCTAGAAGATAGATAAATGATCCAAAAGAGGGTGGGATAATTCTTCTAAATTTTACAATTGGAAAATGTACATCCCCGATTTGCTCGGGCAAAAAAATCTGTCTAGTTGTCTCCCAATATGATCTTATTTGTTTAAGTTAATTGGTGTTAACTGTTAAATCCCTTGTCAAGATACTAAATTATTGTGAAGTACAAGTGCTTTTCACTTTTGAGTTGAATGACATTTGATTATTTTATTTTTTGATCTAATATTCATTTTAATAAGTTGGCACCGACCAATTTTAATATATGACTTTTTTACCCTTGCCATTTATCATGTTCCCATACTATTTTTTTTTTTTTTGGTGGTGAACCATACTATTGTCAATATCAAAACCATCGTCCTTCTATGCCTGAGACCTCTGTCGCTTGCATCCACAACTCTCTCCCTCTTTCTCTCTCAACCTTGTCTCTCTAGGACCTTCGATCGCCCACCACAGCCCCTTTTGCACCACTGTCGGTAGTGGTCCAACCAAAATCATCGTCGTCCAGCCCAGTCACAGCCTCTGATTGCACACTGCAGCTCTGCTGTCCAGTCACGGTTTCCACGACCTGCCACACCTACGACGACAAGTCTCCACCTCTACAACAACGAACACCGGCAGCCTAAGCCATCACTGCCACCTCACATGAACATCTTGCCTCAAGATCTCAAAATCAGATCAACAACGAACAGCACCGCCATAGAATAGTGTTTTCGCCGCCAGAGTAGCGTTCCCATACCCATCGTATCGACAAAGAGCTTAGTTTGTGAATTTTCCAGTGTTTCGAATTTTTGGGCCTGCCACCTCACGTCACGGCCTTCAAATTTTTGGGCTGATGTTCTTTTTTTTTTGTTTTTGTTTAGCCTTGGTATACCTGATTGTGGTCTTTGAAGTCTGCTTGTGCTTGTCCCTGTCCACTAGAATCAATTGTATTACATTGTTGGTGAAGATGATGGGTTACACCATGGGCTGGTTAGTTTCTACATTAGTTTCCAAGTGGTGTGCCAATTGTCAAACATAAGGCATTAAAGGTTGATCAGAAAGTCTGGTGTGGAGTTCAGGAGGAAAACAATGCTGTGCAAATGATCTCATCTTCTGCAAATGCTCCAATATTTTAAGAATTTTGGCCCATTGTATGCTTCTTTGCATTGAAGATGTGTTAGAGCAGATACAACCCCAAAATTTTATGAATTTTATTTACAGTGACCAATGTAGTTTGAATAAGATTTTTGGGATACAATAAAATATTATTGTTTTTCGAGAGAGAGATTTTTTACTGTGTTCTTATCAGTGAAAATGGGAGTGAGGTTGGTTTTATTGGGGATGTTGATGTTCACAAGGGTTGGCATTTGATTCCAAAAAAGGAAAGATGTTAGGGAAAATGGAGAGATGGAAGCTGGGCTTTGGGATTTGACAAGTTCTCATGCAAGTATGTTTGAGATACAGCTTGTTACTCATGTATGGATCAAACTTTAGGTCCTCTCTCTCTCTCTCTCTCTCTCTCAGACCCAACTGCAATTACTCTCCACAAACTGTAAAATTTTATTGTATCTACAAACTATAAAATTTAGTAAAATTTTTATAAATCTCGATTTTTATAGTCCAAATATATGATTTAAAAAAAAAAAAATTGGATTTAGAATTTGTAGGTTATTGAATTTTGAAAAAAAAAAATTAAACACTCCCCAATTTTAGGGTAATTAGTTACGGCTTTATACATTGAGGGGTATTTTAGTCAAAAAAAATTGAGTGACCTCTAGCTAATTTTGTTTAAACTTGGACCTCTAGATAATTTTGTTACTTTTCTTGGACTTTGACCAAATCACTCTATTTATTTTCAGATAATGAAAAGAATTAACTTCTTAGGTAAGGTCAATTAGTTCTAAAATTATTTATTCATTTTAATTCTTCTACAACCAATTTATGGTAACCCACTTACGCTAACTTCTTACCTAGCAAGCTTTCTTTTTACCCATGAAAAAACATGTCATGCCAAAAGGGCAATTTAAATTAGCAACCTGTTGTATTTCTCATTAGGTTGCTTTTCGTTTGATATTTGGGTGATATATATATATATATATATATATATAAATTTCTCTAAATTTTAGAGAGAATAAATTTTTTTAAAAGGGAACAACTACTAGATGGACACACACACGCAAAAAAATAATAATAAAAGAAAAAGAAAGTACAGCAAAAATCTCCTAACAATCATACAAGAATACTAAGTCATAGATTTGTATTAGATCTATTTAATAAGTAATGTGATTTTAGTGAGATACATGTTATGACACACTGCCTTATGCTGTTTGGATTTCTGTAACCTGTTAGCAGACAATGTCTAAGAAATCCAAGTTTTTAAATTGAGCATGCATTTTTAACCAAACTTTTTCTGTATGATTATTGTGCATCATGGTTTCCCTTTTAGGCACAATCACCAGCACTATCTTCAGAAGCCAAGGATGCAGCTGCTAATATTGAGTGCCGCCTGCAGCTGGGTTCCAAGCTCTCTGATGTCGTTAAAAGGAAGGAGGACGCCATTGCATTGTTTGATCTGTACAGAAATGAAGGTTACATTCTGACCGAGCATGAGGGAAGATTTTGTGTAAGTGAAATACTACGTTGGTTCCCCTTTTATTTCTTATGATATATCTATTTGCGCACTTTTTTTTTTCCTTTGGCATTTTTGTATTACCTAGAACTTTGTCAATCGTATCTTTGCCGTCCCAATGAACAAAAAACCTAAACTTCCAATTTCTTCGAAGGTAAAATGACCAAATTACCTTCATAAAATTCTCTTTTATGAAGATTACTTTGTCCTGTAAATATAATATGATCATCACACTTGCATATATTTTTGTGAAAAGGTCCAACACTTTTAAGAATTAGAGTAACTTAATTTCCATGTTGAATGGATTGTTATCATTTCAATTTTTAATGTTGTGTGGTGAATAGTTTAACTGTTTTAGACATAGTTATCAGAATCGAATAAGATAATGAACTGATGAAACAGTCGGTTCACGGTTCACTAGTTCGATCGGTGGTTCAACCCGTTTTATAATTATTATATTTAAAAATATAAAAATATAGTATATATTAAAATTGTTAAAAAGGTTATCATAGAAAGGCATTGTCCAAGTGGTTAAGAAAGCCACTTTCATAAAGAATGAGGGGTTCAATTCCCAGTGTCTTCAAATTTTTACAATTAGAGACAATTTAACTGCATTGTTGATGCAAATGTGCAATAAATGTACTATGATGTGCTGTACTGCTGCAATAAATGCAGTCAACCATGCCTGCAAGAGAGCATTGATTAGCCTTAAAAAAGCAACAAGTCATTAATACCCGCGCCATACATAGCAAACATACCCTGTTCATCCGGTGGACTTGTAGCTGGTTCATTCCGGTTCTAGTGCAGAAACGATCCAATTAGTATGCCAAACCGGCTGGAGGTCCGGTTCTTGGTTGAACCGGCTGGTCCGTTTCTGATAACTGTGGTTTTAGAGATTAGATGATCATAATGTAAAAGAAATCTTTTAGAAACAAGCAAAACTGATTTGGACACCTTGTTAAGTTAGAAATGCAACATCCCTTATGGTGCAACAAAATTTGTCCTTTTTCAAGAAAAAGCTGAATAGAGAACTTCAACTTATGGTAATTGGGATTCTGCTCTAGAGCATTATCGGTTTTTCAGGATTAAGTTGTACGATCGTTTTACAATTATATGGAGGTGAAGAAAAATACTAACAAGACATGTTCGTAAAGAAAGATGTAAAATTTGAGATAATTGAAAGCCATTGAATGAACAAACTCTACAAATAAAATTGTTTTATTTACATATAGTTAGAGAACAAGAAAACAACGAATTTTATGGAATCAAGAAGTATAAAGGGGAGAGAGAAATATAAAGGTAGATGGTTCCTTAGAGAGAAAAAACTGAGAAAAAAATGCAAAGCTGGATGATTGACACTTACTTGCAGTGAGGGGTTTCAACTTTTGTCTATTGGTTTATACTTTATACCTTTAGTTTAATTGGGGGCAAAATTGAGTGAAACTGCAGAAGCCAATAAAATAAACCAAACCCTTAGGATAGAAATGAGTTTTCCCTTATTGAAATTAGAGGGTAGTAGATAAAAATTCGAAGGACATCAATGAAAATTGTTCTCTCTGTTTTTCATTTTGGTTTGCTTGTTTTCTTTCAAAGATGTCATTGTGATGGAAAAAGTTTTGAGAGGAAAGGCATAAATCATTACTATTTCTCTTCTTGTACTTCGATTTGATTTTAAATTTGGCTTAGATCAGGTGATACTCAAAGAAAGCTCTTCAACACAAGACATGCTGAAATCATTGTTCCATGTCAGTTATCTGTATTGGTTGGAGAAAAATGTGGGAATCAAAACAAGAAATGCCTTTGATGACTGCAGACCTGGTGGGAGGCTGCAAATTTCTCTAGAGTATGTGCAAAGGGAATTCTACCATGTCAAAAACGATGGGGAACTAGCAGGTTGGGTCACCGACGGTCTCATTGCAAGGCCTTTACCTAATAGAATTTGTCCAGGCTATGTATCCTCTGCTGTTGAACGCTGATATAATATGGAGAAGGTTGTTTCCTTGTGTGATCACTTGCATGGCTGTTCCTGAGCAATTTGGCAGGGAAAGAAAATGCCTTTTGATCATGGGAATGCTTGAACCCGTCTACTGCCTTGTTGAGCTACTGCTTCCATGTTGCGAAAGTCATACCATACAGGTTCTTCTACGGGGAAAGACAATGGTAACACCTTCACGTTTCATGAGAATACTAGAAAGTGGGCAGAATCCTCAGTTTCTTCTTCAGCAGAACTTGATGAATAATCTGATCCCTCAGAAATGGAGAGAATTGAAAGGTGCAGATTTGATATATGCAATTTGTTGCTGTTCCTGGCTGCTCATTATACTCCATAAACGGGCATTTTTTTTGTGAACGTTAGTAAGAATTCCATTGAAACTTGAGACCGGTTGCTAAGTACCAGATGAAGCTTCTTTTCTTTTGTGTAAACTACATTTTCATCCCTCGAACTATAAGGTGTTTTCTTTTGGATAAACTACACTTTCAGCCCTTGAATTTAGGGTTGGTCCTGATTGACCACTATGGTTTTGGTTTTGATAGCGACAATTATATCCATCAAAAGTGAACAAAATTGGGTAGGAAATACATTTTCACTTCACACATGGTAGACCAGAGTTCGAGTCTCATGTTATGCGCACACTTGGAATAGTTATCAAAATTGGGCATGTGCCTACCACATGACCTAACTTTCTAAGTTATTTATCTATTTTACCCTTATTGATGTAAAATCAAAATTACATTTGGGTCTCTCTTCGTTCTCTTTTCACTCTATAACTTGAATCAATCCACCGCCATCACAACCACAATCTACCCACCATGGA
Source organism: Nyssa sinensis (assembly GCA_008638375.1). NCBI lineage: Eukaryota > Viridiplantae > Streptophyta > Magnoliopsida > Cornales > Nyssaceae > Nyssa > Nyssa sinensis. The sequence continues at coordinate 6,185,876 of CM018048.1, read as the reverse complement.
CACCTTCACACCATCATTATGGAGGTGGTAGTGGTGGGTTTTGATGGTGATGGTGATGGTGATGGGTTAAATGGATGGAAGAAGTGGTAGATGTGAATCTGGTGATGGGTCTTGCGGTGTAGAGTGGAGGTGGTGATGGGTTTGGTAGGTGTGTGGTGTTGTGATAAGTTTGGTTAATAATTGATAAAGGAAGTGGTGGCGGGAAGGATTAAAGCTATGTCTTTCTTATCAAAAATATGACCTGAAACATTTTTATTTCTTATTGAATTGAAAACGAAACTCAACTAGAATACCAAAATTTATATAAATTTTATGGAAGCAAAGGTTTTTTCCTCAAAACATACTTTATTTTTATATAACCATACTAAAAATGGTTGGAACAATACTAAAATAGTAGGAACATTTTATCTTTTTGTATTAATAATAGATTTAAAAGTTAGTAAAAGAATTTTTTATTTTCAAATAAAAGAGTAAATTGAAAGAGTAAGACCAGAATTTACAAGAACATATTTTTATTGTTTTTTTAGTAAATAGAAAATAATGAAAAATAGAAGTAGTAAAAAAGAAAAAATAGATGAATAATTTATTTTAATACTTTATTGATAAATTACAATAAGTCTAATCTGTTATTTATTTTACTTAGATTAATATTTTATCTTAATATCTTCTGATAGAGATGGATTATATTCTAAAATAATATTAATTAATTAATTATAATATTTATGTTTTCACAATCTATATATTTTATTTCAAGTTTTCTAGTGTTTTCATGCATTTTAGTTTATTTATTTATCATTTGATTGTGTTTTTGAAATGTTTTCGTTATGGTTTATGGTTTTCGTTATGGTTTTTGGTTTTCGAAAATTTAATTCTTGTTTGGTTAGGATTTTCAAAAACCGATTTTGAAATTTCATCTTTTCCTTTCTTGAAAATTTTTAAAATCTTCTCCCCTCCATCTCTCTACCTTCTCTCAACATCACCCGTCATCCACGACAAATTCATCCATTTCCTATCACAATCTCTCATTGACTTTCGTTTACAACCACCAAGAACGGTCACTGGAGGGGGTGTTGGGTGTCGTCGTTCCATTGTTCTTGTTGTCATTTGGATAAGGAGAGAGAGAGAGAGAGAGAGAGAGAGAGAGGAGGTGGTTGTCGGTGAAGCTTGGTGGTCACGGTGGTGGCTTTCAGTAGGCCTTAGCGGTGTACGCCGGTGAGGTGGTGTGGGAGGTGTGTGGTGGTGCTGTGTTGTGATGGAGGTGGGTGGTGGTATCTGTGGATGCCTGATAGAGAAAGAGTGAAAAATATGATTTTTTTGAGCTGGGATTTAATGTAGCACATGATTTGTGAGTTCATTTGATTTAACTATAAAAGTTTTGACTCTTGATATCTTTCTTGTATGAGATTCTATCACAGTGATTAACATGTATTGATATTAGTATATAAAAAAAGTGAAAAAATTTTTTATTTTTAGAATTATATTCAAACATATTTTCATATTTTTTTTAAATTTAAATTATCATATTCATACACATTTTTATAATTTTTAAAAAATTAATTACAAAATTTTGAAATGCATTTAACAAACATTTTACAGAAAATAGAATCGCTATCCAAATGAAGAGTATTGCGATATTTTGGTCTTTGGTCATTTTTCTCTTCTCCATCTTTTGGCTTCAACAACCAAATGCAGGGTTAAAAGCCAAAACATAAATGGAAACCGCATCAGCCTCTCCCGCAGCCGTTTATTGTGCTGATGCTTCTTTCAAATTAATAAATAAGAGTAGAAGATATATACATAAACACAACAATTGTAACATTAACGGCGGCTGTATCAGTGTGAGTCACTATCCTCCATCAATGTCTGCACTTCAAATTCAGCTGCCACTGCAACGACGCCCCAAACGAAAACAACCCCACCCTCATCATCTCAAAATACCACCACCAACCATACCGCCAAATAGCAGTACCGCGGCCGCCACCACGACGTCGGACGTTTTGCGCTTGATGGACATCCTTAGCCTTCCCATTCCCATAGACATCTACGCTTCTCTCATCAAAGAATGCACTGACACTTGTGATGCCACCCGAGCCATTGAGCTGCATGCCCATATCAACCGGAGTGGACTCCGTCCTAGTTTGTCGTTGCTTAACCGCCTCTTGCTAATGTACGTGTCCTGCGGTCTCATTGAGAAGGCCCGCCAAATGTTTGACAAAATGGCCATTAAAGATTCTAACTCGTGGGCAGCAATGATTGCCGGTTACGCTGACAATGATGACTACGGAGAAGCTATACATTTGTTTGTAGAAATGCAAAATCACCGCCAATACTATCACAACTTTGACGTGCTCAAATTCCCCGTTTCTTGGATCATAGTTTGCATTCTCAAGGCATGTGTCCACACAATGAATGCGGAACTTGGGAGACAAATCCATGGTTGGTTATCAAAGGTTGATACTTCTATGGATTTGTTTCTAAGTAGCTCCTTAATCAATTTTTATGGTCAATGTGGATGCTTAGAAGGTGCCAACTTCATCTTTGATCACATGTCTGGTCACAACACAGTGATTTGGACAGCAAAAGTCGTTAACCACTGCAGAGAAGAGCGTTTTGATGAAGTTCTTGATATTTTTAAAGAAATGGGAAGGGCGGGAATAAAAAGTAACAGCTTTACATTTTCTAGTATTCTTAGGGCATGTGCCAGGATGAGGGGTGATGGCCGGTGCGGTGAACAAGTCCATGCAAATTCCATAAAGCTGGGAGTTGAATCGGATATTTATGTGCAGTGTGGGTTAGTTGACATGTATGGAAAATGTGGGTTACTAAAGGATGCAAGAAGGGTGTTTGAGATGATTGAAGATAAGACAAATGCTGTGTGTTGGAACGCAATGCTTACTGGTTACATACAGCATGGGTTTTGCATTGAGGCAATCAAATTTCTGTATCAGATGAAGGCGGCTGGCATGCAACCCCAGGAATCATTACTTAATGAAGTGAGGTTTGCCTGTGGGAGTCAAGCTCTTGAAAGCAAGACTGATGGGATATGTATAGGGTATGAGTAACAATGGAGGATCCACAGTATTGACTTGGGGATTTAGGAATTAGAATTTAAGGGATTCTATTGTGGAAATATGATTAGTAATGCCTCCTTTTCATTTAACAGTGTTAAGCAAACATCTTTGCATGCCAATATAACAAGGGGTTATCCTTGTCTATAAACCCTGCTTTTGTGCTCTGAAGCAAACTTCAACAGCCAACATACAAATGTTCCATATTTAACCCATGCCATATCTTTTTGGAGTTTAATCTCCAATTGGGGCTTAAGTAACTCTGTTTGGATCGTATTTTGTGTGTGTTTGAACTGCAACTCTCTGATGTAGTGATGTTGAACTTTGCAATTAATGCATGAAAAGGGGCCTTGCTTGAGGTTGTCACTGATGTTTATCTTATATTTATGGCTTTATGCTGCTGCTGCTGATGAAGTCAGGGAGATTATTTTGATGAGAGGGTGAGTATTTGCATATCTTGTAGTTGAAAATTATATTTTCTTTAATGTGAAGTTAATAAGATTCAGCTTGCTCCATTGCAATAGTCATTTTCTAATAATTTTTGTTTCTTTTAACATGAGCTGCAATTTCAGGTTCAACTAGAATTAGCTGATTTCCAGAGCGACTGCTAAGGAGCTGTACTCAATGGAGATGGCATTTTTAATATCACCAAGCTTGGCTCTAGATTTGGTCATTGTTTACCAATTTTGCATCAGTAAGGTGATACTGCTTAGGTCTATACTCTGATGACTAAGGGTGTTTCTTGAACCCCTTGCCATTTTGAAAGTGACCAATGCACAGTGGTCTCTAAAATCTGTGATCTTTGTAAGTCAGGGTTCTAGATATTGGTGATAGTTGTTATTGCGCCTCTGCATTAAGCCCGTTTGATGATTAAGGGCTTCTTGAACCTCAAGCTATCATGAATTCATTTAATGTGCAATCCATATGTAAATTCCTGCCATCTTTGTACTAGCGGTCATGAAAGCAACTGTTGCACACACGGTAAGTTCTGTAATCCTTACGCTCCTCTCTTTCTTTTGCTCTGTTTTTATGTGCATGTTGCAAACATTGTAGTTTTAAGGGAAAAAAACTCTTTAGATACCAATGATATTTCAAGGATTCAAATTCTTGATTATAGTTTCTCACAATTATAAAATCAGAAAAAGGCCATTACTCAGTGTTAATCTTGCTTGATCAGGGTGTTGGAAAGGATAGATTGAAGAGAGACCTAACTTTTGCACATAGTTGTGCTTAGACTCGAACCTCTCTTATAGAATTTCTATAGTTTCTCCTGTTGTGCAAAAAGTGATGGTTCGATTGTTCGAAAGGTCTGGTAGAACTATTGACAAGTGATATAGGAAGGTCATGTAAAGCTATTAATATATATAATTCTCCTTCATATGGAAAGAATCAAACCCCTAAACTGGCCCCTACCTTTGAAATGCCATGCCTACTTCGTTGTGTTAAACCGACTTTGGCCAAGTGAAGTCTTCTAAACCTCCAAATTCATGTATGTTAAATGTGTAACAATTCTGATTAACATCAATTCATATTGACAGTTGATATTATGGCAATCAAAGATGAGTTTTTGTATACTATCCATAACGCAGACATGTATGTTTGATAGTGTCTTTGAAATCCATTTTATTTACCATGATTTGGATGTAAATTCATAGTTGGAAGCTAAAGTTGCAGCTAGTCCCTCTTATTTCTGTACTGCCATTTAGGGAAGTCTGGTGGATGCATGACTATAGCTTGCTGAATATCATGGTGTATTGGTGTGGCAAGTTTAGGTCCTGGGTAAGTTTTGTTTTTGCCATGTGATGAGTAAAAGTTTTCATCATTCAAAATGTGGATAAGTTCTTTACTTTCTAAATTATGAGAAATGAACTTCCTCTTTTCTGATCAAATACTGGCTAGTATTTCTAAGTTTTGCCCATAGAGAGATAATAATGCATACTTTGGTTATATAAATCCAATGTTTGAGTTTTCACCTTGAGAGTGATGCATGTTAATAAAACCAGAGAACCCCACACTCTTAGATGTTTACATGTAAACCAAGGAACAGTAGGAAAATCAACAAGGTAATGGTAACCTTGTATCTATGTGACATCCTCATTTGTCTTGGGGTCTGAATGTGGCCTAAAGGTTATTTCTAATGGAAATGCCACTGCCTAAAGTTCTTATATTCTTAATGACAGACAACTGGAATTGAAAGAAAAGTATTTTGCTGAGTTTTTTTATTTTTTTTTTATAATTTTATGCGAATACAATAAATCCCCATGTATGTCCTTCGCAATTTCGGAATTGATACCTCGTTTATGAGAGTAGGATTGAGGGTCAAACTTTGGACACATGCATCGACTCCACAACATACACATCATTTAAATTACAAAAGATGCAACAACATAGATATGAATCCACACCAAATATTTAAACTTGATACGCCGAGCATTTGAGAAGTGTCCTTTCACCACTGTGCCACGTGCTGGTGAGAGAATACTTCGATGGTGATAGTTAGGAATTCCATTGTGTGGATAATGCAAGGTGCAAAAAATGGTAATGAACGAACTTCAATAATCTGCGTTGCATTAATTTGTTAATTCAGGATATTTCTACACTTGATATGATATCTTACCAAAAAAATATTAAGAAAAAAGGTGTAATTGTTTTTTTTTTTTTTTGGATAAATTATACTGATTTTTTCTCATATTTTTTAAATTATATTGACCTCATTTATTTTATTTGATAAATTACAAATACTCTACTCCAGCCAAATTTTTTGTTCAAAATTGCCCTTCATGTCTTTTCTTTTTGAAAAATATTTTCTTATTTTGACCAAATTTTTTAATTTTTAATTTTTTTTTTCATTTTCAAATAAATATTAATTAAAACCTTAAATTTATTTTTATATAAAATAAAAATAAGTTATTTACCTGAAATTTAAATAAAATCTTTAAAAAAGTAAGGAAAAATTGGTCAAAATTTTAAAAAGTAGAAAATAAAAATATGAAGGGGTATTTTTGTAATTTTAAAAAGAAAACTTGACAGGAGTAGAGTATTTGTAATTTGTCAGATAAAGTAGGAGAGATTAATGTAATTTCAAAAACTTTAGGAATGGTTAGTGTAATTGTCAGAAATCTCAGGAGAGGTCAATATAATTTATCCTTATACTTTTTTGATACAACGATCTGAAAAAGAAGAATCGAACTCACACTAATTACATAAATAATGAGCACTTTGCGAACCCGGTCTTACTTTCAAGTAAATTATGATATATAAGTAATAATATTAGTATCTCAAAAGCTTTAATAATCCTCTTACAAGAAGTTGCTTCATAAGGTGGCCTTCTTTTTTTAAGTTGAATGTTAAGTCTTATGGGGCACTAAAATTATTACCTTTTAGCTAGTGTTGAAAGTAGTATAAAATTTGGAGATGATTCTCACCATAGATAGATTTAGGTGAAAAGTGTTTGATTAGTATATAACACACCAAAAATTTTATAATTAATTATTTGTTTTAAGAAATTTGAGTTGAGTTGTTGGACTCTTTCTTTAAGTTATTTGATTAGCAGATTTAGAGCGTCACAAATGATAGAAACTCTAGTGTTCGATTATATGTAGTTATCTTACTACTAATAACTTGGCTTAAGTTTTTTGAATCGCAATTGAACTCTTTTTTCAGGTTATTGAATTAACACGTGTGAAAATTACAAATGATATTAGTTCTAGCTTTTAGAGGATAAAAATCCTTAAAATAGAGATTTAAATTCATCTCACAAGGCTGTGTAGTGTTGTGAAGAAATAAATGTGGTATCCCATATTAATTTGGTGAGAAGATTTCGATTAACCTAAAAATATTATGAGATTTATTATAAATAACTTGATTTAAGTATTTTGAGTTATATGATTTGAACTGTTTCTTAAACTTAGGGCATTGGCTGCCTTTTTTAAAAAAAAGTAATTACACCCCCATTATTCAAGTTGGGAGAATTTATTGATAACATCAGAGCTACTCCTATTAGACAGACCATTTTTATTGGACAAAACAAAAAGGAGAGACCCTTCGCCATGTCACCATGAGAAGTTTTTAGGTACACCAGGTTCGTAGACCAAGTATGAATCGATCAATTAAATAATATCATGTGTACATATTATTGGGTGGTTATCGTGAATTTCTCAAATTTTTGATAACCTATTTATGACTTGAGGCGACTCAAAAAATGGGTAATGTGTGAGTTTCACACCATTGTCATAAGATCCGGCCTGAGAAAAATTTTTAATCCATTTTTACTTTTGAACCCGTTTTGTCTCTTATGTTGTAATTCACTTATATAAAAGTATTATTATTTAGGGTTTTGACTCAGGAGAAGATAATTGTTATTAGGAAAAAAAGTATATTCGGTTTTGAGAATTTTTACTCTTGTAATCTCTTTGATATATAATGGACTGACCATTGCTATCTGTGGACATGGACATCTTATCGTTTTGTTTACTTTTACTTGTTTGATATTGATTTATTATTTGTTTGATCACTTTCGCCCAACATATATTGTGTAATTTTTAAGAGACAAAAATAACTTTTTACCTAATTAATTCGATTTACCTAAAAATTTATCGAATAATATGTAATGTTTGGAATAGAATGGCATTACATGACATGAGATGATCCATTTTAAACCAGGCATATCTTATCCCTCCCCAAATTTCTTGATTTTGCACCTGTTGGACAATGGGACAAACTTGGCATTATGGTGTGGTGTGGCCATCTGCATTTTCTTAATTTTGCACAATCTGTTGGACAATGGGACCAACTTGGCATAATGGTGTGGTGTGGCCATCTGCGTCCAAAATCTACCCTCTGACAGTGAGAGAAAGAGATGCATTTTTTTCAGAACCAGGTCTTTCAAAGTATCCTCACCACCCCAATCTAACACACTTAGATTTTTTCAAACAAGACACGATGAAATAAATGTTGAACAAATGAAAGTACACTAGCAAACAATTAGGGGCAAACTTCTTATATGCCATCAATCCTATATATTAACAATTTTTTTTTATTTGTTAAAAATGATAAATTATAGTGATTTCTAGTGAGATTTTTTATAATTATAAAAAAAAAAAATGAAATGACACTGACCTCTTATATTTTTATTGAAAAATTATAAATACATCACTTACATTCTTTTTTTTTTTCCTAAAAATGACAAGAGTTCTTTCATTTTCATTTTAATTTTTTTTTTTTCAATTTTGAACCATTTTTCTAACATTTTTTTGAAATTTTTTTATTTTATATAAAAATAAATTTAAGATAAATGATTTATATTTTCTAGCCAAAGAAGTTTTAAATTAATATTTTTTTGAAAATAAAAAAAATAAAAAAGTGGTCAAAATTTAAAGAAAAATGAAAAAAAAAATAAACGAAAAATGAAAGAATTATCTTCATCATTTTACTATTGTCAAAAAAAAAAAAAATCTTTATAATTGTCAAATCCCAAAAGATATCAATCCCTTTTATTATAATGCATCTCACCCACTCTTTTAGAATCTTAATTGTAATCCATTGTTAAAAGTTGACAAAGGTTCTCTTGTCACTTTATTCTCAAATAAATGAACAATGATATACAAATACAATTTTATATCAAAATAAAATAAAATATCTCGTACAAAGAGTAATGCTATTTTGACCTAATAATTTTATTAAAAATATTTATATAATTGATGTTTATACAACATTATCACATTAATTGTATGAACACTTTTAATAAAAATTTTAAATAACATAGCTCATGAAAAATATCCAAACTCAATTAATTTCATGCTTCAAAATAAATGGTCATCATTCATCAATCATCAATCGGGTTAAAAATATATATGAAAACTCAAAATCAGAAATGGTTGGTGGTCATGACTTCAGAGGGACCCACATTGAAAATTGTTACTTATACGTTACTTAGAACAGTCATATACATACAAATAGAATGATCCTAATAATCATTCATGGCTGAGTCGTAAAATTCAAATATTTTAAATTTAATTTTTTGTAATAATTAAAAATTAAAAGATATATTTAAGTGTCACATGAGCAAATTTAATTTAATACACATAAACTGATTCAAAATACTTTTACAGATACCTTCCAAAGTGGTCCTACTTAGTCTTAGATCTTTTACTTTTTTTTATTTTATGTTTTGTCTCTTTTTATTTTTTCCGTTTATCCTCGTAATTTATAAATCACACCTTACCAATTAGAGAATAGAGATACATATATAAATGTGTATCTATTATCTATTATTTATATAAAATTCAGAGTTGTTTGTCACGGTAAAATGTCGATTTTACTTTTTATTCATTAATTTATTGTTATTTATGTCTCATAATACCTAATTTTATCCTTTATTTATTAATATATTATTTATTATTTATTACTTATATAAAAGGGAGAGGTGTTTGTCATGGTAAAATGACAATTTTACTCTTCAATCATTAATATGTTATTTATTTACTTCATTTATGATTTTTTATTGTGTCTAATTTTTAATTTTGTCACATTATGCTTAATTTATGTTTTTACATTTCATTTATTAATCTATTTTTATTTATGAAATTATCATTTGATCATCTTTTTTTATGGTCGTTTTATCTATCTTTTATGATTTATATTTATGAAATTACCATTCATTTTTTTATGAATCATTTTATTTATTTTTTTATTATTTATTTATGTAATTTTTTTATGACATAAATAAAAGATTAAACTGACAACAGATCCAAAAATCTTCGATAGAGGAAAACATATATTGAAGAGTTATTATAAATATTTTAAAAAAGCAACTTTGAAGAATGACAAGTTGATATCGCGATTTTGTGGTAGTCACACGCAATGACGAATCCAGAGGTACTCGGTAGGAGACGCCAAATATATATCTATATATATATATATATATAAGGGATATTATAAAAATTTTGAGGGCCAGATTTTGAGGGCAGTTTTTAAACTGTAGTAAAATTTTAGTGTTCGGTTGCACTTGAATAATGATTCAAATATAATTTTTTAAAAAATATTTTTAAAATTTTTGTAATTAATTTTTTAAAAATTGTGAAAATGTATTTAGATATAATAATTTAAATTTTAAAAAATTTAAAATAAATAACTTGTCAAACGCATATTTTATGTTTTAAAATTAAAAACATATTTTTAAAAACATAACCAAACGAAATTTCTCACCCTGGCTACCCCAAATCCACCAATGGACACACATCGACAAACATGCTCCAAGAGCTACTGAAGCTTCCTCTCAGAATTTTCCTTCAAGGCTATTTCAGAGCCTGTCTCAACCATTTCCATCTCCTGTATTTTTTCCCTTGATTTGTATTTCTCAGAAAAAAACAACAGACAACAACAGTGAAATAATATTTTGTTATTATTATTGTTTAACCACAGGTTAGCCAGTGGTCTACCTTGTCTGCCAACTTGCCAAGTCCATCAGGCCCACTTTTTAGACAGACTAATGTCCTCCAAAATCTATATATATATATAGACATACACACACGTTTGTGTGTGAGAGAGAGAATTGTTTAGTAAAATAACGATTTTATCTTCAATTATTAATCTATTGTGATTTGTTCTGTTTATGTTATCATGGCATGTTTAGATTACGGGATTAAAGGATTAGAAAAAATAAATAAATAATATTTTATTTTATATTTGATATCTTTAATTAAATTAGATTAGATTTAATATTTATATTTCATAAATTATTTATATCTCACTTGAATGAAATATAACTTATATTAAGAAAGTGATAATATTTGAATTATTTCATTCTATTGTGATAAAAATATAATGTTTCATTATTAAAAAAAATAAAATGATGCAATATAGAGAGACGAAGATGTCATAGAGTCAAATTAAAAAAAAAAAGATTTTTCTTTTTTACATTGTTCAATTTTTTTTGATATATTCTAAATTTTTTTAATGTATTTTTCATATCAAGAAATGGACTATTAGATATATACACACACACACACACACACACACACATACACATAATCATTTTTTTTTGAGTCATCCCGAAGTGAGAAATTGTTATATTGTGAATGGTATTTGCACAATTATATTTTAAAATATTGTGATTATGGTTATTAAATTTTATAATTAATTTTTGAATAAAATTTTAATTTTAAATATCTTGTATTCATATATTTGAAAACATAAATTAAATGACTTTCAAGAAAATAATTATTGAAGACATTGAAAAAAAATACATAAGAAAATAAAAAAAAAAAATAGTGATATCTGAATTTTATATCCAGTATGCACCTCAAAACATGATTATAATATAACAGCACATCTTGACCTTTTATCTGAATTAATTCCAAACACTGAATTGGAATATTCAATATTCCACATAAATATATATCATATTCAATCTAACTATATCTTATCCACAATATTCCACATAATTGATGTAACTATATCCTATCCAATCTCGTCTTCTTATTCGGTCATCCAAACAAGGTATGTCGTATTTAATTTTTAATTTTTACCAATCATACCTAATTTACATTTTTACCCTTTATTTATTGGTAAAATAACTATTTTACCATTCAACCATTAATCTAATATTATTTACTTGGTTTATCTTCATGTCTAATTTTTAATTTTGTTCCATCATGCCTAATTTATATTTTTACTCTTCATTTTTTAATATATTTTTATTTATGAGATTATTAGTTGATTGTTTAAGCTTTATCCATTTTTTATTATTTATATTTATAAACTTGTCAGTCATTTTTTGATGGACCATTTTATGTATTTTTTTATTATTTGTTATTACGAACTTATTATTTATTTATGTGATTTTTTTATGACATGAATAATAAATTATGCACATGCATCCAACTATTGTGTGCGCGTTTACGTATGAAAAATGATATACTATAAAGTGACAAATATATTCAAAGAATGACATGTGTCTGTACAGAGCTCTTCAAGATACAGATCAAGAAAGATTATTTTATTTAGATCACACAGGCATGGGGGTTCAGAGATATGTGGTTCAAAATATAGCATTGCCTTCCATATCTTACTGACTTTAGAATAAGGAAACATAATTCAATATGACAACTATTATCTTCTGATATCTTCAAATCCCTACTTTTATATTTCCTAATCCTACTCAACTTAGGAGATCTACAACCTACAAATAAGACCATAAGGTACATTTTCAAAAAAAGTTCAATTCATCTTGTCACTTACAGCTTTATTTCCTCTACTAACTTTATCATCGGAACGGCTACCAGCGGAGCCTTCCTGGTGACCCTCTGATAACGAATTCTTGACAAGTAGCGAAGGACGAGAGACCTTTCTGATCGTAAAGGAGCAACATCAATTTGGCGCCGTATGTGGGAACGGCGATCGTTCTTGCTATCTTTTCTTTAAAACAACAAATTTTTTGACTTTTTCTTCCAAAAGACAATGGCTTCCAGCTTTTGTCCTAGAAAGAATTCCCAAAACCCTTAGAATCAACCTCCTACTAGAAGAGGAAGGGGACAAACACCCAATCGTTTACAACAACAACAACTTGATCGGATTCAACGACAGTCTAATCAGATGCAGGAACAACTCACTGCTATGTCACAAGCTCTGGCTTCACTGGCCTAGAACTAGCAGAGCAATCCTTCTCTTCCTTCTATTAACATTGTTCACGGAGGGCCTCAGCCTCCTACCACCACCACGGGCAAAGGATCTCCCAATGAGGGATTGCCTGACTTGCAGCCAGTATACCCCCATGGTACCGCTCATATGGGGGCAGATCCCCAAATGTCAACAATTGTGGGGAGAGGGATGCCCACGATTCATCCAACTGTCCACTATCAGAGAAAAACGAGGATTCCTACTCCAATGGCCTCTGAAGCTGATCCAGCGCCACAGGAATTCCAGCCTTTCGAGGCTCCAGTCCCCCCAGTCTTAGGAAGGCAACATCCTCCTGTTAACACCGAAAAAATTCCTCCCTTGAGTCAAGGATCTAGAGGTACAAGACAAGATTAACAACGGGTATCGATTCCATAACAAGTTTTACCCCTAGCCCCTCAAAGGGTAAAGGAGATAGAGGACTCTTAAGAGCAAACAATCTCAACTAAAGGGTTCCATGCCCCTCCAAAGTAGGACGAATTAAGTAAATTGCTTGGGAGTTTTTTCACTCCATTTACCTTAGCTATAATGACAGAAGAACGGCTGAAGAAGTTCGTTGTCCCAAAATTCACCTTCTAAGACGAATCTAAGGACTCTAGGGACCACCTATCTCACTACCAACACACAATGGCTTTCCAAGGAGCTACTGATGCCTTCATGTGCCGAACTTTCGTGACAAGGCTCAAGGGTACCGCTCTTAAATGGTTCCACAACCTCCCCCAAAAATCGATTAGCAATTTTTATTAGCTTAGTAAGCTATTTCTTAACTGATTCCGAACCAATAGAAAGTTAAGAAAATGATCAAAATTCTTGCTAACTGTTAAACAAACAAAGGGAGAGTCACTTTGGGAGTACATAGCTCGTTTTAACACCGAGCTCACAGAAATAACTGAATGCAGTCCAAGCTTCCTAGTGGCCGCCCTCACTTCGAGCCTTAGGCCTGGACGCTTCTAGGATTCCTTGACTAAGAATCCTCCTATCGATATGATAGCACTCATGGAACGAGTGCGGAAGTATATTAATCTTGAAGATACAAAAACCTCTTTCTGAAAAGCAAAAAAGCAAGCTCAGAAGGATGAGCAAGTTCAGAAGAGGGATAAGAGTGCTAACAAGAAGAGGATCAGGAGCCCCGACAAGAGAACAGCACCCAGAGCCCAGAAAAATTCTGTAACGACCCACTTCCACCCAACAACATATTGTCCGCTTTGGGCTTTCGGCCCGCACGGCTTTGTTCTCCCTGGGCTTGCCCCAGAAAAAGGCCTGTTGCTAGGGAGAGGTGTAGCCTTACTTATGAATACCTTTACTTCTTCCCCTCTAGGCGATGTGGGATACCTCTCCCCTCCTTTGGATCGCTATCCGCTACGAGGTTCTGGTTCTTCACACTTCCGGCTGAACCTGGCTCTGATACCATCTATAACGACCCATTTCTGTTTTAAAATATTCCGTTCTTATAAAACCTATTGTGACATGCTCAGTGAATGGTTTCTACTACAGTCTTCCTTAAAAATATTTTAGCATGTCTAAGTAAAATGTCAATTTCTTTAAATATTCTGAATTTGCTTATTCAAATGCTTTAGGTATTGTGAACTTAAAACTTTTTCAAATTCATGGAGTTAAATCTCTACTTCAAATACAGGGTTACTCACCTTATACTCCTGGGTTGGTGCTACTACTGTACCTTCCCCTTGCCTTTTGTCAACCTAAAATAATTTATGGAAACTTCATAAATTTTACATATACTTCAATGATCATCAACTGTAACTCCACCCTATTCTTAGACTGTATTAGCCTAATCCTAAGATAGATTTTATTCCTTAAATCAGACTACTCGTACGATTTATAGTTGTATTTTACATGAATACTTACTTATGAACTTTAATGGATAAATAGATGTTACCTTCGAAGCATATCGTTAAGGGTTTCAGTATTTTCCCTTTCTTCCTCTTCTCTTAATGCTTATTCAGCAAGTTTCCTTGCTGCTGCTTCTTTCAAATCCATTTAATTTCTCTTTTTCCTTTCCAGCTTTGCATTTTACAATGACCACCCAATATCACGAACAATGGGGCGAAAGACCAACAACGATGAAGGAGGAGTAGGAGCTAGCTTTAATTGAAGTAGGGGCGGACCCTTTGAACTGTATATTTTACTAAAACACACACTAACACACACACTAGCACACACACTAGCAGCCTATCCCTTCCCATCACTCACTTCGTCCCCTTGTTGCATTCATTTAATGCATGAAAAGGGGCCTTGCTTGAGGTTGTCACTGATGTTTATCTTATATTTATGTAGGCCTGAAATATACTGAATTTATATAATCTAATCTATATATACTGTTACAAGAAATTAAACAGAATAAATAACAATTGTAATTAAGTGGAACAGATACTCATAGTAATTGAGTTTGAACAGAATGAAAATCTGAGCCTTGTGAAATTCACAATTTTCTTAAGACGAATTTGCTCCCTCTCGGTGCTCAAGGTGATGAGCAATCGTCTCCCAAGATAGAACGGATTCCGGTTCTAAAGAAGCAGCATTTCAATCTTTAGAACCCTACAAACACAACTATATATCAGAACTCGAACTTGACTTATGCAGAGAGAGAGAATGCAATATTTCGGATGGATTGGAATGTAATGAGGATCTGGTATTTATAGGCTTTTTTATGACTGTTTGGTACAGTCATGAAGATTCAGTTGTGTCTGTTCATGACGAACAGACATAGGCACAACCATGGAAACAGTCGACTGTTCAGTCAAACCAACGCCATCACAAAATGATGGCGTTTAGGACTCCCAACGGTAACCGTACGCATGTCGCAAAACGACAGCGTTTTGGACTCCCAACGGTAACCATACGCATGACACAAAACGACAGCGTTTCGGAATCCGAATGGTAACTTAAACGCAAGTTTAAAACGACTGCATTTTCTGGTTTGGAAAATTTTAAATAAATTTTCTCCAAAAAGATATATACACAACCCAAGCTCAGCTCGGTTCGGTGCGGGGCGGCGGCCGCACGCATGGTGATCCAAGCATGTGCTAAGGTCCTCCCCCCTTCACACAAAACTGGGGTGCTCCTTGAGGCCCAAACCCCATTCCAAGGTAGGTGTATATATACTAATAAAAGGTCTTGTACCCATCCTATGTGGGACACAAGCTTTTTGCACAAGCTTCAAGCTTTTGTTACCATTCCCAAGTGGTGATGTTTGGAGGCAATTTTTCATTCACTCCTTGTTGGTTTTGAGCAACCCAATATTTAATCTTCATTTCTCATGGAGGAGAACACATTCCCATGTGGACCCACTAAAATTAATTTGTGGGACCCACTTTAATTTTAGCTCAAAGTTAGCTAATTATAATGCTCAAACCCATTATTTTCCAACAATTTATGGCTTTATGCTGCTGCTGATGAAGGCAGGGAGATTTTGATGAGAGGGTGAGTATTTGCATATCTTGTAGTTGAAAATTATATTTTCTTTAATGTGAAGTTAATAAGATTCAGCTTGCTCCATTGCAATAGTCATTTTCTAATAATTTTTGTTTCTTTTAACATGGGCTGCAATTTCAGGTTCAACTAGAATTAGCTGATTTCCAGAGAGACTGCTAAGGAGCTGTACTCAATGGAGATGGCATTTTTAATATCACCAAGCTTGGCTCTAGATTTGGTCATTGTTTACCAATTTTGCGTCAGTAAGGTGATACTGCTTAGGTCTACAGTCTGATGACTAAGGGTGTTTCTTGAACCCCTTGCCATTTTGAAAGTGACCAATGCACGGTGGTCTCTAAAATCTGTGATCTTTGTAAGTCAGGGTTCTAGATATTGGTGATAGTTGTTATTGCGCCTCTGCAAGCCCGTTTGATGATTAATGGCTTCTTGAACCTCAAGCCATCATGAATTCATTTAATGTGCAGTCCATATGCAAATTCCTGCCATCTTTGAACTAGCGGTCATGAAAGCAACTGTTGCACACTGTAAGTTCTGTAATCCTTACGCTCCTCTCTTTCTTTTGCTCTGTTTTTATGTGCATGTTGCAAACATTGTAGTTTTAAGTGAAAAAAATTCTTTAGATACCAATGATATTTCATGGATTCGAATTCTTCATTATAGTTTCTCACAATTATAAAATCAGAAAAGGCCATTACTCGGTGGTAATCTTGCTTGATCAGGGTGTTGGAAAGGATAGATTGAAGAGAGACCTAACTTTTGCACATAGTTGTGCCTAGACTCGAACCTCTCTTGTAGAATTTCTATAGTTTCTCCTGTTGTGCAAAAAGTGATGGTTCGTTGTGTTAAACCGACTTTGGCCAAGTGAAGTCTTCTAAACCTCCAAATTCATGTATGTTAAATGTGTAACAATTCTGATTAACATCAATTCATATTGACAGTTGATATTATGGCAATCAAAGATGAGTTTTTGTATAATATCCATAACGCGGACATGTATGTTTGATAGTGTCTTTGAAGTCCATTTCATTTACCATGATTTGGATGTGAATCCATAGTTTGAAGCTCAAGTTGCAGCTAGTCCCTCTTATTTCTGTACTGCCATTTAGGGAAGTCTGGTGGATGCATGACTATAGCTTGCTGAATATCCTGGTGTATTGGTGTGGCAAGTTTAGGTCCTGGGTAAGTTTTGTTTTTGCCATGTGATGAGTAAAAATTTTCATCATTCAAAATGTGGATAAGTTTTTTACTTTCTAAATTATGAGAAATGATCTTCCTCTTTTCTGATCAAATACTGGCTAGTATTTCTAAGTTTTGCCCATAGAGAGATAATAATGCATGCCCAGCCGTGCGTAGCGCAAGTGGAAAGAGGGTGAGAACTTTCTGAGCTGACGCCTAGGGACTAAGGTTCGACTCCCCGTCTTAGCGCGTGTTCGCGATTTACCCTGATGCCTTCGGTTACTGAGCGATTTGGGGCATCCGGGGATTTTACCAGCTCGGGGTAGCCAAGGTCGAAAGTCCCCAGCTGCGAATAGTCCTGGGTCCTGAGTGGGGTTCCCCTGTTATTAAAAAAAAAAAAAAAGAGATAATAATGCATACTTTGGTTATATAAATCCAATTTATGAGTTTTCACCTTGAGAGTGATGCATGTTAATAAAACCAGAGAACCCCACATTCTTAGATGTTTACATGTAAAGTAAGGAACAGCAGGAAAATCAACAAAGTAATGGTAGCCTTGTATCTATGTGACATCCTCATTTGTCTTGGGGTCTGAATGTGGCCTAAAGGTCATTTCTAATGGAAATGCCACTGCCTAAAGTTCTTATATTCTTAATGACAGACAACTGGAGTTGAAAGAAAAGTATTTTGCTGAGTTTTTTTTTTTAATTTTTTATAATTTTATGCGAATACAATAAATCCCCATGTCCTTCACAATTTCAGAATCATACCTCGTTTATGAGAGTAGGATTGAGGGACAAACTCCGGACACATGTAACATACATCATTTAAATCACAAAAGATGCAATAACATAGATATGAACTCACACTAAATATTTAAACTTGATACGTCAAACATTTGAGTGTCCTTTCACCACTGTGCCACTGTGGTGGGGAGAGAACTACTTCGATGGTGATAGTTAGTAATTCCATTGTGTAAATAATGCAAGGTGCAAAAAATGGTAATGAATGAACTTCAATAACCTGCAGTTGCATTAATTTGTTAATTCAGGATATTTCTACACTTACATGATATCTTACCAAAATAATAATAAGAAAAAACGTGTAATTGTTTTTTTTTTTTTGGGTAAATTACACTGATTTTTATTAAAAAATTTTATAATTACACTAATTTTTTCTCATGTTTTTAAAATTATATTGACATTATTTATTTTATTTGATAAACTACAAATACTCCATTACAGCCAAATTTTTGGTTCAAAATTGCCCTTCATGTTTTTTCTTTTTTTTTTTTGCAAAATATTTTCTCATTTTGACCAAATTTTTTAATTTTTTTTTCATTTTCAAATAAATATTAATTAAAACCTTAAATTTATTTTTATATAAAATAAAAATAAGTTATTTACCTTAAATTTAAATAAAATCTTTAAAAAAGTAAGGAAAAATTGGTCAAAAATTTTAAAAGTAGAAAATAAAAATATGAAGGGGTATTTTTGTCATATTTGAAAGAAAATTTGACTAGAGTAGAGTATTTGTAGTTTGTCAGATAAAGTAAGGGAGATCAATGTAATTTCAAAAACTTTAGGGGTAGTTAGTGTAATTGTCAGAAATCTCAGGAAAGATCAATGTAATTTATCCTTCTACTTTTTCGATATAACGATCTGGGAAAGAAGAATAGAACTCACGCCAATTACGTAAATAATGAGCACTTTGCAAACTCGATCTTACTTTCAAGTAAATTATCATATAGAAGTAATAATATTAGTATTTCAAAAGCTTTAATAATCCTCTTACAAGAAGTTGCTTCATAAGGTGGCCTTCTTTTTTTAAGTTGAATGTTAAGTCTTATGGGGCAATAAAATTATTACCTTCTAGCTAGTGTTGAAAGTAGTATAAAATTTGGAGATGATTCTCACCATAGATAGATTTAGGTGAAAAGTGTTTGTTTAGTGTATAACACACCAAAAATTTTATAATTAATTATTTGTTTTAAGAAATTTGAGTTGAGTTGTTGGACTCTTTCTTCAAGTTATTTGATTAGCAGATTTAGAGCATTACAAATAGTATCAGAAGTGATAGAAACTCTAGAGTGTTCGATTATATGTAATTATCTTACTACTAATAACTTGGCTTAAGTTTTTTGAATCGTAATTGAACTCTTTTTTCAGGTTATTGAATTAACACGTGTGAAAATTACAAATGATATTAGTTCTAGCTTTTAGAGGATAAAAATCCTTAAAATAGAGATTTAAACTCATTCCCCAAGGGTGTGTAGTGTTGGGAAGAAATAAATGTGATATCCCATATTAATTTGGTGAGAAGATTTCGATTAACCTAAAAATATTATGAGATTTATTATAAATAACTTGATTTAAGTATTTTGAGTTACATGATTTGAACTTTTTCTTAAACTTAGGGCATTGGCTGCCTTTTTTAAAAAAAAGTAATTACACCCCCATTATTCAAGTTGGGAGAATTTATTGATAAGATCAGAGCTACTCCTATTTTACAGACCATTTTTATCGCCATGTCACCATGAGAAGTTTTTAGGTACACCAGGTTTGTAGATCAATTAAATAATATCATATGTACATATTATTGGGTGGTTATCGTGAATTTCCTTAAATTTTTGATAACCCGTTTATGACTTGAGGAGACTCGAAAAATGAGTAATGTGTGAGTTTCATACCATTGTCACGAGATCCGGCCTGAGAAATATTTTTAATCCGTTTTTACTTTTGAATCCGTTTTATCTTTTATGTTATAATTTACTTATATAAAAAATTATTTTTTAGAGTTTTGAGTCAGGAGAAGATAGTTGTTATTACGAAAAAAATATATCAGGTTTTGAAAATTTTTACTCTTATAATTTCTTTGATATATAGTGCATTGACCATTGCTACCTGTGGACATAGACATCTTATCGAACCACATAAATCTTATATCTTTTCTGTTCGTTTTGTTTACTTTTACTTGTTTGAAATTAATTTATTATTTATTTGATCACTTTCGCACAACACATATTATCTACTTTTTAAGAGACAAAAATAACTTTTTACCTAATTAATTTGATTTATTTAAGAAATTATTGAATAATATGTAATATTTGGAATAGAATGGCATTACATGACATTAGATGATCCATTTTAAACCAGGCATATCTTATCCCTCCCCAAATTTCTTGATTTTGCACCTGTTGGACAATGGGACAAACTTGGCATTATGGTGTGGTGTGGCCATCTGCGTTTAAATTTTGCACCATCTGTTGGACAATGGGACCAACTTGGCATAATGGTGTGGTGTGGCCATCTGCGTCCAAAATCTACCCACAGACAGTGAGAGAAAGGGATGCATTTTTTCAGAACCAGGTCTTTCAAAGTATCCTCACCACCCCAATCTAACACACTTTAGATTTTTTCATAGAAGACTCGATGAAATAATGTCAAACAAATGAAAGTATACTAGCAAACAATTAGGGGCAAACTTCTTATATGCCATCAATCCTATATATTAACAGATTTTTTTTTATTTGTTAAAAATGATAAATTATAGTGATTTCTAGTGAGATTTTTTGTAATTATAAAAAAAAAATGAAATGACACTGACCTCTTATATTTTTATTGAAAAATTATAAATACATCACTTACATTCTTTTTTTTTTTTTCCCTAAAAATGACAAAAGTTCTTCTTTCATTTTCATTTTCATTTTTTTTTTAATTTTTTCAATTTTGAACTATTTTTCTAACATTTTTTTGAAGATTTTTTATTTTATATAAAAATAAATTTAAGATAAATAATTTATATTTTCTAGCCAAAGAAGTTTTAAATTAATATTTATTTGAAAATAAAAAAAATAAAAAAGTGGTCAAAATTTAAAGAAAAATGAAAAATGAAAAAAAATAAAAATAAAAATGAAAAAATTATCTTTATCATTTTATTATTGTCAAAAGAAAATTCATTATAATTATCAAATCCCAAAAGATATCAATCCCTTTTATCATAATGCATCTCACCCACTCTTTTAGAATCTTAATTGTAATCCATTATCAAAAGTTGACAAAGGTTCTCTTGTCACTTTATTCTCAAATAAATCAACAGTGCTATACAAATACAATTTTATATCAAAATAAAATAAAATATCTCATTCAAAAATTAATGTTATGTTAATCCAATGATTTTATCAAAAATATTTACATAACTAATGTAATAATATTGTATTAGTTTTATATCACATCATGATATAATATAAAACTAATATAACACTATCACATCAACTGTATAAACACTTTTAATAAAAATTTTAAATAAGCATAACATTTTTGCTCATACAAAATATCCAAACTCAATTAATTTGATGCTTCAAAATAAATGGCCATCAATCATCAATCATGTTAAATATATGAAAACCCAAAATCAGAAATGGTTGGTGGTCATGACTTCAGAGGGACCCACATTGAAAATTGTTACTTATACGTTACTTAGAACAGTCATATACATACAAATAGAATGATCCTAATAATCATGCATGGCTGAGTCGTAAAATTCAAGTATTTTAAAATAATTTTTTTTAATAATTAAAAATTAAAAGATATATTTAAGTGTCACATGAACAAATTTAATCTAATACACATAAACTGATTCAAAATATTTTTACAGATACCTTCCAAAGTGGTCCTACTTAGTCTTAGATCTTTTATTTTATTTTATTTTATTTTATTTTTTCCGTTTATCCTCGTAATTTATAAATCTCACCTTACCAATTAGAGAATAGAGATACATATATAAATGTGTATCTATTATCTATTATTTATATAAAATTCAGAGTTGTTTGTCAAGGTAAAATGTCGATTTTACTTTTTATGCATTAATCTATTGTTATTTATGTCTCATAATACCTAATTTTATCCTTTATTTATTAATATATTATTTATTATTTATTACTTATATAAAAGGGAGAGGTGTTTGTCATGATAAAATGACAATTTTACCCCCTCAGTCATTAATATGTTATTATTTACTTCATTTATGATTTTTTATTATGTCTAATTTTTAATTTTGTCACATCATGCTTAATTTATGTTTTTACATTTCATTTATTAATTTATTTTTATTTATGAAATTATCGCTTGATCATTTTTTTTAAGGATATTTTATCTATCTTTTATGATTTATATTTATGAAATTACCATTCATTTTCTTATGAATCATTTTATTTATTTTTTATTATTTATTTATGTGATATACCACAAAACAACAGACCAATCCTCATGTGACACGTATGCTTACAGATCAACCCATGCTCGGTCGTTCCAAACTGACCTACAGAACAGACTCAAGATAGGCTTAAATAATTATCTTCCAGGGCTCATCGATCCAAGCATTAGCCCTTCAGAGTAGAGCTACTTACAGAACTCACAGGTCTGAGCACAGACCTCCAGAGCACTCTCCGTGGTCCAGAGCTCACCACCGCATTAATGCCCTACCGAGCCTAGAATAAGGAAACAGTCTTTTACATGGAAACCACCACTCATGGTTATCTCTATTTGATACAATATCCAACAAGGTAACTGCTATCTCCGATGATCAAATCTCTACTTTCATAGATCCAAATCCTAATCAACTTAGGAAAGTTACTGCCTATAAATTAAACTCTAAAGGTACGCTTTATTTTTATGCTCATTCTTTGGCTTACTTTACAGTCTTTTCAATTCAGTTTATTAACTTAAGCATCGGAGCGGCTACCGTCAGAGCCAATCCAGTGGTCCTCTGATCGTCTTCTTGAGTGTTCTTCAGGTCGCAAAAGGTCAAAGTCAGCGATAGCCAAAAAGTGCAGCATCAGTTTGGCGCCGCCTGTGGGAATCGACAACAATCTCCAAGTGCTCTACTTGTTTATAAACTTATTCTCCTTCTTACCGGTGAACCATGGCACCTAATCTCCGACCAAGGAAGAACGCTCAAAATACACAAAACCTTCAACGTCGGCCGCCTATCGGACGAGGAAGAGGACAGACAGCTGATCCCGTGCAGTAAGAGCTTGAGTCAGTCAAGCGACATAACTAGCTCATGCAAGAACAACTTCTAGCCATGTCTAGAACTTTGGCAATGCTTACGCAAAATCAGGGGACAAATCCTCCAAATCCGCCGATCAACATTGCTACTCAAGGGACACAACCCCCTATTATCACTACGGAGGGAGGGCCCCATGAAGAGGTTCCCGACCCTCGGCCTGGACACCCCCAAGGTGTTACTTACATCGGCAGAGATCCTCAGCCGTCAACAGCAGCAGGTTGGGGAACGCCAACCTTTGCTCCAGATGTCCATTATCGGAGCACCACCAGGGCTCCAACTCTTGGGGCTTCAGGAGAAAACCCAACACCTCCGGATACTCAACCTCATGCGGTTCTAGTTTTCCCAGCTCAGGAGCACCAGAACCGTCTTCCATCTGAGGGGCATGCCCATCCATAAGGCAAAATTCTCTGGGAATCCCGCCTAGGGACCCACGCAGAGCTGAAGAGGCGGCGAAGTCCATGGACCGAACTGTTGTTATGAGAAGTGCTCAAAATCCTTCAGAGCAAGACGAGTTGGCTAGGCTACTCGGAAGGCTTGCCACACCATTCACTCCTGCCATTATGTTAGAGGAGAGACCGAGGAAGTTTGTTGTACCGAAGTTCACCCCATATGATGGGACTACTGATCCAGGGGACCATCTGTCACATTACCAGCACACGATGGCACTACATGGGTCCTCTGATGCCTTCATGTGTCGTACCTTCATTACCAGCCTGAAGGGTACCGCTCTGAAGTGGTTTCACCACCTCCCACCGAACTCAGTCCCCAGTTTTTTTGAGCTCGGTAGGCGATTCCTAGACAGGTTCATGACCAGTAGAAGGCTGAGGAAGGGACCTGAGTTCTTATTGAACGTCAAGCAGACCAAGGAGGAGACCCTCAGAGCATACATCGCGCACTTCAATGCCAAACTTACTGAAGTTACAGATTATAGCCCGAGCTTCCTAGTAGCCGCTCTGACCTCTGGCCTTGCTCAAGGAGGTTTCAGGGATTCTCTGACAAAGAACCCCCTTGTCGACATGGCAGCTCTCATGGACCGAGCCAGGAAATACATCAATCTGGAGGAAGCGAAAAATACCTCCCAAAAGATTAAAGAGCAAGCCCAGAAGGATGACAAAAAGAAAGACGGCCAGAGGAGGGATGATCAAAAGAAGGATCCTGATGTACACAGGAAAATGGACAGAAGCCCGGAAAAGAGAGGGGTGCCTAAAACCCCGCTCAATGCTGCCCCTAGGGGGTTCGCCAGCTTCACTCTATTGAACACCTCTTCTAATCAAATACTTCGGCAGGTCCGATCTCTAGAGAATCTAAGGTGGCCGGAACCACTAAGAGGGGATCCAAACCTCCGAGATCAGACCAAGTACTGTGACTTCCACAAAGTCCGTGGGCACACAACTAATACATGCCAGGCCCTCAGACATAAAATTGAGCATTTCATAAGGAGGGGTCGTTTGCAGGAATACATCAGACAAAATGGGGGGTAGAACCCCAACAATGAAAGGCCCCAACAGGGGAGACCCGACCAAAGGCCTGAACAGAGACAGGAACAAGGATGGAACGAACCTCAGCGACTAAATAATGAGGTCATCTTTGTCCTCCATTCTGGCACCCCGACAGTAGGGACCTCTAACAGAGTATGGAAACGATACGTTCGGGAGGCTAGAACTACTCCCACCATCCTACCGATCTCCCATATCGAGAAAAGGCTGAAACCAGTGCCGAAAATCCAGTTCACGGAGCAAGATCTTGCTGGGGTACATTGTCCTCACAGTGATGCCCTCGTCATCTCTCTCAAAATTGCCAACTTTGAGATTCGAAGAGTTCTAGTGGACACTAGGAGCTCTGCAAACGTTTTATTCTACGAGCCCCTCAAACTGATGAAGCTTAATCCCAATAACGTCAAACCCATAGTCATGATCATGGCAGGATTTGATGGGAATCTCAACACTCTACTAGGAAGGATTGACCTCCCCACTACAGCAGGAGAAGGAGACGGACAAAAGACCACTATGACAGAGTACATGGTTCTGAATGCCAAGTCCCCTTACAATGTCATAATTGGGAGACCATGGTTGCATCAAATGGGAGCAGTCACCTCAACCCTTCACCAGTGCCTAAAGTACGTCCACAATCAGGCTGTCTATTCTATCAGAGGGTGCCAACCGACCTCTAGGGAGTGTCATGCTCTTGCTCTCAAAAAGAAGACTCCCAAATAGCAATTACAGCATGCCCGTGAGTACGTGGACCCAATCCTTTCCCACCCTCACGAGGCAAAAGACTGCCCTTCCAGAATCGACGAGCTGTGATGACTTGAATAATTTATAATTTTATCACCTCTTAACTTTAAATTTTAGGTTAATTTTATTTATCTTTTGATTAATTTTAGGCCTCATTGTTATTATTTAAATTTTATTTTAGATTTGAAGAAATACAAGCTGTCTAGCAAAAGCCCAAGAAGAAACAGAAGAAGAAAAAAAGAAGAAGACAAAAGACAAAAGACAAAAGAAGATGTGGGCCAACACGGGAAAGTGAAAGAAAAACAAAATAAAAAAGGAAGGAATTGTTGGCTTGTGGTTAAAGCAGGGACCAAAGAAAAGAAAACATAGTTTGAAAAGTCAAAATGGGCTTGGAAGGCTGCTTCTTGAAGTTTAAAAAAAAAAAAAAAAAAAAGAAAGGCAAAACAAACCCAAGCCCATCATAGAAGTAGCGGCTGACGTGGGATGTGAAAAAAAATATATATATTCAAGTAGTGTAGGGTTTGAATGAAAAGGGAGGCTGAGGAGCAAGCGGCGAAGAGAGGACCAAGAATAGCTGTACGGCACGCTGGGAGGCGCTTTGTTAGACTTGAGGAAGCGGCGCAAGCAACGAAAGAGTGCAGCAGTACTTCGGCATAGAGCAGGGAATAGAAGAGAACAGTAGCGGCTAAGAGGGAAAGCTGAACGACTGGACTGCACTGCGGACTGCTGCATGATTATTTTTCAGTGTATATTTTCTTCCGTTTCTCTTAGAAAAAAATCATGGTGAATTCGTTTATATTGAATTTAATTTTTAGCATGAACTAATTTTTTTTATTCTAGGAAAACGATGTAGTCTAATCTCAAATTATACTTACTTTTCTATGCTAATTTGAAGTAATTTTCTTTCATGTTTGTCTGATTTGTTCTGAGCTTATTGCTTCTAATTAATTGGCCACTAATTAGATGATTTTAATCTTGTAATTTGCTATCGAAAGAGGGAATTATAGGATGGATCTTGAATATTTCAGCATAGGTAAATATAGAAATCGAAAGACTTATATGAACCTATGTAGTATTATAAAATCATTGGTCTCAGTGCATTCTTGCTTTATT